>JAJOZX010004201.1:80000-428852 GCA_023014485.1 Bathynomus jamesi
TTCACCTTGTACATTAGAACGAGTTAAATCATCACTTGGCAAAGCAGTTGAAGAGCTTCAATCTCTTGAATCTGTCGCTTCGCCACCCACCAAAAGAATAAAAGTTTCAGTGACAGAACCAACACCTTCAACAAGCAAATCTATCACAGAATCTCTCTCTCAGTTTCTTGAGTGAAGCAGCGATGACGAGACCTACGCGATGTCAAAAGATGTAGTAAAAATGATCGAGAGCTATCACCAAGAAAAACGCCTGGCTGCATGTGACAATCCTATTAGTTGGTGGAAAAATGCGCAGAATATCTATCCATACTTGAGTAAACTTGCAAGGAAACATTTAGCACGTCCTCCAACAAGCGTACCAAGCGAGAGATTATTTAGCAATGAGTGCTGGATTAATATATGATGAAAAGAGAAACAGACTGGCAGCAGAAAAGGCAGAAAAATTAATGTTCCTTAAGCATAACCTTCCTATAATTAAGTTTGAATATTAAACGATGAACATCTTAGTTTACTTTATTTTAATTACTCATTTATAAATATGCCTAATAAAACTTTAAACTTAATATAAATAGTTATCAAGCTAATTAAATATCTCTTTCTATAAGGGTGGAGGTTGGGGAAAGAGGTCGGGTAACACAATTATGGTTTCCAATTGTGGCTGAAACTCAACAAAATATAACGAATTTATTTGCAGACGAATTCACTAATTGATTTCTATATTAGTTAGATGCTTGCTATTATTTTATATGTTCAGGGAAAAGTACAGCAATTATTGTACAATTAATCAATTATACTACATTATAGCTACAGCTCTCTCTATATAATAACTTATTATATACGTTAAACACAACAAATCTGGAATATATCCTAAAAAATAACGAAAATGTAGACATCCGCATCCGCATCCGCGGATGTTGAAATCAAACATCCTCATCCGCATCCGCATCCGCGGATGTGAAAAAAATGACATCCGCTACATCACTAATATATATATATATATATATATATATATATATATATATATATATATATATATGATACACACAGACCGTGCATGGAACAAGGAACTCTTCTGTGATAATTAAATCCACTATAGTCCGAATAAGTAATGGTAAATGACAAATACCATAGTTTTTCTTTTTCATGATGCAAGCCCGACGTGGGCAACGGGTCTCTCGGCAAAGAGGTCCCATAAATAGAGCTTCCCTCACCAGCTATCTGCAAAGCAGACAGGATCCAGCTTTGGGACATGGATCTAGGGTTTAAAGCAGCCTAGCCCCACTACATTTAGAACCTCAATATAAGTAAAAGACTCGTTGCATTCACATCGGATTGAATAAATCAAAGAAAAAGGGGTAACTATTATATTTTTAGCCAAAACCAAAACTTAAACCTCAACTGGCAGAATTGAGAGTCCACTTTTCAAGGCACATAACATGTCCGTTTCATGATGGGAATGAACTCAGAAACGGACATGTTATGTGCCTTGAAAAGTGGACGCTCCATTCTGCCAGTTGAGGTTTAAGTTTTGGTTTTGGCTAAAAATATAATAGTTACCCCTTTTTCTTTGATTTATTCAATCCGACGTGAATGCAACGAGTCTTTTACTTATATTGAGGTTCTAAATGTAGTGGGGCTAGGCTGCTTTAAACCCTAGATCCATGTCCCAAAGGTGGATCCTTTCTGCTTTGCAGATAGCTGGTGAGGGAAGCTATATTTATGGGACCTCTTTGCGAGAGACCCGTTGCCCACGTCGGGCTTGCATCATGAAAAAGAAAAACTATGGTATTTGTCATTTACCATTACTTATTCGGACTATAGTGGATTTAATTATCCCAGAAGAGTTCCTTGTTCCATGCACGTCTGTGTGTATCATAAAAACTCAGGGAACCATTCTGAGTTCATTCCACATATATATATATATATATATATAATATATATATATATATATACTAGGGGCACTCAATATATTTTCCCCACCCTTTTTTCTTAGCTAAATAATAGGCCATGGAGCTTGAATGTCTTTTGGGCCGTACGTTTGAACTTTCTGCGTTTCACATAACCGGATTTTTTTCAGTTTGAACCTCCCCTCCTTGTATAAAACCGCTTTTAAACGCCCTTGTATAAAACCGATGATTAACGCATTTTAGAAAATGGCGTCTGACAGTGATGTGCGTCGTAAACAGAGAGCTGTTATCGAGTCCTTAATAGCAGAGAAGGAAGCAGTTGGAAATATTCACAAACATCTACAAAACGTTTACGGAGATGCTGTTATTGATCGAAGCACAGTTTGACGCTGGTCTAAATGTGTGAGATCATCGGAGAGAGGGAAAGCCAGCCTCGATGATGAGCCAAGCGCGGTCACCCGGCATCGGCTATGACATCTCACACTGTGCAACGTGCTAACAGCATCATTCGATCAAATCGGCGCGTCACATACAAGGAGCTATGACTGGAGCTAGAAATTAGTGAAGGAAGTGTGAATACGATAATTTAGCAACTGGGATACTCAAAAGTGTGTTCACGGTTTGTTCCTCGTGAATTGACTAAAGATCATAAAGCTCAAACAAAAGAAATTGCTTCTGAGTCGTTGGTTCGAAACGAGACAGAAGGGGATGACTTCCTTTCACGAATGGTGACTGGGGATGAGACTTGGGTACATCAATTTCAACCTGAAACAAAACGCCAATCCGTGGAGTGGCATCACGCAGACTCTCCACGCAAGAAAAAGTTTAAAATGGCTCCCTCTGCAAGAAAGGTAAGGGCCACCATCTTCTGGGACATGAAAGGGGTGATTCTGGTGGACATTATGAAGAAAGAACAAACAATCAACTCAGAGGCATATATTGCTACCCAACAGAGACTCCAGAGACGTATAAAGCGAGTTCGACCGGAGAGAAAACTGGAAGACGTCTTTCTTTTGCACGATAACGCAAGACCACACAACAGTTTACAAACAAGAGAGGCCATCACAAAAATGCGCTTGACTCTGTTACCCCACCTTCTATACAGCCCGGATCTGGCACCTTCAGACTTCCATTTGTTTGGACCAATGAAGGATGCTCTTCGTGGAAGAAAGTTTCAGAGTGACGATGAGGTTGTTGAAGTAGTTAAGAGGTGGCTCCAGCGAAACCCAGCGGACTTTTACCAGCAAGGAAAATAAAGGCCCTTGTTTCGAGGTGGAGAAAAGCCGTAGAAAAGGATGGAGACTGCGGAAAAATAAAACTTGCAAAAAAGGTATGTAACTGTTTGTGTACAAAATTTCTGGAACTTACAAGGAAACTTGGAGAGAAAAAAAAAGGTGGGGCAAACTATATTGAGTGGCCATCGTGTGTATATATATATATATATATATATATATATATATATAAATTGACGATTGATAAATTTACGTTAGTTTTAACGTTTTATCTGATGGATTCATTTAAAAAATGTCTCCTAAAGATCCTAGTGTAGTTTCCGTTCCACAACTTTTACCGAGTGTCGTTTGTTTCGCCTTTTGCATCAGGGGGACGTAAACTACACTTGCTCCTGAACACGCATAATTTTATACATTGCAAAATTACCCCCACCCGGACTCGAATCCAGTACCATTTGAGTAGAATGTGATAGCGACAACTGCTACGCTACGATGAGATAGCACCAGAAGATTTGAAAGTGTGTTCCTTCGAGAGTTGAAATATGCGCCAGGTTATACTAACTTTTACTTTGTCATCTACTGTGTGTGTATATATATATATACACCTTACCTTACAACCTTACAAAGGTTCCGCGCGATGATTCCTCATTTCGCGAAGGTCAAGCTTGTCGCCCCTCCTCTCGAGTTGGCCTGGTGAAGTAGTGAGTTGGTTTCTTGTGCTCTCCACCTCACATAGCCAGGTACGCCCTGCTCATCGGGGATTGTTCTGAGCCAGGCGTCTAATCTTCTTTTGAAGATGTCCACTGCAACTCTCTTCGTGTTTTTTAGGTCTTTGGGCAACTGATTAAACAGTTTTGGTCCTCTCACAACCAACAAAACTATTTTCTTTCAGGGTTAAGGATGTTCCCTGTCTCGCCTTCAATTTGGGAATACGACACAGTCTACCGTTTCTACCTTCCACCGTTGTTTGGGGAGTTATAGGTTTCAGAGTAAGATTAGGGACTAGTTTCTCCATTATTTTCCAAGTGTAAATAATGGTGTATTTCTCTTCTCCTTTTCAGTGAATATAGGTCTAATTCGCGTAACCTTTCCCAGTAATTTAGTTCTTTGCACCCATTGATCTTGGCTGTGAAGCTTCTCTGGATCCCTTCCAGCTCTCTAATGTCTTCTTTTTTATATGGGGATGTTAGGACCGAGCAGTATTCCAATTTGTGTATGATCAGGGTTTTCAGTAGAGGAATCATTACATTCCTATCCCTTCGTTTAAAGGTTCTCAATATCTGTCCCGTTATTCTCTTTGCTCTGTTTACTGCTCTTATTTTGTGTTTCAAATTTCGCATCATCTGTCACTACAAACCATAATCTTTTCCTCTGGAATTTCTCTGAATTTCCTGTCCATTTGGGGTACAATATTCCATGGATTTTAGGTCTTTTCTTTTTCCGTACCGTAATAGCTGAAATTTCTTGGTGTTAAACTTCATATTTTTGTCTTCTGTCCACTTGTAGATTCTGTTTATGTTGGTTTGTAGAGATCCTATATCTTCTGGGTTTCTTATTTTTCTACTGATCTTTGTGTCATCGGTAAAGGATGTTACTGTGCTGTCTCTGGTAACGTCCTCATCTATGTCAGTTAGCATGATTATGAAGAGTAGTGGAGCTAATACTGTTCCTTGTGGTACTGAGCTGAGGAGTTCTGATGAAGATACTCCTTGTAGTGACGGTGATGATCCAGGGACGTGCGGTGCGTAGTAACTCAGGGTAGGCAGTAGGCACTAATAAAATCAATTGCCAACAAAGGGTCTGAAAACTGTATTAACAATAATTACCATCGAAATATAGAAATTAGGCATGCATCACATTGTTACTGAACTTAATAAAACTGGTCAGAATTTCATAGCTATTTCATACCAACTAATATCCCGGTAATTAATAAAAAAATTAAAGTTCAAAATAAAATTTTAGTTATATAAGTATTTACTTATATTGTTTGTAGATAAATTCCATTCGTCTCTCCTTCTGAAGAAATATTTCTGTCACCATGTCATAAAAGTTGTTTGTAGTACTTTGTTCCAGTTTCATGAACCTTTCTTTTTCTACAGAGATTAAAGCAAGCGATGAAAGCCTTTCATGTGTCATTCGATTCCTAGTGCATGTTTTAATTCTTTTTAACCCTTTAAGGACTGAAGGTACAAATTGCTAACGTTTCAAATACAAGCATTCATAACTTAACCATACAAAAAATTCAGGGCTTAAAGGGTTAAAGCTGAAAATGTTCGCTCAACTGAAACAGTTGTAGCTGGAATTGTAAGGACCAATTGCAGCAGTTTCACTGCTTCGGGAAATGTTTGTTCCAGTTCATTTTTAAAAATGAAGACAAGCAAATCTTTAATAGATTTTTCTCGTAACATTGGTGCATTATAGATTCCAGCCAAATCAGCTTTTAGTCTTACGAAATCAAAGAAGTTAGCATAATTCTTTTCTAAACTTTCTTGTGCTTCCCTATCAACTTGACTAGCCATTTCGGCAAACTTCTTACTATCAACTAAAGTAATAAACCGCAAATTTTTGAAGTCATTTTATCTAGTTTCCATTTGTTTAATTATATCATTCAATATAAGACAAAAAATTCTTTCTCTTTCTTCCTAAATTGGATGTTTTATGCGACAATTGGATTCAGCAAGGTTATTTTCTATACAATTCTCTTCAAACTTCTCATAGAAAACACCAAAATTTTGACGCATATCTTCTAATGCTACATCATACGCCCGCCCCATGGGTTGCTTCGTAGGCAGGTTAAAAATTGCCTTTATTTCCTATTGTTTTAAAGGAAAAAGCTTGGATTGACGGCACGCGCTACGAAGAATTTAGCTATTATAATTTATATGCAGGATAAAAAGCATAGCAATATGTGCCTGCTTCAGCATTACACATAATGCTACATACAGAATTAGCATGAAATTTGTATGTATTTTAAGAGAAAGCATTAAGGAACTGAAAGAATGAAGTTTAAATAACGAAAAAAGTTACTTTTTTATATTTTTAGATTTTATGCAAGGGCAGGCACTGCCTACCTTGCCTACCCTGAGTGCACGTCGCTGCGGCGGGCGGGCTTGTACTGTAACGACTTGCCGCTGCTCACTAAGGAAATTATATATCCATTTCCCTACTTTTCCTGTTATTCCCATATATTTCAGTTTATGTATTATGATTCCATGGTCACACTTGTCGAACGCTTTAGCAAAGTCTGTGTATAGTGCATCATAGTTTTCATTACTTTCAAGTGCATCAATAATGTTGTTGTAGTGTTCCATTAGTTGTGATAGGCATGATCTGCCTGACCGAAACCCGTGTTGGTTATCATTTAATTTTTTCTGAGTTTCCAAAAAGTCAGATTTTCTGTCTAACTATTCTTTCAAATATTTTAGTGAGATAAGATGTAAGCGACACTGGCCTATAGTTTTTGGCCTCGGATCGATCTCCTCCTTTATATATTGGGACTATGTTCGCGCTCTTCAGGATGCCTGGTATTTCTCCCGTGTCTAGTGATCGTCTCCATATCCAGTATAGGGGCTCAGCGATTGCATTCTTGCAGTTTTTGATCAATGTGGCATTCCATTTATCCGGTCCTGCTGCTGAGTGTGTTTTTAGTTTCCCTATGGCTTGTGTAATATCATCCGTCGTAAAGTCGAAATCCATTATTCTTTCCCCTTGTGGTTTTTCTTCAAACAAGCGTTTCTCTCGCAAATCAATTTGTCAATTTTTGGAATACTGAAAGATGATTCGTACTGAGCTCTTAATATTTCAGATACTTCTGTTAGATCTTCTTCTTTCTCTTCGCCCGTTCCCGCCTCTATGCGGGGTCGGCGTTTCTGACCAGCCTCCTCCACACAGCCCGGTCCTGGGCTTCTTCCTCCGACAAACCCTTCTCCCTCAAATCGTCCCTCACCTTCTCCATCCACCTTCGCTTCGGTCTGCCTCTCTTTCTCCTGCCATGCCTCCATATTCATCGTTCTCTTACCTACATAATCTTCGTCCCCTCTCATCACATGTCCATACCATTTCAGTCTACTTTCTTGTATCTTCCTCGAGATTTCTCCAACCTTTGTTGTGCCCCTTATCCTTTCATTCCTTACTCTATCCAACCTTGTCACTCCGCACATCCATCTCAGCATTCTCATCTCCGTTACATCTAGTCTTTTCTCATGATCTTTCTTTATAGCCCAAGACTCAGCCCCGTACATCATAGCCGGTCTTACCACAGTCTTATACACCTTTCCCTTAACCCTTGCGCCTATTCTTCGGTCACACAACACCCCTGAAACTTTCTTCCAATTTTTCCAACCAGATTGCACTCTGTGTGTTATTTCTGTGTCCAGCTCACCGTCCTCAGCCACTGTCGATCCCAAGTACGTAAACTTACTTACTCTCTTTAACCTCGCTCCCTCTAAACTAATTTCTGAGTCTTGATTTTCGTAGAACCTCAGGTACTCCGTTTTCTTTCTGCTGATTTTCAACCCTCTGTCTTCAAAAGCCCCTCCTCCATTCCTCCAATTTTCTTTCTACTACTTCTCTCCTGTTGCTGCACAGAACAATATCGTCTGCAAAGAGCATACACCAAGGGGATTGATCTTTTATCCCCTGGGCCAACACATCCATAATCAAAACAAAAAGGTACGGGCTCAAAGAAGATCCCTGATGTAGACCAACCCTCACGGGGAACCATTCCGTTACACCTACACTACTCCTAACCTGGGTCCTTGCTCCTTCATACATACTTTGCACCAACCTAACGTACTTCTCCGGCACACCTTTCTCTCTCATACACCTCCAAACCTCCTGGCGTGGCACTCTATCATATGCTTTCTCTAGGTCGATGAAAACCATGTGCAGTCCCTTTTGTCGCTCCCGGTGTTTCTCCATCAACTGCCTCAGTGCAAAAATCGCATCAGTTGTTCCCCTACTGGCATAAAACCCAACTGCTCTTCCCCACGGTTGTCTCTTCTCTTAACCTTTTCTCTATAATCCTTTCCCAAACCTTCATCGTGTGTGACATAAGCTTTATTCCCCTATAATTTCCACAATCCTGGATGTCCCCCTTCTCTTTGTAGATAGGTACGAGTGTACTATCCCCCCACTCCTCCGGCATTTCCTCTTGTTCATATATCTTCTGCATCAGATCCCACAATAGATCTATGCCCTCATCTCCCAAACAATTCCACGCCTCCACTGGTATCCCATCCGGTCCCAATGCCTTCCCCTTCTTCATTCCTTTCAACGCCACCTTCACCTCCTCCCTACTCACTCCTGAAGTTAACCCTTGATTTGGGACACCATCTTCAAAAATATATATACACACAGTGGTGTAGTGCTGTGGGAACGCGCGGGAACGGCGTTCCCTTACTTTTTTTGGTAGACGGAACGGCGTTCCCTCACTATTTCAAATAAATCCGATCTTACAAATCTCTAACGTCATGAAATTTTAATTCCCACCCCTAGAAGAAATATGAGAAAGAATCATTAACTGTTTCATTTCTTTTAGCTTTGACTGAGGCAATGCTAGCCTATAAAGATCTGATGAAACAGTCTCCACCGGCGTACCAGTTGTTAACTTTTTTTTAGTTAATCATTCCAGTTGTTAGCTATTTTTAGTGATCGTACTGGATGTCGTATATCTAATGACACTAGAAATACTGCATCTTCAACCTTGGAATATATCCTAATATCCAGTGCATATGACCTCAAAATATCCCTGAAATTGGTCAGATTTCAAAAGATTTCCCGGGGGGCTTACAGTGCCCCCGGACCCCCAGCTGTATAGGCTTGCCGCGCTCGCCATTGTCCCCCCCGCATCTGAGTAACACTTTCAAAATGCGTTCCCTCACTTCTTTAGTTAGCACTACACCACTATATATATATATATATATATATATATACACATACACACAGTATATTCTATATATATTATATATTATATATATATAATATATATATATATATATATATATATATATATATATATATATATATATATATATATACATACTGTATATTATTTGTACAAAGATTTTAGCTCTATTTTTCAGTGTTCGTTTTCATGGCAACAATGCGTTTGACACCTGCTGTGAATGTATGTAAAAAGATGAAAGCTTTTATCTTATTCAAAAACTCTTTTTAACATTCTTGCAACAAAAGTTATTTCACTATAAAATAGAAAGTGATTAAAAAATTAACTTAAAAATATTGGGGCAACAGAGTGAATTCTTTGAAACAAAAAATTCCAATAAAATGGAAAGGCTGTAACTCTGTGCTTTGGCAGCTGTTCGCTGTATCCTGTACAGGATGTTTGAAAAGTCCTGTCACCCCCTACAAAAGTACATATTGTAATACTAATTTTATATTTGCGTGATTAATTGCATTTATATGTGGTAGGTGTAATTTAAGAAACAAGTCACTCGCAACAATTACTTTAATTACAAGCAGAACCATTCATAGGCTTCATATTGTTTCTGCATGTCTGTATCGCTTAATTTATTAACAAATAACGTGCGATATGGTTTCATGCCGAGATCTTTTGTCATGTGATCTGTCATTGTGGACATGGGGACTGCAAGTCCTTGTGATCGTTTCCGAAGTGATTTTTCGGTGAACGGGCCACGATGCAATCACACCTTCACATTGTTCTGCTCACGTTGTTGGTCTTCCCGACCGTGGTCTGTCCTTGATGGAGCCAGTTTCAAATAGCTTTTACTCCCAGCGTAATACCGTCTTGTTTGGTGGTGCAGCCTTATTGAATCTTGTGTTGAAATAATTCTGGATATCATGCATCGTTTTGCCAGTATGTGACCTTTCATGAGCCCATGTGCTCATCACTATCCTTTCCTCCAGAGTGTAAGTGGACTGGTCTGCCATTGTTCAGACAACTCTAATACTTGGAAAAGAAAAAAAAGTCAGTGAATCACATATAAATTCAATTATTCACACAAAAATAAAAATGGTATTACAATATGTACATTTTGTAGGGGGGTGACGAGACTTTTCGAACACCGTGTACAGCATCAGGGATGATTTGCTCTTATGGCTGAATTCTCACGCAGAGTCGATAAAATGACAGAGCGAAACAAATTAAATTTTTAGCAAGGTTCATTTAATCAAAGTAATGTACGATATAACTCTTAATTATAGCTCTCGTGGCAATTGGGTGGATTAGGTATCTTCTTGAAAGCGTGACTTCATGAGCGATGATCTGCAGCCCGAGAGTTTTCACCTTGTGGTCTGTCAGCGAGGTTAATTCCTTATATATATATATATATATATATATATATATATATATATATATATATATATATATATATATATATATGTGTGTGTGTTGTGCGTCTTTTTTCTTTTTCCCTGTGGTTGTTTGCTTATTAATAAGATCACGTGTTATTCTGTGATTTTACTGCAAATATATATATATATATATATATATATATATATATATATATATATAGACTATATACATATATATATATATATATATATATATATATATATATATATATGAAAATTATTTCACGAAAGTAACACTTGAAAAATATTTATGATGAATAAAACCACGAAGGAAAGGAAACACAGATGGTGCTCAAGCGCTTTCGTCTCATGACATCCTCAGGAACACTGAAGTACATAAAGAATTACAGCCTATATATAGGTTACAGAAAAAAAAATATATATATATATACAATAAACGGAGAAACGAAATTAAAGGATTGTGGAAGGGGGCACACAAATTTATAAGGAAAAACTATCGATTTTTAGCACAAGATTAAGATTTGTTTCCAAACAATGTTATAGATAAAAAAAAAAACATAAAATATATATATATACAAATTTATACTGGAAATCTGCCCAAGTTTTAGCACTCTGCTCTTTTTGTATATAAAAATTGAACAATTATCGATTTTTAGCACAAGATTAAAAGATTTGTTTCCAAACAATGTTTAGATAAAAAAAAAATATATATATATATATACAAATTTATACTGGAAATCTGCACGGGTTTTAGCACTCTGCCCTATTTTTTTGTATATAAAAATTGAAAAATAAAAGTTATTAGGGTGGCATTCAAATTTTACCAAAGATTTAGTGTTCTACCTTTCTTATCTAAATCTGTTCTGAAGGAATTCAAAACAACAGGATCGAGTTGAAAAACACCTTTGCTTATGTTGAAGTTATTTGTTTGATGGATAATGGCAGACTCAAGAATATTTTATTAACAATGTTGCTAGAGTGGAATAAAACTGAAGCATTATTCCAATCAATACAGTGGGATAACTCTGACAAATGGACAAAAAGGGCACTGGACAATTGTCCTGTTCTAACGGAATATTGATGCTGTTTTATACGTGTGTGCAAATCCTTTCCCGTCTGACCTATGTAAAAGGAATCACATTGTTTACAACCAATTTTATAGATAATGCCTGAATTATTGGTAGGGCTATTTTTTACTATGATATTTTTCACAATATTGTTATATGAAAATACTACATTAATATCCAAATGTTTAAATACATTAGCAATGCCTAAAAAGCCCGGGAAAAATGGAAGTACTAAAATATTTTTTGACAAAGTACGAGTGTTATTATTGACGCGATAGAAAGTTCGTTTTGCCTTGTTGAGACAAGATTCCATAAACGCAGATGGATAACACAGATCACTTCCAATACCGTTGATTTTTTCTAATTCGGCATCGATGTATTCCAGACTGGCGATCCTAAGGGCGCGGAGAAACATTGAAGAAAAAATGGCCTTCTTAGTGGGGGTGTCATGTCCCGAGTAAAAGTGTACGTAGGACAAATTGTTTGTTTTTTTCCGATAGATACTAAACTTAAAACCTGGGCTTTCCCTATGTACTGTACACGCACATCCAAAAATGGGATTGAATTGTCTTGTTCCACTTCTAAAGTAAACTTAATAGAGGGGACTTGATCATTTAACTGAAGGAGGAAGTTATCCAGGTCACGATTCATGGGCCAGATACACAAACTATCGTCGACGTACCGCAAACAAGGGATGCCAACCCCCAGGATTCTCGGAATGTAAGTAATTTCGAAAAACTCCATATAAATATTGGAGAGGAGGGGCGACAAGGGGTTGCCCATGGCCATCCCAAAAACTTGTTGATAGTACCCGTTATTGAAAGTGAATTTACAGCCTTTGATGCAAAGCTTAATAAGTTCCAAAACAATGTGTGAAGGTAGTGGCAGGTCATACTTATGTAATTCTTGGGAGAGAAAGTCAAGCATATCGTCAATCGGCACTTTTGTAAACAATGAACAAACGTCAAAACTGATCAATCTATCGTTAGTTTCAGTACGTGCATTTTTCAATTTTTCAGTAAGATCCATGGAATTTTTTACATGTGAATCAGAGATAGTTCCAAGAATGGGGGACAAGACTTTGACAAGCCATTTGGAGAGTTTATAAGTAATAGAGCCCACTGAGCTAATAATAGGGCGCATAGGGTTGCCAGGTTTGTGGGTTTTAATGAGACCGTAAAGGTAGGGCAGAGAAGGTGAAGTGGACATGAAAAGCGGAATTAAGTCCTTATGATCTTTGAGAATGCGTTTCAAGCCGCTATTAAATGATTGATGACGTCATCCTGCGGGTTCTTCCTAAGTTTGCTGTATGTGGCGGGGTCCTGGAGAAGCTCGTTCATCTTTCTGATGTAGTCGACTTTGTCCATAATAACTATGGTGTTAGCCTTGTCTGCTTTAGTAATATGGAGCTCCCCATCTTTTTTCAATTGTGAGAGGCTATTGCGAAAACGTTTAGGAAAGTTATCTTCGTAATTACTATTCGCCGCACTATAAACGAGGCCTTTAACTATGTTAAACAAATACTGAGGGAGATTACACTGTTTTTCAAAACAAGCGAGACTGTAACAAATTTGTAAAGCCGAAGGTTTTTTAACAATAAAAAAGGACATACCATATCCATGCAAAAAGTGCCCATTTTTGGATGTGCGTGTACATAGGGAAGCCCAGGTTTTAAGTTTAGTATCTATCGGAAAAAAACAAACAATTTGTCCTACGTACACTTTTACTCGGGACATGACACCCCCATTAAGAAGGCCATTTTTTCTTCAATGTTTCTCCGCGCCCTTAGGATCGCCAGTCCGGAATACATCGATGCCGAATTTGAAAAAATCAACGGTATTGGAAGTGATCTGTGTTATCCATCTGCGTTTATGGAATCTTGTCTCAACAAGGCAAAACGAACTTTCTATCGCGTCAATAATAACACTCGTACTTTGTCAAAAAATATTTTAGTACTTTCATTTTTCCCGGGCTTTTTAGGCATTGCTAATGTATTTAAACTTTTGGATATTAATGTAGTATTTTCATATAACAATATTGTGAAAAATATCATAGTAAAAAATAGCCCTACCAATAATTCAGGCATTATCTATAAAATTGGTTGTAAACAATGTGATTCCTTTTACATAGGTCAGACGGGAAAGGATTTGCACACACGTATAAAACAGCATCAATATTCCGTTAGAACAGGACAATTGTCAAGTGCCCTTTTTGTCCATTTGTCAGAGTTATCCCACTGTATTGATTGGAATAATGCTTCAGTTTTATTCCACTCTAGCAACATTGTTAATAGAAATATTCTTGAGTCTGCCATTATCCATCTAACAAATAACTTCAACATAAGCAAAGGTGTTTTTCAACTCGATCCTGTTGTTTTGAATTCCTTCAGAACAGATTTAGATAAGAAAGGTAGAACGCTAAATCTTTGGTAAAATTTGTATGCCACCCTAATAACTTTTATTTTTCAATTTTTATATACAAAAAAAATAGGGCAGAGTGCTAAAACCCGGGCAGATTTCCAGTATAAATTTGTATATATATATATATATATATATATATATATATATATATATATATATATTTAGGAGAAATCCAATGACAAGGAGAAATGTAAATGCCCTCACCATCTTATCTTATCTTATCTTATCTTATCTTATCTTATGTTTTCCCGTTTTGTGCTTAAATCAGTCTAGCCTCGGAAATTGCAGTGAAAGGTTAGTTAGTTTCATTATTCCAGTGTACTATTGTTAATTTTTCCAGTGTATTAATTTCACATTTACTATATGTATTTAAAAATAGCTTCTTAATTTTAAATGTAAATCTGAATAACTTAGAATTTAACCCTCTTTTTTCAGTCTTTTAAAGTTTGCCTTTATGAATAGGTTATAGAAATTTTCTTTGTCTGGTTTTTCATTCAATTATTGATTTTAATTTCACATTGTTATCATACAGCCTGAAGATGAGCGTATTTGCTCGAAACGTTGCGCATTAAAGAAGACTTTTCATGGCATTTACATTTCTCCTTGTCATTGGATTTCTCCTAAATATTAAATTGAAGCTCTGTAGAAGCAACCCGCATGATTATATATATATATATATATATATTTTTTTTTTATCTATATCATTGTTTGGAAACAAATCTTTTAATCTTGTGCTAAAAATCGATAATTGTTCAATTTTTATATACAAAAAGAGCAGAGTGCTAAAACTTGGGCAGATTTCCAGTATAAATTTGTATATACATATTTTTTTTTTTTTTTATCTATAACATTGTTTGGAAACAAATCTTAATCTTGTTCTAAAAATCGATAGTTTTTCCTTATAAATTTGTGTGCCCCCTTCCACAATCCTTTAATTTCGTTTCTCCGTTTATTGTATATATATATATATATATATATATATATATATTTTTTTTTCTGTAACCTATATATAGGCTGTAATTCTTTATGTATTTCAGTGTTCCTGAGGATGTCATTAGACGAAAGCGCTTGAGCACCATCTGTGTTTCCTTTCCTTCGTGGTTTTATTCATCATATATATATATACTGGTCAAAAAAAGAAACGCAGTTTTTGAGATTTATTAATAAACATGAGGACTCAGTATATAGTAAATGATTCTTTAACATAACAAACAGTCAATAACGCGTATGGCCACCCCTAGCCACAATGCAGGCTTGGAGTCTGGCCCTCATCGACCTCAACAGTCTCTGCAGGAAAGCAACAGGGATGGCCCTCCACTCTTCAATAATTGCATTGGTCAGTTCCCTGTTGTTCTGCGGCTGATGCTGACGTCTGCGAACTCGCCGTTCAAGTTCATCCCATGCGTGCTCTATCGGTGACATGTCTGGGCTGAAGGCTGGCCATGGTAAGGTCTGCACCTGTTGTCCCTGCAGGTACGCCTGCACTATCCTGGCTGCATGAGGTCTGGCATTGTCCTGTTGCAGGAGCACCAATTCTGGATGTTGCCTCATGAATGGAAGAACATGTGGGTGAAGAATCTCATCCCTGTAGCGCTGGTCAGTCAGAGCTGATAGGCCCACGATAGGTCACGGTGCTGATAGGCCCATTGCAGGCGTCGTTGCCTTCTTGCATCAGTGAGAAAAGGACCTCTGTAAGGCCTGCGGGATCGGAGTCCTGCATTACGGAGTCGGTTTCTGACGGTCTGGTCACTAATTCTGTTGTTGTGGATACCAGGTGTCTCTCTGGCTGTCTGACGAGCATTCCGCTGCCGATGACGCAGGTGCTGCAGTACAATGTGGCGATCCCGGCGTTGGGTCGTCACACGAGGTCGCCCACGTCTTGGCAGGTCCTGAACACTTCCTGTGGCATTGTACCGTCTAACAAGCCTAGAGATTGTGCTGGGATGCACATGCATTCGTTGTGCAACTTGGACAGCAGACATGCCTGCATCCAACATGCCCAAGGCACGACCTCTGTTGACCTCTGATAGTCGTGGCATGCCTCAATCGCGGGAAAAAGTTTGGTTTTCTCAACGGGCAGTGTGTATTCTGTGAAGTCAAAGAAAAAATGCATGCCTTCATAAAGAATACATTCAATTTAATCTCTGTTTATTGTTTGTAACAAAATGGCGTCTTAGCCGGGATTAGTCAGGTTTAAAAACATGCACTAAGTGGCTTTAAAAGATTTGAACAAACATTTAACCATAATCTTGAAACTGTGATAATACCACTAACAACTTAAATTTTACACCATATGCAAGCTAATTGCGTTTCTTTTTTTGACCAGTATATATATATATATACATATATATATACATATATATATATACAGGGTGTCCCATAGGTCTGGAACCATAGGGTAAAATAAGTAATTCATGTTTTTCCGTTTATGCAAGTGCCCATGATATCTTTGAGTAAGGAAGAACGCATCCAGGTAATTCTGCTCGTAGGAAATCGGAGTCAGAGGGAGGTCGCTGAGGAATTTAAAAGATTGTATCCGGACTGCGCGCCTATAACACACAGCTGTGTCGGCAAACTTGTAGCAAAGTTCAGGGAAACGGGATCCATAGGAGATAAACCACGCAGTGGACCTCCGAGGACATCCACCGACGATGACACAGCCGCTACCATCTTCGCTCATTTCACAAACAGTCCTCAAAAGTCTCTTCGGCGTTTTTGTTGCCGTTTTTATCATTTTCCCTATGATTCCAGATTGACGGGACACCCTGTATATATATATATATATATATATATATATATATGAGGGGGTCCAGCGTCTTACGGTATCTAAGCGCCAAAATTAAAATTCGCCAGAAATAGCCTCCAAAGTTCAGCAATTTTCTCACAATAGTATCTCTGTTATTAATTGAGCTAGAACGTTCATTATATGAAAATAAAAACCCACTCTAATAGACAGAGTTTATTTCCACGACAGTTTCGACGCCCACTGGCATCCTCCTCGGGTGGATACAGAAACACGTGTTTCTGTATCTACCCGAGGAGGATGCCAGTGGCCGTCGAAACTGTCGTCGAAATAAACTCTGTCTATTAGAGTGGGTTTTTATTTTCATATTTTGACCTTCACGTAGAAAAAAGTGAAGCTTTTTGCATTTAGAACGTTCATTTTTGGCTAAAATAGAGTTCTAAGCATACTAATGAAGATGTTGATGAGTCTTTGGAATAGATTTTCATATTTTATATTTTATATATATTTTTTAATTTTTTGATTTTCTTATTATGCCGAACTTTGGGTGAACTTTTGGCTGCCGATAGAGGTGAAAAAAGTAGTTCGCTTCATAAGGTTTTCAACCATACTTCTAGTGTCGTAAGGTCATTATAACTCTAACCACGCGACGATAGAGGAAGGGTGAAAATAGTGATATCTATCAAAAACACGTTTTCGCCTGTGGTGGCGCTTAGGTATCTTAAGACGCGCGACCCCTCATGTATATATATATATATATATATATATATATATATATATATATATATATATATATATATATATATATATATATGTGTGTGTGTGTATATATGAAAATGAAAAGGTTTATTGGCAGACTATAGTCCATATGACAAATATTATTAATACAATGACAGTTCATATACTAAGGATAGAAATACAGTATATACAATTGATTAGAAATAATACTGTAATGTCGAATTTAAGTGGAGCTACAGAGAGACGTTTTCGTACCAAGAAGTCCATAGCTTAGACCAGTGGTGCACAAACTTTTTTAATGTGAGGGCCAAACCAACCATCTGTTTTATATGTAGGGGCCAGATATATAGATATTCTATTTTTTATAAATATGCATTTTTATAACCAGGGGTAATATTTTAGATTTTTCTTTGGGTAGCTACCCTTTTCATGTGAAAAATGTGAATTGAAAAGACCCGTGGGGGCCACATTTGGCCCGCGGGCCAGGATTTGTGCATCACTGGCTTAGACTTTAGAGGATAAATGGCAAGACTCATGGATAGCTTGGATGATCGGGTTGGTTAAATTTTTAATTCTTTGCATTAGACTGTGTTGAGCACGTCTTGTTACCTCCGGGAAGCTCGGGACATTGCGGGTAGCAAACATTTGCGAAGCTGAGCATCTCGGGAGTAATTTATGTAAGAGTCTAAAAGACCTGTTGTACAGCAAATTTAGAGTTCTGCCAGAACCTTTTTTATAATTCACCCACAGTTGCTGTCCGTATATATTACTGCAGAAAGTACGAAAGAGAGTGTCTTTAGCTTCACTTGTACAAAATCGAAAGTTCCTTATGGTCATATTCGCTTTAGCACACAGGCTTCGAGATTGTTTTCTTATATCCGAGTCATCACTCAAGGAGCTGGTAATAGTTTGACCCAAATACTTAAACTCTTGTACCTCCTCAATTACTTCACCATTCATTTTAAACCTTATATCAGCTGGCTGATTACAGCTTTTAGGATGAAATTGCATAACCTCAGTTTTTGTAACATTAAAAAGAATATCATGTTTCTGCGAATACACTTCGCAGACTTGTAGTAGCCGATCCAGACCTTTAACAGAGGGACTTATTAACACCATATCATCGGCATAAACTAAGATAGTTAGCCTTGTGTTATCTATACAACATCCCACTGTTGCCTCATTAAGTGAAGCAATTAATCCGTCGATATACACATTAAACAGCATAGGGGAGATCAAGGAGCCTTGTCTCACCACGCAAGAGGAGCCAAAACACTCGGATAGTATATTGCCCCACCTAACAGTGAAAGATTGGTGGGAATACCAAAATTTCAATAAATTTAATATGTACATGGGAACCTTCCTGTCTTCTAGTTTTGCAAATAAAATATTGTGGTTCACCCTATCATATGCCTTACTTATATCTAGGAAACAGCTATAGATAGTTGAATTACTGTCAATGTATTTAGATATTGTTTCTTTAAGTACATAGATACACAGGTCAGTTGACTGGGACCTTTTAAAGCCAAACTGATTAGGAGATGTCCACAGGAAATCATTTAATCGGCGTAGCAAGAGTTTTTCTAGCAGTTTCGAGAAGCAGGAAGCGACAGCAATAGGCCTGTAATTATTGCTGGACAGAATGTCTCCGTACTTATTTTTGACCAGGGGCAAGGTATATACCCTCATGATATATATATATATATATGAAAATGAAAATGAAAAGGTTTATTGGCAGACTATAGTCCATATGACAAATATTATTAATACAATGATAGTTCATACACTAAGGATAGAAATATATATACAATTGATTAGAAATAATACTGTAATGTCGAAGTTAAGTGGAGCTAAAGACAGACGTTTTCGTGCCAAGAAATCCATAGCTTAGAGGATAAATGGCAAGACTCATGGATAGCTTGGATGATCGGGTTGGTTGATTTTTTAATTCTTTGCATTAAACTGTATTGAGCACGTCTTGTTACCTCCGGGAAGCTCGGGACATTGCGGGTAGCAAACATTTGCGAAGCTGAGCATATATATATATATATATATATATATATATATATATGTGTGTGTGTGTGTGTGTGTATACATATATATGTATATGTATATATATATACGTATATGTATATTAGGGCATTCCGAAAACACGAAGTTCGAAATCCAGCAACGCACATATGCTAAACTGGATCCATTTGTACTAAAAAGAAACCACACAAAACATGGTCTTCATAGTCTCATTCCTTCCACTTCCCCAAGCCCCTTGTAGGTTTGGGTCAACTTGTAGAGCGTTGAAACAGCGAGTGTATTGACACGAGCACACAATCGACACGAGCACACGACTAGCACTACTCGTCCCCAAACACACACACACCACACACACACACACACACACACACAAAACCACTTTCCGTTCATCAACTCATCCCCACTAGGTGGGCATCTGCTGCCTGCCTACAAACTGTGTTATCAGTCTGACGTGTCGTACCACTACTAATGAGTCTTATTTGTTTCACAGATGGCAACAACACGCAAGCAAGTGAGTTTGTGGCTTTTCGGGCACCTCAGGGAGGAGGATTTCTCTTCCATGAGACACCTTCCCACCATGGGTGAAGTTGGAAAGCGTCTGTTTTTCATCCAACGAGTCACGAAGCAAAGCCTTCCAAGAGCATGTGGTGATGTGGCCGAAGAACTCATGGAAGTGTGGACAAAAGCATCGTTGAAGACATCCCACAAGCCATACATTGTTGCCAAGCTCAAAAAGCTTCACGAGAGGTACGTGAAGTTGTCTAATGACAAGGATCGACGAACGGAAACACAGCGAGCTCATGAACAACAGTTCTTGTTGGACATGGAGACCTTGTTTGATGTTGCTCACTCTGAAGCTGGATCTTCGAAGACAAATAAAGAGGACTGCGACTTCCTTAAAGACCAACGGACAATGAGAAAGATGGTCATTGGCCCAGAAGACGTTGCATTTGCCAAAGCATCCAAGGCCAAGGCAATGAAGCAGGAGAACGAGGAGCGACGACGACACAAGTCTAAGGAGGAAATGAAACGAATACGGGAGCCGGAGCATGCAGAGGCAGATGCAGAATTGACTGGCAGCTCGTCCAGCTCCACCGAGTCTTCGGGAGAGGAATTCACTCAGGTCAGCCACCGCCTCCGCCAATGTGGCTATCAGCCAAAAGCCATGATGATGGACCCTCGCCGGGTTATCGATGACCCCCAGTTCATCGCGGCCCTTGACCGGACAAATACAAGCGTGCAAAAAGCCATACACATCGTCGCTCCTGCCCTGTCAGCAGCTGGGGTGAATGTGCGAGAATTGACGCTCTCAGCGACCTCCATTCACGGTGCCAGAACCAAAACACGACACAGAATTGCCGAGGACATTAAGACCAACTTTGACCCCCAGAAGCCGTGCATTCTCCACTTCGATGGGAAGATCCTTCCCGACGAACGAGGTGGTAAGTCGGATCGCTCACCCATCGATGTATCAGGGGAAGGCTTCGAAAAGCTGCTGGCCATTACAAAAATTGCATGAGGAACCGGAAGAGCAATGGGAGATGCCATACTCACCGTGCTGGACAATTGGCCGAACGTGAAACCATTCATTGCAGGAATATGTGACACAACGGCGGCAAATACAGGTCTCCACACAGGAGCATGTGTCACAATTGAAGAAGGCTTGCAGCGTCCACTCGTCTTCTTCGCTTGCCGCCACCACACTCACGAGTTAGTGGTCACTGCAGTCTTCGACAAGTTCTTTTCTTCCTTTGGCCCGAACATTCCTTTGTTTGCTCGCTTCAGGGATTACTGGAGCTTCATTGACCCGGACAGCTACCATCCCTTTGAAGATGACCCGCAAGACCCTGACCCCTTGCAGACTTTTGTCTCTGATAACCGGAACAGTGTTGTTGAATTCATCAGTGCCAGACTTAGTCAGAAGCAGGACCGGGATGATTACCAAGAATACATGGAGCTGGCGCTTCTCTTCTTGGGGCAACCGTCCCTCCAAGGAAGCAAAGAAGAGTCTCTTCCGCTATCCCGGAGCATTCCACCGAGCTAGGTGGATGGCAAAAGGAATTTATTCCCTCAAGATCTTCTTGTTTCGGAGGCAGTTTTCCCTAACGCCGTCGGAAGAGAAGGCGTTGCGACGCATCAACGTATTCTCCACTACGATTTACCTTCGAGCGTGGTTTGAGGCACCCAGTGGCGTCGATGCTCCTCGAAACGACATCGAGCTCCTCCGACAACTTGAAGGATACAAGACCAAAGACGAGGCAGTTGCAACCATTGCGATAGCCAAGGCTCAGAACCACCTCTGGTACCTCAGTGAAGACCTTGTTGGTCTCGCCTTTTTCTCGGATAAGGTAGACAATTTGGAAAAGAAGCACATGCTTAAAAATCTCCATGAGGTCCCTGCGCGCAAGAAGGGGCTAAGAAAATTCGAGTCAAAGTGCATGAAATCGCCGTATCTGCTCACTCTCCCAGACTTCGTGACTAAACGGACTGCTAACTTCTTAAAATGCATGGGACTCAAAGTTCCCCACTACCTGGAGGACCTGGTGGCGATGAAGGAGAGTTAGGGCCATTCAGGTCGTCAATGACTGCGCTGAGCGAGCGGTGAAGCTCACAACTGACTTCAACAGCTCGATCACCCAGCGCGAAGACGAGAAAGAATTGGCATTCCAAGTGATCGAGCATCATCGGAAGACCATGCCCAGTGCAAAGAAGTCCCATTACATATGATCCCTATGGATATGTTGGTAAATTTTTCATTGTTTTCTTAATGTGTTGAAAAGACTAAGGTTTCTGTTAATTGTTTTGGATGTAAAGTTACGGAAGTACATTTTTGGTTCAGCTGATTCCATAATCTCCCCAATAAGACTTGAAGGAGGCTCTTGGGGGGACCAGTAAATATTACTCAAATTTTATAAATTTTGTTTGTGTTGTTCAGTTAATAAATGGACTTGATTAAACATGTGTGTGGTATTGAATTCCAAACTTTGTACATCACCCCTATAGCCGCAGAATATATATATATTTGGGTGGTCCAAAATTATACAGTAAATTTTAAAAGTATCTGAATCTTAAGTCTTACCCTCGGAAATTGTTACCTATATTATAAAAACGTTAGTGACCAAAACTTATCAAAATTAATAAATATTTAGTGGTGCCACACTCGACTTTAACCCTTTCATGCTGTATGGGCGCAAATGAGACCATCAAATTTTATGAGATTTAAGTCATTCTGGAGATATAACATAAGTGGGTTTTTATGGCATGAAGAGTAAACGAAAATAAGGTATGAAAGGGTTAAATTTCTTAATTTTCTTGTTTCAAAATTCTTTGAATTCATATTAAAAAATTTCTTTAGTTTATTGCAGTCCCCCTCCATATTCAACTATAGTGGAGTATTAACCACTCAGAGGTGGGGGTCTCATGGGTGCCCATCTCCCACTCATTGTTGCTGCGTTCGCAGTTCCTGCTTCAAGTTTGATTTTTTTACATTAGGAAAGTGCAGGCGATGTTGCTCCACTACTTGCAGGAGAAACTGCTTTTGACTTTCATTCTTACAGTAGTTAGATGTGCATTGATATTTTTTATTAATGCTATTCCTCTTTCGGAGTTATCATTTGTTACCATCATTGGCTTGACATACTCAAGGGCCATTTGATAATTTTGTCTGTTCTTCCAGTTTGTTGGATCATCCTCAAGAAAGGCTATTGGGAGTCCGAGCTTAGTGAAAAATAGTCGAGACGAGCAAGTAACAAAGCTGGCTACTGTCTTGTTTTGAATATCGTTGGCAGAAAGATTCAAATTTATTCTTTTGGGCGCATGTTTAGATCCCCTTATGTCGAGTGCCTTTACCATGTCTCTTTTAACATCAATAGAAATATCTTCATCAAAGAATGAAAGTGAAATAAGAAATTCACTTAGGTACCAAAGATGGCGAGAATGTGCTTCAGATGCTGCAGAAGCAATGCTTTTGACTTCGTATACTAGCAGCAGTTTCAGTAGCGAAAGATCAATGGCAGGGGCAGAAGCAGTGATAGGTGCAGAAAAGCATGCAGGAACATAGTGTTTAATGGCAAATTGTGCAGAACGTTTTAGTCCACTTTGTTCCTTTAGAGTCATTTTAAACTGTGAGCAGAAAAGATTCCTTTTTATTGCATAGATTAAAAATTATGCGAGACATCCACCTGGCACGATGAAAAGCACTTGGCTTTAGAAATTTGACTCCACGTGGTGGTACATCTCCTAGGTAGATGATTGTAAGTTCCAGGACCTCTCTGTAATCACCTCGGATTTGTGTGGAGGTTAGATGCTTCTTACAAATAACAAGCAGTTCATCACGTCCTGGAGTATTTACCTTACCTTAAATTTACCTTAAAGCGCTTCTGCCTCAAGGGTGCGCTGCTCCCACGAAGTCCGCTCAGCGCCTCCTGAGGCGGGGCCACGACGGGGTCGCCACCCTTCTTTTCTCTTGCTCCTGCCATACGATTTGGTCCCCTATTGAATTTGTGGGGGCTGGTCTGGCAGAGGAATACCCTGACACTGTGGGTTGGTCGGGTATGTTGGCTAAAAACATGTCCAAGTGTTTTTTTAAAGTATCTACTGGGACTGCACTTATATCTCTAAGGTACTGAGGCAAGGAGTTAAACAGGCGAGAACCCTGCCTAGAGATACTATTATACTGAAGGGTTTGAATCCTTCTCAGACTGTTTGGTGGGAGGTGATATTTTTTACACATTCTGCCAGTTCTTGTTAAGGTGGGCACAATTGGTTCAGTATTGGGGGCAACTAAAAGCCCTTCTAGAATTTTCCTGGTGTAGATTAGGATGTATCTCTCAAACCTTCTCTCTATGGAATAAAGGTTGAGGCCTCTGAGCCTATCCCAGTAGTTTAATTTGTTTTTACTCACCTGTTGCCCATCAGGTTGTTTAATATACGAGGTAAAGGTTCTTTGTAGGCCCTCAATTTTTTGCAATTCATTCTGTTTGGGGAAACCATAATTGAGAGCAGTAGTCAATGCGTGGAAGGACAAGTGATTTCCACAGGGTAAGCATGGTCATACTGTCCCTAGTTCTGAATGTCCTCAGTATATATCCTATTAGTTGTTTGCATGATGAGGTTACTTTGTCAATGTGCCTGTTGAATGTTGCATCTTCAGATAATATAATCCCTAGATTCCTGACATGATCAGTTTGTACAATATCTTTTCCTGTGGGTCCAGTGTAGTTGAATTGTCCTTTCAGGTATTTATTTGGTCCATACTTAATTAGTTCAAATTTGTCTTCATTGAAGGCCATATTGTTTGCATCTGCCCATGCATATATAGTTTGTAGATCTTTTTGTAGCTCTACACAGTCTTCTTTTTCTGTAATTGGTCTTAGTATTCTGGTATCATCTGCGAATGACAGGAGAGAGCCTCCTAGGTTACAGTTTATATTGTTTAGCATTATAATGAATAGAATTGGTCCTAGTACTGTGCCTTGCGGCACTCCACTAATCACTTCTTTTTATATAGATCTTGCTCCATTTACAATTGTTATTTGTTTTCTGTCAGAGAGAAAGGCATGGATCCATTTTCCTATTTTTCCACAAATACCAAGTTCTTTTAGTTTATGGAATAATATACCATGGTCAACCTTGTCAAAAGCTTTTGCAAAGTCTAGATAGATGACACCAACATTGTGGTTTTCTCCCAAATATTGTAGGATTGTATTGTAATGGTCTATAAGTTCAGTAAGGCAGGATCTCTTGTGTCTGAAGCCATGTTGAAAGTCTTCTAAGAGATGTTCCTTTTCTATAAAACTGACAATGTGCCTTTTCAGGACTTTCTCAAATATTTTAATAATATGGGAAGTCAAAGATATGGGTCTATAGTTCTTGGCTTCCTTTCTTTTGCCTCCTTTGTAGATTGGGGTAATATTTGCTTGTTTCATGAGTGGTGGTATTCTACTGGTGTCTACTGGTGTCTAGTATCAGGAAAGGTTTCAAAATTTTCTTTATTGATGGAGTTCCAGGCAGACTTAAAGCGTTTGAATGTCGGAATAGCAGGTCCGCTACTGGCGGAAGAAAGACACACCTCAAAAACATTGGATGCAATAAGTTCAATTACCGTATTTCCCGGCGTATAACGCGCACCCTAATTTTGAAGAGAAAATTATTTTGAAGAGAAAATTTAGGAAAATAAAAATTTAGGAAAAAATATACCTCCTACCTCACTTCACATGTACAATTTTAACGAGTTAATTTTAACGCAAGGTGATTTTTGGAGTATTTTGGGGGGAAAAAAAAGTGCGCGTTATACGCAGGGAAATACGGTATATGGTGCCGGCATGCCCTTTTTAGGACCCGTGTTCGTGGCAGTTGTGTCAAAGCACATACCTTTAATGCGATCAATTAAGTTCCAATCCTTTAAACATTCGACAACAGCTATTGCAATGTCTACTCCTGTGCCAGACTCGAGTTTGGGTACTGCAAGCAACTTTGATTTGCCTTCTCCTGACACCAACACTGCTACTCTTTGAACTTTTTCATTTCCAGTTAAATCGATTAGCATTTTTCCATCCCAATGCACCATTAAATTTAGAACATTCAGGATTAAAGGATTCTTTTAAATCTTTTGCGATTTTATCACGTACATCCATCCTCTTTCGGCAAACTGTACTTCTGCTTATGGACAAGTCATCAAGATCATGATCTAATGCAGAGGCAGCAGCTGATAGCACATATACGGCCTGTCTATCAGAAATATTCGATCTATCCAGTGCAACTGCAACGTCTCGTGTTACAAGTTCCTTCTTACTTGGTTTGCTAGGAACCTTCTTGCCTGCATTATTTTTTGATGCCGTGTTAGTTTTACACAAAATTGTTTCATCTTCACTACTCATGCTCATTGTTTCATCTTCACTACTCATGCTACTTGATGAAGTCAGTTTGGCAGACTTTGTTTCTTCCTCCTTTCTCTTACTTTCCCTACGTGCTAACCGTTCTTTAGCTGACTCTCTCTTCCTTTTACGATCTTCTTTCTCTGATAATACTTTGTCAACGTTAGCCATATATCTTTTTCTTCCCTTCTGTTTTTGAGCTTGGAGGAATTCTCTGTCTTCTTTAATCTTGATCATCTCGTGCGCTTTTTGGTGAGCAATATCAAAGAGATCGTTTAAACTGTCCTGAAACAATCTTTCTTTCTCACGCTGAGTTTCGGAGCACCGGAATTTTAATTTTTGGAGCGTTCTATATTCCGTATATACTTTTTCAATCATTGGTATAACATTATAATCAGCTCTTGTTGGAATTCTAGCTTGTTCACAAAATTCAACTACCTTTATGTAAACTACTTTAGAAACTTCTATTAGAGTTTCCTTTTCCTTAAGTAAATAAAAAAGACGACGGAGCACATCACCTTTGGAAGGAAGTTTTCTCCCACATATCATTTCAATTGGTTGTCCAATAAGCTATATTTCGGTATTTCTGCGAGTTTTCATTGAGGAACTTGCCATTTCTAATATGATTATGCACTATACAAGTATCAACAGAACAGATGCGATTCTTGCCTCAACGTGTTCAGTACCGCTCATACAAGATGTGCTTCGGAATATTTACCCAAAATATTTAACCAAATAAGCATACAAAAATCTATATTATGCAAAAAAAATGATAAAATCTATATTATGCAAAAAAATGATAAAATCTATATTATGCAAAAAAATGATATACAGTATATATCGAAATTTTTTCGTAGACACAATAAATCTATATTATGGGGAAGAAGCAAAAAAGGTTTTTAAAAACATCTAAATTCAAATGCGATGTGCCACCACTTAGAATTTTTTGATCTTATAAAAATTTTATATTTAGAGTTTTTTCAACATAGGTAACAATTTTAAGGGGTAAGACCTACGAATTTTCAACATTTATTTTTTTGGACCATCCTAATATATATATATATATATATATATATATATATAACGTAAAGAACGACGCTTGTATAGGAGATATATTCCGCGCAAGACGAGAGAGAGAGAACGAAACAAATGAAAAAATGAGGTAACCACCCGGGAATCGAACCCGGGATCTTCCGATTGCCGGTCAGATGCCATAACCCTTGGGGCATTGGTTTCTGCGAGTATGTAGAAGAATTACGGCATTTGGAAGAGTGAGGCCCATGGTGTAATGGTTATCGCATCTGACCGGCAATCGGAAGATCCCGGGTTCGATTCCCGGTTGGTTACCTCATTTTTTTCATTTGTTTCGTTCTCTCTCTCTCTCTCGTCTTGCGCGGAATATCTCCTTACAAGTGTCGTTCTTTACGTTAATTATACTGCGTGTTTGCAGTTAAATGTATATATATATATATATATATATATATATATATGGTACTTCAATAAGTATCCGCACTTTTTATTTTAGTGATAATATGGTATATATAATATATACTCGTAATAACGAGTCAAACTGAGATTATAGGCTTATTTAGGCTAGCAACAGTGTAGGCTTATTTAGGCTACTCGTACTGTCACATATCGTACGAGTAGTGAGCATGGTTGCGACGCTTTTAATTTGTACTCTAGAAGAAGAGAGATCCGTGGTTCATTTTTTGTGGGCAGAAGGTATGAAAGGAGCTGAAATTCACACGCTTTTATGTGCTCAGTATGGGAATAATGCATTACCACGGCGAAGTCTGTACGAGTGGATTCAAATGTTCAAGGAAGGTCGGACATGTGTGACAGCGTGACACGACAATTGGGCGCAGGACAAATGAGCGCCGACAATTGAGCGCCGACAATTGAGCGCCAAGACAATTAAGCGCAAGTAAAAAGAGCGCAAGACAATAGAGCGCCAAGACAATTGAGCGCAAAAACAAAAGAGCGCAAAACAATTGAGCGAGAGCAAGCAAATAAAAACTGGATAAAAGAAACAAAATAAGCTTGAACAAATATTTATTAAGGATGTTAAAAAACAATATTTATTAAGGATGTTAAAAATAATGTACTTAGGTTAGGTTAGGTTAGGTTATTGTTTTGCGCAAAAACAAAGGAGCGCAAGCAAATAAAAACTGGATAAAAGAAACAAAATAAGCTTGAACATATATTTATTAAGGATGTTAAAAAAGCAATATTTATTAAGGATGTTAAAAAAATAATATTTATTAAGGATGTTAAAAATAATGTAGTTAGGTTAAGTTAGGTTACGTTATTGGTTTGCGCATAAACAAAAGAGCGCAAAACAACTGAGCGAGAGCAAGCAAATAAAAACTGGATAAAAGGTTAGGTTAGGTTATTGTTTTGCGCATAAACAAAAGAGCGCAAAACAATTGAGCGAGAGCAAGCAAATAAAAACTGGATAAAAGAAACCAAATAAGTTTGAACAAATATTTATTAAGGATGTTAAAAAAACAATATTTATAAAGGATGTTAAAAATAATGTAGTTAGGTTAGGTTAGGTTAGGTTATTGTTTTGCTCTCTATTTTCTTGCGCTCATTTGTCTTGCGCTTAATTGTCTTGGCGCTCAATTGTCGGCGCTCATGTGTCGGCGCTCACTTGTCCTGCGCTCATAAGTCGGGGTAGCGTGTGACAGATGCTCAGCGCTCAGGACGACCGTCAACATCAACTAGTGGTGACAAGCAGGAAGAAGCCAGAGCCATGATTCTCGTGACAGAAGATTAACAATAAAATAAATTGCATCTTCATTAGACATCAGTCAAGGGTCAGCCTATTCGATAGTTCATGACATTCTTGGTTTTCACAAGGTTTGTGCAAGATGGGTGCGCAAAAAGTTGACCAAAGAGCACAAGCGTAATCGTATGGACGTCTGCTCTCGTCTTTTGGCACGGTATCATAATGAAGGTGAAAACCTTTTGGAGCACAGTATCTACAGATCTACAGAAGCTAAGGCTAACAAAGACCCCAAGATCCACTTTAAGGTTAGCCCGAGAGAAAGTTAAGAGTAGGGGTTAAAAGAGGAGAATAAGGGGTTAAGTAAGTAGCAAAACCTATCATTCGTGAGTTAACATTCATTCAGATAAAGAGAAAGAAAGACTCACCATCATCATCCGCCGGCCAATGCCGACAAGTCGGAAAAATAGTCGAAGAGGAGAGGAAAGGGGTGAAAGATGAAAAGAAGTAAAATAAGAACGCTTACAGACCATGCAAACACAATCTTAACTCAAACACTGTCATACCATGCAAACACAATCTTAACTCAAACACTGTCATACCATGCAAACTCCAGACATGCAGGAGAGAGAGAGAAGAAAAAGGAAAAAAAAAAAAAATCCATCACCATGAACCAGAAAGCAAACGACAGAGCATGCAATGGGAGCATCCAACATCTCCCGTTGCAAAGAAGTTCAAAGTGCAGCCGTCGGCAGGTAAAGTTATGCTAACTGTTTTGGGATATACGAGGCTCTATCCTTGAACATTATCTAGAGCGTGGAAATACAGTAACAAGTGCATCGTATTCTGACATGCTTCGGAATGAGTTAAAGCAAGCAATTCGCACAAAACGGATAGAGAGATTGTCGGAAGATATTATTCTGTTACACGACAATGCGCGCCCTCATACCGCTCGCTGCATAGACTAGAAATGCCAGTAGTATAGGGGAGAGTGCAGAAATGTTGCAATTTATTACGTGATGTTGCAATGTTGCAAAGGGGGTTTGGGTTTGTTGCAAAGGGGGGTGGGGGTTGTTGCAAAGGGGGTGTTTCAAAAAACATCCCTGCAAAGGGGGGATGCTGCAGGTGCAACAAGGGGGGTCTTGGAGGCGGCGTTATCCCCCAAGAGAAAGAAGGAGGAGAGAAAGGAGGAGAGGTGTTCACCGGCAGGAGCCAAGTGCATATTAAGACTTCAGCCGAGTAGGCGTTGTCTTATAGACTCCTAATCAGCCAGTTGGCTGAGCCAAGGGGGGAGGGGTACACCTGAAGGAGAGAGAGAGAGAGAGAGAGAGAGAGAGAGAGAGTAGTGGCCTTTGATTGCAAGGCATGCAACTTGGAGGCGGAGTTCTCCCCCAAGCTATTTTCGTTTACCTAACCTAAGAGGCCTCTAAGGGGTTTTCCCAAAGGGCCAGAAAGAGAAAGGACCAGAAGTCCTTGCTCGGCTGGGAGCCGAGCTTGAATGACTCCGTCATCAGCTTCTCACTCTTTTATAGACCTCTATTCCGGCTGAGTTGCCAGATAGCGCCATGTATTCAGTTGCCAGATAGCAAAAGCCATATAAAATACCACAATATATTTACATAGTTAATCAATTAATTGTTGGAAGATTCATCCGTTTATTTAAACACACGCTCCAATAAATCACTTAATTCCTATTTAAATACCGAACAACAGTGGTAAAAACGAAAGGTAAAGAAACGAAGAAAGTTGAAAAAAAACGAAAGGTAAAGAAACGAAGAAAGTTGAAATTAACCAAAACACACGCTCGTCCACAATCTCCTCACCCCATCTGTGTTTGTATATATAAACGAATGAACAACTCGTGCACACACGCACAGGCATCTGTACATATCATGTGAATGAAAATCAGAAAAAATGCCAAACGTATATTAATTTAAACCAAATGATGCTAAATAATGTATACAAAAATTATTTTTCTCCTTTTAATTATTCAATATAAGAAATTAATCATTAAACGTTGTTTTTCCTTTCACGAGGAAAGGATTTCCGAGAATCTGGTCAACTCGAATCTTTACCCTGATGCCTTTTTTGACCATAATTTTACCTTTCTTCCAGTCAACTTGAGCAAAACCTCTCTTGACTCCGTTTCTTAGATATACCCACAATTATAATAAATAATAATCAGCGAAAGAAATAAGGTAGGCAAGCCTGAAAGTACTAATAATTATATATATATATATATATATATATATATATATATATAGAGAGAGAGAGAGAGAGAGAGAGAGAGAGAGAGAGAGAGAGGAGAGAGAGAGTTTTGTTCATTAATAAATAAAGGAATATGCTTGTATCTTTTGCCAGCAAATTCCATTCACGTAACCTAGAATTTTTCTATCACCCATAGTTTTCGAGAAAATAATATTTCCATTTACTCAGAGTTTTCCCAAAATATTATTTAAAATTAAGTGTACTAATTTAATTTTACTTTCTTTTTTCCAGGTTAACTATACCCACAATTATAATAAATAAAATCAGTGAAAGAAATAAGGTAGGCAAACCTGAAAGTACTAATAATTATATATATATATATATATATATATATATATATATAAAGAAAGAGAGCGAGAGTTTTGTTCATTAATAAATAAAGGAATCCAGTCGTGGCCAACCATTTTTGATGGTTACAGGAAAGTTCACCGCCATCAATTCACCGCGGGAAAGTTCACCGCCATCAATTCACCGCGAGGTAAGTTCACCGCGAGGTAATTTCACCGCGAGGTAAGTTCACCGCGAAGTAATTTCACCGCAAGGTAAGTTCACCGTAAAATGAATAAAATTAAAAATAATTTTTTAACTTAACAAGAATTTAATATAGGGTTTAGCAACACTATTTAAAAACATTAAAATATAATTAGGACAAAAATTATAAAAGTATTTAATTTTTATTTAGCCACAAAATTTAAAAACAAATAATATATAATTAAAAATATTTAACCACATTTAATTTTTATTTAGCCACAAAATTTAAAAACAAATAATATATAATTAGGAAAAATATTTAACCACACTATTTAAAAACATTAAAATATAATTAGGACAAAAATTAAAAAAGTTAGGTTAGGTTAGGTTAGGACCTAACCTAACCTAACCTAACTTTTTTAATTTTTGTCCTAATTATATTTTAATGTTACTTCGCGGTGAACTTACCTCGCGGTGAAATTACCTCGCGGTGAACTTACCTCGCGGTGAATTGATGGCGGTGAACTTTCCAGCGGTGAATTGATGGCGGTGAACTTACCGCACATGATTTTTGATGCGTGCCATTTTTAGGTTTAATTCGAGTGCGCCAAAAAAAAATTTTTGTGAAAACATTACTAATAACTTGTAAGTAAAAATAAAAATATAATATAAGGGACTACCATAGAAATGTAAGTGTCTATAATTTATTCACAAGAAACACGATTTCATATATATGGAGGGTTGTAGTATCTCGTCAAATACTTCATTTAGATTCTCACCATTATGCTAAAATCGAAATTTTTATGGCAATCGTTTTAAATGGTGGCCAACCATTTTTTGATGCGTGCCATTTTTAGATTAGGTTTAATTCGGATGCACCAAATGGCATAGATTTGCGGGTACCTTTATGAGATATGAGGTGCCCAGGATTTGTCTTGGCCGCCTACCTTACATCCAAAATAAAGTTCGTAAGCCTTCTTCACGAGTGGGGCCATCGTCTTCTGGGAAAACTCTGAGTAAATGGAAATATTATTTTCTCGAAAACTATGGGTGATAGAAAAATTCTGAAACCATATTTGGAATCAGTATCAAAAGTTCTATAAGAATCACCAAATAGTTTTCAAGAAATGTTGTTTCCTAGTGTAATTAACTCTCTCGCCGAATTGGAAAGGTTTTCACTCCGCCTTAGACCTACAGTTTAACGTGGATTCAGAAATACATCTCGTCAGGGAATGATTGCTCACTATTTCATCGATATAATTAAAGCTCATATACAGGACCTGCATTGTCTATAAGATCTGTGGGAAACTCTGAGTAAATGGAAATATTATTTTCTCGAAAACTATGGGTGATAGAAAAATTCTGAACCATATTTGGAATCAGCATCAAAAGTTCTATAAGAAACACTAAATAGTTTTCAAGAAATGTTGTTTCCTAGTGTAATTAACTCTTTCTCGCCGAATTGGAAAGGTTTTCACTCCGCCTTAGACCCACAGTTTAACGTGGAAACCGAATGCTCTTTTAAAAATATAATTAGGGTATATTTGTTTATTATAAAATCCTCTCGATTACATTAGTGACTAATGATCCGGGAATAGTGGGGGAAAAATATTGACATGGTAAAGACAGCAAGGAGTAATACGAGCATTAAATCTATTGGAGAAAATACAAAGATGCCATTACTCGTCCGGACCCGTTATAGCGGACTGGTACACAAACTTATCATAGCTCCACCCAGCTACACTGGCAGCCAATCACTACGAACATCTGGCCTTAATCTTTTGGGGCGGAGCTTGGCGATTGTGCATATAAAAGGGAATATTTTTCAGTTTGGAGTAACAGTAGCTATTTTCGCGTCAGTGAATAATCATTCCCTCGCCAGTGCATTCCTCCACCATGGACCACGAACTGTACGTCTCCCCGGATTTGTATGAAGAAGGTGACACTGCAGCATTAACTGCAATTAATCTTTTTAACGCAATTGACCGTGATGAATTATTTCCAACGCAAACCGTTGAAGATATTTGCAGTGACGCTCCTTACAATCCGACGCAAGGGACTACCATAGAAATGTAAGTGTCTATAATTTATTCACACGAAACATGATTTTATATATATAGAGGGTTGTAGTATCTCGTCAAATACTTCATTTAGATACTCACCATTATGCTAAAATCGAAATTTTTTATGGCAATCGTTTTAAATGTTATTTGGATTTACCTCTTAAATGAGTTTCGAACCAAAGATATCTTCACATAATGGGGATCTGTCTGTATACTCTGTATATGTTTTAAAAGAATGAACATTATTCCTTTAAGGTCCGATGAGGATTTGACACGTGCTATACAATCTTTTGAAGAATCTCGGGTCATGAATACGGAGGATATACTGATCAGTCAACATAATGAATGTCACACCGAAATAATGTAAATGTTTTTCGATCTTTTTTGGGTTAGAAGACAATATATTTTCATAAATTTATTAAATGAAAGAAATCAGTACAATAACCAACTACAGAATATACCGTTACAAATACACACACACGAACAAAAACATTATACTATACAACGAGTACGTACAATTGGAAAACGGATTTTTATCTGTCTGCATACCATTTCATCGTTTCGGCGAGTGTGGCACGGGTCAAATAAATTTAAAAAATTTATAAATTCTTTATCACATGACATATGCATGAGAAATGAGACGCAGTACATTCCGCAAGCATTACTAAAATATCCTTGTATACGAAACGGGTTCCATACAACTTCGGGAATATGTAACTGAGCGAGAAATTTTACAATAATAGGGTCACTCCAGGGTTGAGTACCGAGTGAATCAAAATAGTACAGGCGCTGTCTATTTTTAAAATAGACAGCGATCCAATGAATCCCTTCATTACCGATGACATCTGTGTTCACAATAAGACTACGCATTCTCGCGTACTTGGCAAACTCAATGTTTCATTCTTCGCAAACACGCCGATAAATTTGGAAAGTGTGACTCGTTCACTATTCATTACTTTCTGAAGTGTATTAGCATCCATTTTAAAAGTCAGTGATAACGCTCCTAAATCTATCTACTTCTATTAGGGTTGCGATTCGAGATATACTAGTACACTAATAGGCGCGTCTATAGGCTTGGCGAATTCCAGCCGCACTGAGATGTTTCCGCTCTGCTGTGGGGTTAAATGCGTATTTACGCTAGCAGATAATTCAGGTGTAAAGTCAAACGGATAAAGGTTAAATTGATCAATGAATTCTTCCTGCGTTACCCCATTACCAAGCTCATCACAATCACCTGCAATATGGGTCAGATTACTATAGGCTCTGGCACAAAGAGGTAACACAGCGTCTGATGAACAGTCCGTACCCATTGTTCCACCCAAAGCAGTGCCATTAACGTATAGAGTTATATTTTTAAGTCCGAAATTCTCGAATTTAAAGGCACTCTTTTTATATTTTCCATTCACCGAAGCATGGTCCTGCATTCCGATTAATATCCTTTTAGGAAGATTTCCCAGGGCAATGTTTTCTATCTGCTTCGATGCCAACCCTGCAGGCACCGTATATAGTTTGATTTGTACTCTGTTAATAGGACATTTCACTGTAGCGTTTAGTAAATTTTTCTCAATTTCTAGTTGTTTTGGTGAACTTAATTTTATTCGCCGTACGCGGAGGTATGTGTCCATAATGTGAACCACAACGGGGTTTGCACCCTCTTCTTGATCAGCATCCAGATTTAAGCAGATCTCAGGACTCGTGCGGGTGAGCTTTATTTTAATATCCACCCCGTTGACAAGCAACTTCTCCTGGAAAGTGAAATCTGTGTGCAGCCGTCCAAAACACTCGTATATTTTCTTTTTAGAATTTTTAAATTTGTCCTTTATACTACTTTCATCTTTAGTTTGATAATATCCCTCGGCACTTAAAAAGGTAGCCTTCGCTTCTTTGGAAAAGTTGAGAACATTTTCCAGATAGGCTCGTAGTTGATAGTACCCCGTGCCTGCCGATATGTTGGTCTGATTTAAATATACGTCACACTGGTTGAATATGGAGTGCAGAAAGTTTGTTTCAGGGTATACAGCATATTTGTCATCGCAGACCGTTCCATCAGAATGGGCTATACGTAGCTTAGCGTACATGTGCACACAGCTTGGATCAAAAAAGTAAGGGCCTGAGCTGGGTATCACGAATTCTATAGGTGCACTCGGGGAACTAATTGTGTTTAAAGGATTAATTGTAATAAAATCACTGTGCTCAATAGAAACTTGAGTTGGAGGCAGGTCAAAACGGGACAGCTCCGATTTACAGCATTGTGAACTACATGGGTGGATAAAGCGTGCCATGGCGAGTTAGAAATAGTGCCTCCTCTCTCGACAAGTGGTAAACAAACTATGATTCATGAGATCAATGTCCTTAGCTTATATCAGTCAAAAAAGTGGTCAACCATATGTTTCATTCGCTTACAGCACTTCTTTTTTGATATCCTTTTACGTTTAATACCACGTGACCCCTTCTTCCGGGGAGCCCTCTTCTTCTTCTTCCCGCCACCACGCATTTTTCTCTTTGCATCTTTGATGATTTCGTCCCGTGTACGTTTTAAATGTTTTTTTAGAGCTTCTTTAGGTTTAGCCCCAGCCAATATGTCTTCTGCAGTGTTAAGACCTGATTGTAGCGCTTTCCTTCCGAGGTATCTGGCACCCTTCTTCAGCAAAGGAACAGCCGTACGTAGTATGGATGAAAAAATGGACCCAAATCCACTACCGCGCTGGTATCTCTCCCCTCGATAGACGGTGAAAGGCTTTCTATCCATTATAACTCAGTGCGTCGAAAGTGTAGCTTCACTGTTAAGCTCCCGTTACCGAATGGGAAGTTTTCACCCTCAATCGTTCTTATATATATTGAGATATTGGTTATTAAATTAGTTGCGACATTCACATAATGGGGTCTGTCATATGTAATACTCAAACTCCTTCCTCTATGGTTGGGGATGTGAGCAATGCGCAGCAGGCGTGCCGGGTATCCCCAACAAACTGGTGCTCCACTATATTACTGTAAATATAGTACATGTCTGGGGACCTTTCAGCCAATTTCTCCATCTTCAATTGATACATTAATCTGGACAAGTCATACTTTGTCTCGTGAAATGTGTCTCTTTGGAAGGCTGCGCTATATCGGCCATTGGTTAGAATTTTGAACTTTCTATGGTCTTTAATACGTCTGTTAGTCTTTGATTTTAGGATTAGTGTATGTGCAGGGTTGTTTACGATTTCGTATACTAAATCATTCGTAAGGTTTGAGTTTCTTAAACTTACGTTTAAGCCTCTCACAACATCCTCGACCGAACCATATTGACCCGGTCCTAGTCTTACTTCTGTACTGTAATACCGGGCAACCTTAGTCCGAGCGATACGTATAGTTTCATCCATAGATATCCCAGCTTTTTCACACTCGTCAATGTCTCTAAGAATTGTAAAAACGGTTTCTTTATGTTCAATATTTAAAAAGATGGTGTCCAGCTGAATTTCGCATATCCCCACCTCATACGAATCACGACCCAATTCAGTGTGCCTGTGGAGTTCTGTTACATAGTTGGCTAGTGTGTTGTTAGGGTGTACAGACAGGGACGAGTAGGACGGGAGTGTGACGTAGAAATGGTTAGGAGGCATGTTGCATACTATTTAAGCTTCATTATTGCATCAGCTTTTATATAGGTGTTGAAGCTTTCTGGGTACCCTAGCCATTTCACCAGGTACATTTTTCTCTTTCCTGAACCTTTGCTTCCTAAAATTTTCTCAATTTTAAACACATTTTTTCCTAAATTAAACGCAACTTTCTGCAATTCCTAGCGGTAAAAGCCTCCTGAGATTTCTTCCCCATTCAAATCTTCAATGTAATACATCATTACCTCACCTTTCGGTCTCATAGCCCTAACTTTAAAAATCTCGCGTGTCCATCCTTGCTCAAAACCCTTTGCGAATTTATTCCCCGAACGCGACAGCCTACATAATCATTGATTTTGAAACGCGCAGAGTGTGGTGGTGGTGATTCATCTCTTCTTGGGAGCGTACCTCTTTCTAAAACTTCGTTTGGTGTTGTCCCAATCGTGCGATGGTGTGAGCGGTTGTAGGATGATGCCAATGATTCCAGAATGTCTAGAAATCTGTATGTGTTTTTATGTGTAAAATATCGGTGCATGCGTTCCTTTATGGTGCGCTGAACTCTTTCAGCTAAAGAAGCCTTATGTATAGAATTGCTTGTGTAATAGCTGATATTAAACTCTGTCAACATGTTCTGAAAAGCACGGCCTATAAATTCCTTCCCCATATCCGTACAAAAATAGCCAGGAACCCTGTTTTCTTTTAACATTAGCGTTTTGGTGGCTTTTGCAACTGTTTCAGGTGATTTATTTTTCAGAGGAACTAGCCACAGATATCTAGAGAATACGTCTATTATGAATAGAATGTAGCGGTAACCATCGTTATACACAGAATATCTTTGCATGTCTGTTAAATCTGCTTGCCAAATAGAATCAATCGAGGAAGCCGTTGTCTTGGCTGTTTTAAACCTTTTTCTCACAGGCTTATGAAGCGTATAAGCGTCCTGCTCCCTCAAAAATCTTTCAACATCTTTTTTCCCTACTCCGTAAACACTTCTGTACAGTCTATCTACGCCGCCGTAAGAGGATGGGTTAGAAATGTCATAATAGCGTTTAGTTAATACGTTAGCCATTTGCGTATTTTAGAGGCACGTGGGTAGGGTTGGTTTAACCTCTTCTTTCTCCTCTTCAAAGGTGTTACCGCCGGGGGTGACGGCGTCTTCAATTGTGTCACATGCGTTGCATCTTCCAAGTCTTTTAACCTGTTCAGATTTCCTATCAACGTTTTCGGGACATTTATTTGTTGTAGTCTTGCTTTAATATGCTTCCATCCTGATGGTGATTGCCTATCCCACTTTCTCACCAGATCATGGACAATGTCTACGATATTCGATCCCTGTACCTTTGATCCTTCCACAATGATCTCGCCTGTATCGGTTCATTGTATGGCTGGATCCTCATTCAATAGATTATAAAGACTTAAGCCTTTACTCCTCAATGTATGTGGGAGGGTGCTTTTTAATACATGCTCGATATGTTGTGCGGCTAATCCCTTAATTTTTGGTTGGTCAGCTGTATCGTCGGGCACAGACCCTATGTCGCCATGTCCATCGTCCCCCTTGCTGTGCCTAATAACCACAGGAATCTCTGTAGGGTTCTTATAATTTTCGTACTCGTGAAGAAATTTCTGCAGAGCTTCTTGGTAGAAGATTCTTTTCTCATCGAGTGTTTTTTCACTGTTTAATAGGGCTAGCAATTCGCTTTCCATTCTTTTAAGTCTGCTTTTACGGGGATCTAGATCCGTGTCTGGATTCCTTTGCAGTGAAGCGTACACCTCGTGGGGAATCACTACCACTTTCTTCATTATATTAATCTAGTCAGTAAAGGACCCAAAACTGAAAATAAGATGGGGAGAAATGACCCTCCTGTTTGTACAATAATTCGTTTTTTCTTCGCTACTGTTTGACCTTTACGAGCGAGTGCACGTATTATGTTCTTGTAGCGGCGTAAGCGAGCCTTCTGATGGGTTTTCATTGATACATTGCAATTTATAACGTTAAGACAGATTTCACAGATGCATTTTAAAAAGTCGGCGTCTATATTTTTAATAAACATCTGCTGCATTGCCCGGGACAATCGATGATAGATTTTTATTAATTCACGGTATTTCTTTAGTCTCTTTGTCATTCTGGAATATACACCGTTTCAGGCTCGATTGGAAATATATTCGTTCGTAGAAGCACTCTAAACGTGTTTCGCGGATGAAGGTCGCAAAGCAAATATCCGTAACGCGTGCTTGTAGCTTCTTTATAAACTTCCAAAAACTCCTTACGCTGAATAAGACTAGATATTGCGTATTTAACGACACATCGCGCATGTACCTATTTTTGAAAAATAGATTCTGATTGATGAAGAACACGCTTATGTTAAGATGGTGGGAGAATACTGTAAATGTCTCGGCAAACGTTTTATCCATCTCCAACATGAGATCGTCAATTACAATGACTGTATGTTCATTTCCCTTTAACGAATTAACGTCATATACGCCTTTGTGGAACAAAATATCATCTAGGTACTCGTTGAACACTGATTGATACGTCGAATAGCACCATATAACTTTATGCACAAATTTCGAGAACATCTCTCCCTTTTCTTTAATGATTTTAAGCATAAACACAGTTTTACCACATCCTGTAGGTCCAGATATAATACATGTGGATGAGCTCGTGAATCTGAATTTTTCTACCGAGTCCATTTCTAACACGTCACACTCCTAAGTGGGTCATTTACAAAATATTACAAATTTTGAGTGCTGTTCCTTATATTTTGTTTTCTTCTCCCACAGAACCGTGAATGACGATGAGGTAGAGCATCCTATCATTGACATTACGGATGACCTCGACGACAGTGTAGTTGTGATCTCCTCCACTGCCAACGAACCCTCACCAGCGATACCGGTAGCACGTCCAAAGCGGAGGTATGATGAAGAGAACCCCACGTCAGGTATAAAGCAACCGAAATACGCGCCTGTTGCACCAGTAATAGATCCCCAACCCTCAACCTCTTACGCAACAATCCCCCCAGCAGCACCTCCCGCTAATATATCCCATTATTCATCCGCCACAGTTGCCCCCCGTTCTGTTAAGTCTACAATAATAGATCCCCAACCCTCAACCTCCTACGCAACAGGCCCCCCAGCAGCACCTTCGGCTAATATATCCCCTAATTCATCCGCCACAGTTGCCCCCCGTTCTGTTGAGGACGATATAACGTTTGAGTTGGTGCGCTCCGCAGCCCCCACCCCAGCCTTGACTAGAAATCGGTATAGAGTCAGGGTCGACCCTAGAGCCATGTATAGCAATGGAATTGAGCGCGGGCTACGCAGGGTTGTACAGCGTATTGTAGAGTTTGCTCTTCAGAATCGCGATGAGCGTGAAGTCAGGACGAGTCTGTCCTTTGGATTCGGGTCAGATGACGGTGATGTAGATGATTATTGGGTGATAGTGCCATTTAGACGTTTGGCAGCTGAAGATGTAGAATATATATTAGGACGTATAATGCAGGCCGCCCAAAGTAGTATAGCCTTTAATATGGACAACTTCACGGTAAATATTGATCGTGTATTCCGTGTTGCGGGTCATAGTGCCATACCGTATACTCTTAACTTCAATTCTCCGACTATTTACTGAAAGCATATAAACGTCGATCGTGGTTACGGCTTTATAGCAGTACTCTTAGCACGTATGTTTACTGTACAAAATACACGGACTCAAAAAATTTGGTTGCCTACGCTCGTGGAACGTGCCCGTAAACTAGCTGTAGACTGTGAACTTGAATTTGACTGTAATATGGGTCCTGAAGAGCTGAGAATGGTAGAACAGGAAATGAATGTCCGGATAGTTGTATTTGGGTTGGATGATCGTCGTAGGACTGTGTATGTTTTTAAAAGCTGTGTGAGAGATCGTACAAGACCCCTACTTATTTTAGGATTGTCAGGGACAACGTATCTCCCCATCCGTAATATAAGGTGGCTTTACGCGAGTTATGACAAAAGTCGAAAATATGGGAGACATCATGATTTGTGGAAGGGGTGCCTCGAGTTTGCGGATGATACAGTGAGACATTGTAAAGAATGTCACATGGTATGTGAGCAGTGTAAAAGCACCAAATGTGAAAGCCGTGTAGTTGAAGCTGAGAAGAGAGACTGTGATGTGTGTAGACGCACATTCTTCAATAATAACTGCTTTGATTTCCATAAATCAATTGGCACGTGCAGGAAAATGAGAATCTGTGAATGTGGTATGTTTCACACAATGGATAATTGGGGAAATTTAAGCACAAGTGTGACGAAATTCACTGTCCTACATGCCAGGAGGAATAAGGCGGATGGAGTAAAGCATGTATTATATGAAAGATGCTAAGCCTAAAAATAACCGTTGTATAACTGTATACTACGATATAGAAACATATACGAACGCTGAAACCAAAGAGGTAATTCCACATTTACTTGTGAGCCAGACCATCTGTGATGAGTGTATGGGGATCGAATTTGACGAGTGCCCCAAATGCGGTAAACGGACAAACGTTTTTAAAACGAATGTCCGCGATAGTCCTGTGAAACTATTTGTGTCCTATATTGTCAAGTTAGCCGACAAGTTCAAAAAAATGACTGTGTATAATCTCGCCCATAACGGGGCAAAGTTTGACACGCAGTTCCTTTATAAGGAGTTGCTTGAACACGAATCCTCTGAGATATTTACAGGTGATCCATTGAAAAGAGGCAACAAATAAATACAGATGCAAATAAGAGGCAATGTACAATTTAAAGACACTTTATTATTCACACCTTGTAAATTAGCAAAGCTACCCAAGGTGATGGGAGTAGCAGCTGAAGTTTCCAAAGGATACTTCCCTTACACTTTCCTCACCAGAGAGACTTTAAACTACGTAGGCCCACCACCACCCAAACATTATTTTAACTATGACTGTATGGATGAACGTGAAGACTTTGATCGATACTACAACAGTTTTAATGAAAGTAACCCTTATAATATAGCTGATGAATGTGAGCGTTATTGCGTGAATGATGTGCGCGTGCTTAGAGTATGTTTCCAGGCCTTTAGAAGGATGTACATAGCCCGTTTCAAATGCGATCCGCTGCAAGTCGCAACCACCATCGTATCATTATGTTTTACGATGTTCAAGAATAACTTCATGCCTAAAGACACCTTAGCCATTATTCACCGAAACAACCCCCGCAGTTACAGACACAAGGCTATTTACTGGCCCATACACCTACAGCAACAGACAGGTGCATACATAAAGCACGCCCGCAACACGGGTGAAGTACCCACTAAGATTAATGGACGTGTTTTTTGGGTTGATGGGTTAAGTGAAAACCGTGTCACTGGTGTGAAGACTGTGTACTCCTTTAAGGGATGCTGGTGGCATGGATGCCCCCGTCCTGAGTGCGGAATCGCCGGAGATATCCACGGTAGATCTCCTGCCGACTGTCTTGCATGGACCCGCACCCGCGATCAACTTATAGGATCACAGTTCACTCACAAAGTCTTGTGAGAGCATGAATATGATGCACGGATGGAGACAGACGAGGTGTACCGTGAGGAAATAAACACGATCAAGCGTTCAATGGTGCTGGATCCTCTCAAATGTGGTGATAGCTTGTTTGGAGGACGTACAAATCCTTTCAGACTATACTTTCCACCTACGGAGGGCGTGAAGCTCCATTACTACGATTTCTGTTCTTTATACCCATACGTGATGAAGAACAATCCGTACCCCGTGGGCGCTCCTGAGAAACTGGTCGGACCTAACCTGCCCTCCATCAATGAATTTTCAATAAATTTGAATGATCGTTACTTTGGGCTCTCTTTCGTAGACGTACTCCCCCCACGCAATTTATGGATGCCAATCTTACCTGTCGTTATCGACCACAAGCTCATGTTTCCCCTGTGCGTGAAGTGCGCGGAAGAGAATAATGGCGATTGTAACCATATACCCCACCAGCGTAAGATCAGAGGCGTATATACAAGTCCTGAGCTGGCCGTAGCCGTACGCCATGGGTATAGAATACTGAAGATACATGAGGTGTGGAGGTTTCAGAAGCAACCCAACCTTTTCACACCATATATAAACGCCTTTTTGAAGGATAAGGTTGAGGCATCAGAGTATCCGCGAGGAGTTGATACCGAAGATGAAAAGTCTGCCTATATTCAACGTTACCGCGACCGCGAAGGTATATAACTTGATCGTGCCCAAATTGCAAAGAATCCTGGCAAGCGCTTTAGTGCAAAGTTGCGTCTAAACAGTCTATGTGGAAAATTTGCGCAGAATACCGGCAAAGGAAACATTCACTTGGCACAAAGTTATAGTGATGTCTAGGATTATGCCAATGCTCCCGATAAAGAGGTCATGGAGATCGTGAATGTAGGTAATACTTACATAATAAAGTACAACAACACTGAATTGGCCACAGAAACCTCAAGGGTTACAACATACCTGTGGCCAGCTTCACAACACCTACGCCCTTATAAACTTTGGGGTCTATTGCATTCTCTTGGGCGGAGAGTATTGTATGCCGATACAGTTAGCGTGATATTCACAGAGAGGGAGGGTGAATACATGCCCGCTATTGGGGAGTTCCCCGGCGAACTCACTGATGAGATCAAGGATGAGTATGGGGACAACGCATACGCCGACTCTTTTGTCTCAACAGGACCTAAAACTTATGGGGTACGGGTCAGGGTGGGGGAGGATATGAAATATATCGTGAAGGCAAAGGGTATTACGCTCAACCATGCGAATCGGCGGGTTGTTAACTTTGAATCGTTGAAGGATCTAGTGTGTTTGGACGATGATGAGGGCGAACGACCTCCCCAACTAATTGTAGGCACCCACAATTTTCGGGCGCAGAAGCTGGGGGGCGTGAAGGAACTTAGGTGTAAGAAGGTGTGCCGTAACACCTATAGGAAACGTTACCAGTTACCTGGTACCTATGATACCGTACCCTTTGGATACCATAACGTTTGATGCTTCTATTGTTAACTGACACGAATTTGTCTTGTATATAATCTTTGATGTATCTCTTGATTTATTACACGTATTTGTAAATATACAGGGCGTCCCAAAAAAATGTATACACACTTTAAATAATTATAAAGGCAGTGTTTATTAAATACATTTCATTTTCAAAATGTAATAGAATCTACAGACATTATTTAATTGTTTTTTCAACGCCTGTTTTCAAACTGACGTCCGTTCTGGTCCAGGCACTGCTGATAACGCGAAGCAATGGAATCGCAAACATCACGAAACATTTCGTTTGGTATTTGTGTGCATTCTCGTTCAATGGCTGCTCTCAATTCAGCGACTGTTGCAGGTTTTATAGCGTAGACTTTGTCTTTTAAGTATCCCATAAAAAAAGTCTAGTGGTGTGAGGTCTGGTGAACGCGGAGGTATTCTACGAAACCCTTCGTCCAATCCACATCCACATCGTGCCAAGTACCACTCGCAATACTCCACTCTTCGGTCCGGATCATCTTCATTAATAGCATGGACTAATCTTGGAATGTAACTTTTCCATTGACAGCGCTTCAAATGCGTTGGACCGACGATTCTGAAATTCCTACCTCACGACTCGCTTGCCGCACAGATTTTCTTGGACTTTGGTGATACGTTTCCAGTACTCTTTCTTGCTTTGTGGGGCTTGTCGATGTCCGTGGTCTTCCGGAACGCTTCTTGTGGACATTCTGAACAGTTCCATCGGCTTCAAACTTATCTCTAATTCGAGTGATGGTAAGTCGCGTTGGTGGATCTGTTTGAAACTCCCTCCTAAACTGTCTTTGCACTTCAACTGCGTTTTCACACTTCCAGTAGCATTTTAGAATGAATTTCCTTTGTTCAAAGCTTAGTCTGACTGCCATTATTAATTCTAATGGGTTTAACTTGGAAAGAAAGAAACATCAATTGAGCTATCAGCTGTTAAAGTGTGTATACATTTTTGTGGGACGCCCTGTGTATATATATAACTTGAATATCTCGTTTATTAAATAAATCATGTTTCAATTAGCGTTTTACTTTCTCCTTTGTGTGTGTGTGCGCAGGTGAAAGTTCTAATCTCCGCCCACTGTAAGGTCAGCAACGTGAGTCACGCTACTATCTGGGAGTCCCTGCGTGGTCAGTCGACTGCAGTAAGCCCTTGAGATCAGACGTGTATTCGCCAGCGTAGAAGAAAAAAAGGAGATCAGACGTGTGTTCAAATGGCTACCTTTAATATTGCTTGTACAACGTTTATGAAATGGTATTCATCAAAGTGCCTGGATGTGGTGGATACCGAAAAAGTTCCTATTCCCCCCTCCTATGCCTCTTTTAAAACCACATTGGATTGTGCGAAGTTGCAAGATGTACAAATACTCTACGGATGTTCTGGTGAGACCGTTGAAGGCTTTCGTTGCACAGACGATGTGCTGAAGTATGCTGTAGAGCTAAACTTTATAAAGTCTCACATATACCGTGAAGTAAAAGAAACAACGCGTGCAGAAGAGAAGCAGCAGGTATGGATAATGAGTCTTGCGGATGGGTAGTGTGACAAGCGGTATTACGTCATGTTACACCATGTCGATTACTCATACCCTACGACTGAAAATGTGAATCTCGTGATCATGGACAATCTTAAGTATTTTTATCACTATATAATGTATATCATGATGAGGTTCGTAGTGAGGTTGTGGCTAGTGCCCTGCGTGAGTTTTAACAGACTTTAGAGACGAGTATCGTTTGATGGGCAGAAAGGAAAAATATGAGCAGATGTTCCTCTCAAATTGTGCGCCGGTGTGAAGATGTTTAGTAAACATAAAAATGTGCCTAGTTCGTGAAAATATCTGAGGGAAACTGTCTGGTGCGTAGTCTGGTAGTGATAAAACCGAAATTAATTCTTGTACCGGAAAAACACCTACCCAATATGTACAACAATTCGATAATGGTGCGACTCGCGGATCATACGAGTTCGAACAACCCCATTCACGTATCATCGAGTCAGCCGCCCGTCGAACCGTTCCTGCCTACCTGCGTGCCTCACACGGCTCATAGTTATCTCAGAGCTTGAACCGAGTGGACGTGCGCTCCTCGAATACGATGGAACTTCCTTTGAGCAGCATTCTCAACGCCTCGTACGATGTGTCTGTGACGAAATCGTTGCGCGTGTTCAGGCGTAAATCCGGTACCGTTAGCTATGTACTGGAAACGGAATGTAGACAAACAAACAAACGGGTTTATTTAAGTGTCGAGGAGATGAATAGAATCTTCGTGATAGTTGAGAAGTGGAGTGAAGATCGTTATAAAATACCTGCTAACGTACAGTAGGTACAAGAAGAGAGCAGATTAGTGACGCACCCTCATACGCCGTTGTATGTACGTTTTGTATAAATAACGATCGGACGTGCATTGATATACGGCTGATGTGGAAGAATGCTTCTGATAAAAACGCTCTTGTTCCTACGCGAAACCGTTTCATCCTCGACAGAATGTTTGAAATCGTCGGATTCCGCAAGCTGAAACCTATATTAGACGCGCGTGTTACGGATATGCTTTATTTTGATACAGTACTTGAATACGCATACACCGCTCTGCTCGATGGGTTTACCGAGTGTAGGGCTGAACAAGTTGAGAATGGTCTAGAGCTGGACGTTTATTTAAAAAGTTTAGACTCTTAGAAATACCATGAACTTTGGTACAAAGCAATTGATCGGTACAAGGCTGAGCTCACCTACACCGTTCACCCTGAAGAACTATTTCTTTATATAACGCGCAGTTGTCGTAACGATTTAGATTATTTCAATTGCCGCTATGTTGAGTGAAGATGAGTTCACGATTGAAAAGCTCGAGTCGGTAGAAATAAACCCTCGATTGGAAAAGCGTGTTTATAAACTTGTGTTTAATAATGTAGCTAACGATGAACTCTTTGTGCGTGCTTTTGATTGTATTCTAGACGTATTTAAAGATGACTTACCAACCGGTTGTAAAGTGGGAACAAAAATAGTACTGAACGATATGAAAGTCCTTCATATCGAATACAGGTTTCCCTATACTTTAAGCGGTGAAATATTATTAAACCGCATATACTGCGTAATGCAGAGCAATAATGATGTAATTGTGAACTCGATTAAGTGCGAGTTTAGTATTTTGAAAAAAAAGTGAAGTGTATTTATATATTTGCGTGATATTTCTCCTGTACTGTTATATTGAAGGATTATATGCATATTTCTATTATTATTGAAATGTATATTTATTTCTATATATCTCCATAATTGTGTGTGTGTTTATATTTTTTTGATTATATGCATATTCCTCAATTATTATTGAAATGTATATTTATTTTCTATATATCTCCATAATTGTGTGTGTGTGTGTGTATATATTTCTCCTGTACGGTTGTATTGACGGATTATATGCATATTCCTTATTTATTATTGAAATGTATATTTATTTTCTATATATTTATAATAAACAGAATGATGCAATGTTGTTTTACTTAATTCTTTTGGATAATTATAACATTTTACGCCTTCTAAACCTACTAGCGGAATTCTAAACCAACTTTTAAGAAAATAAATGGTACAATCTGGCAACTCTCCATCAGTGCAAACACGTATGTTTTGAGTTGACGCAGATTGTCGGTATCCCTTTCCTCGTGTGTGTGTGTGTGTGTGTGTGTGTGTGTGTGTGTGTGTGTAGATTTGAGAATATGCTAATGGAACGAAATCTTTTAATTGCTTCGTGAGACAAGTCACCATAAGAATGCTAAAAAGTGGTATCTGGCAACTCAGTCTTCGATTAGAATTAATTAATTAAATATATAGCACAAACTGGCAACTCAAGCCATTTACGCCTTCTAAGCCAACTGGCTGATTAGAAGTCTATAATAATGTATACAATGGTATCTGGCAATAATAATGCTAAAAAGTGTTATCTGGCAACTCTAGCCATTTACGCATTCTAAGCCAACTGGCTGATTAAGAATCTATAATAATGTATACAATGGTATCTGGCAACTCAGTCTTCGATTAGAATTAATTAATTAAATATATAGCACAAACTGGCAAATCAGCCTGAATACATGGCGCTATCTGGCAACTCAAGCCATTTACGCCTTCTAAGCCAACTGGCTGATTAGGAGCCTATAAAACAACGCCTACTCGGCTGAAGTCTTAATATGCACTTGGCTCCTGCCAGGTGAACACCTCTCCTCCTTTCTCTCCTCCTTTCTCTCCTTTCTCTTGGGGGATAACGCCGCCTCCAAGTTTCATGACCCCCCTTGTTGCACCTGCAGCATCCCCCCTTTGCAGGGATTTTTTTGCAACACCCCACCCCCTTTGCAACAACCCCCACCCCCATTTGCAACATTGCAACATTACTTAATAAATTGCAACATTCCTGCACTCTCCCCTTTTTCGGCTATACTACTAATGCCTTCAAGAACTTAAATTTGAAGTTCTCGACCATCCAGCCTACAGTCCAGACCTGGCACCTTCGGATTTTTACCTGTTTGGACCACTAAAAGACACTTTGTGAGGTCAGCGATTCCAAGGCGATAATGACCTGAAGGAGGCGGTACATGACTGGCTACGCACACAGCCAAAAACATTATTTTGTGATAGCATTAGGAAGCTTGTAGATCGCTTGACTAAGTGTATTGAGAAACAGGGAGACTATGTTGAGAAGTGATGTGTTTATAATCTATCAGATGTGAAAATGAAATTGTGAAAATAAAAAATGCGGATACTTATTGAATTACCCTCGTGTGTATATATATATATATATATATATGTTACGGTTGTTTTGCGAAATCGGTCTTTTTGCAAATTCTCCGGTCAGTTTGCAAAGAAACCAAAACAACAGTAATTTTACAAAATGACCTTAAATGTTTGATCATTTTGCAAAAACACAAAAATCGGTCAATTTGCAAAAAAACACAAAAATCGGCCACTTTGCAAAATCACCAATAATGTCGGTGTATTTGCAAAATCTCTTGTTCTAGTATTGTAGAACCTTCTAGCTCCTAACCTAACCAAACCACAATGACACTGTTGGTTAGTTTAGGTTAGGTTAGGAGCTAGAAGGTTCTACAGTATTAGAACAAGAGATTTTGTAAATACACCGACAAGATTATTGGTGATTTTGCGAAGTGGCCAATTCTTGTGTGTTTTTTTGCAAATTGACCGATTTTTGTGTGTTTTTGGAAAATGATCAAACATTTTAGGTCATTTTGTAAAATTACTATTGTTTTGGTTTCTTCGCAAACTGATCGGAGAATTTGCAAACAGACCGATTCCGCCAAAAAACTGCAATGTGTATATATATATATATATATATATATATATATATATGATGAATAAAACCACGAAGGGAAGGAAACACAGAATGGTGCTCAAGCGCACATACATACATATACATATATATATATATACAATAAACGGAGAGATAAAAAATTATTAAACATTAAAGGATTGTGGGAGGAGCACACAAATTTGTAAGGAAAAACTACCGATTTTTAGCACAAGATTAGCACAAGATCAAATGAATTGTTTCCAACCAATGTTATAGAAAAAAAATAAATACAAAAATAAAAATTTATACTGGAAATCTGCCCGGGTTTTAGCAGTTTGCCCTTCTTGTTTAGGTTCGATGTATATAGCAATAAATTTTAAAAAATACAAGTTATTTGAGTAGCATACAAGTTTACCAAAGATTTAGCGTTCTACCCTTCTTATCTAAATCTGTTCTGAAGGAATTCAAAACAACACGATCGAGTTGAAAAAGACCTTTGCTTATGTTGAAGTTATTTGTAAGTTGGATAATGGCAGACTCAAGAATATTTCTATTAACAATGTTGCTAGAGTGAAATAAAACTGAAGCATTATTCCAATCAATACAGTGGGATAACTCTGACAAATGGACAAAAAGGGCACTGGACAACTCTCCTGTTCTAACGGAATATTGATGCTGTTTTATACGTGTGTGCAAATCCTTTCCCGTCTGACCTATGTAAAAGGAATCACATTGTTTACAACCAATTTTATAGATAATGCCTGAATTATTGGTAGGGCTATTTTTTACTATGATATTTTTCACAATATTGTTATATGAAAATACTACATTAATATCCAAAAGTTTAAGTACATTAGCAATGCCTAAAAAGCCCGGGAAAAATGGAAGTACTAAAATATTTTTTGACAAAGTACGAGTGTTATTATTGACACGATAGAAAGTTCGTTTTGCCTTGTTGAGACAAGATTCCATAAACGCAGATGGATAACACAGATCACTTCCAATACCGTTGATTTTTTCCAATTCGGCATCGATGTATTCCGGACTGGCGATCGTAAGGGCGCGGAAAAACATTGAAGAAAAAAATGGCCTTCTTAGTCGGGGTGTCATGTCCCGAGTAAAAATGTACGTAGGACAAATTGTTTTTTTTTTCCGATAGATACTAAACTTAAAACCTGGGCTTTCCCTATGTACACGCACATCCAAAAATGGGATTGAGTTTTCTTGTTCCACTTCTAAAGTAAACTTAATAGAGGGGACTTGATCATTTAACTGAAGGAGGAAGTTATCCAGGTCACGATTCATGGGCCAGATACACAAAATATCGTCGACGTACCGCAACCAAGGGATGCCAACCCCCAGGATTCTCGGAATGTAAGTAATTTCGAAAAACTCCATATAAATATTGGAGAGGAGGGGCGACAAGGGGTTGCCCATGGCCATCCCAAAAACTTGTTGATAATACTCGTTATTGAAAGTGAATTTACAGTCTTTGATGCAAAGCTTAATAAGTTCCAAAACAATGTGTGAAGGTAGTGGCAGGTCATACTTATGTAATTCTCGAGAGAGAAAGTCAAGCATATCGTCAATCGGCACTGCTAAAACCCGGGCAGATTTCCAGTATAAATTTGCATTTTTGTATTTATTTTTTTTCTATAACATTGGCTGGAAACAATTCATTTGATCTTGTGCTAATCTTGTGCTAAAAATCGGTAGTTTTTCCTTACAAATTTGTATGCTCCTCCCACAATCCTTTAATGTTTAATAATTTTTTATCTCTCCGTTTATTGTATATATATATGTATATGTATGTATGTGTGTATATATATATATATATATATACATGTGTATGTATATGTATGTATGTTTTTGTTTTTTTCTGTAACCTATAATATAGGCTGTAACCCCTTATGTACTTCAGTGTTCCTGAGGATGTCATTAGACGAAAGCGCTTGAGCACCATTCTGTGTTTCCTTTCCTTCGTGGTTTTATTCATCATAAATATTTTTCACGTGTTACTTTCGTGTGAAATAATTTTCATATATAATATATATATATATATATATATATATATATATACATATATACACTGTGTGTGTTGTGTGTATATATATATATATATATGTGTATATATATATATATATATATATATATATATATATACACAGTAAATCCTCGATATAACGGAGGAGCGATTTAGCGGGAGGATTTTTCTCCGTTATTGAGTGATCAAGTTAACGAACTAGTTCGTTAAATCAGAATAGTGCTCCGTAAAAAGGAGGGACGGACGCGCACGTGTTTTCATGTGTTTGTTTTGTTTACATGTGGCCAGTCTATACCCTGTCGCCTCGTCGATGTGTTACATTGCTGCCTACTGTGTTTGTGCCTGTGTTTGTGCTTAACTGTGCTTTTATTATCATGCCGAAAGTATCTCAGAGAACAAGTGATGGTGAGAAGGTGAAAAGAGTGTGTTTAACTATTGCGCAGAAGTTAGAGATAACTGAAAAGCTTGAGAAAGGAGCGTCAGTGGCTTCTGTGATGGTAGAGTATAACATTAGCAAAACACAAGTTTACCAATTGAAAGGTGATAAGCAGCACCTTAATAGCTATAGACTGTAGCATGAGACGAGTGCTAGTACTAGTGACAAAAACAAGGCTCTCGAAAAAAAGTCATTAAAGAATCCATCACATCAAGACCTGGACGACGCCGTCTACAACTGATACAAACAGCAAAGGGCTCAAGGGCTGCTGGTCCGAAGTCCAGAGCTCCAGTCAGCTGGATTAAGGTTTTCAGAAAAATTAAATATTGAAAATTTTCTTGCTAGCACTGGCTGAGTGACTAGGTTTTGTGCCCTGCACAATATCCCGGACCGTAAGATTGTCGGCGAAAGATGCAGTGCTGATACCGCCAGTGTTGCTCCCTTCGTAGAAGAGATGAAGGTGCTGAGGATAAAAACGAATCTGCAGGACTTCCAAATCTACAATGGTGATGAGACGGGCCTCTTTTGGAAGGCATTGCCGAGCAACACGCGGGCAGCGAGAGCAGAGGCAAGTGTCCCCGGGCACAAAACACTGGTCTGCGTTTGAAAAAAAATTTCCTGAGGTCAAGGTTTTTTTAGTTGTTCTTTTATAATTTTTGCATGCTGAATTCAAAAATGTAACTCATTTTGCTCAATCAGGTCAGGTTTTTATGCTATCTCAATTTAAAAAAAAATAGATAATTCGAAAATAATCGTTATGAAATTAGCAAGTTTATTTTTTTAAAACGGACTTAAATTGACAGAAAATGTACAAAGTATATAAAAAATAGTACACGATTAAAGTTAATGTGGACGAAAGGGCTTTCTCAAAGACTTTCGTCTGTGTTCCACAGCTGGAACATCTCTCTTGAGGCACCAGCAGTAGTCCGCGAGCATGTTCACATCCCAGCGGCCCTGGTACCTCTCTTCCATCACTCGAATATCCTGGTGGAAGCGCTCTCCTTGCTCCTCGCTGACATCACCGCAGTTGTCCGGAAAGTAGTCTAAATGCGAGCTGAGAAAATGCATCTTTATGGACATACGTGCACCAAGAGCCTGAAAGCTCTGCAGGAGCTCCTCGACAACACGTTCGTACTCTGGACTTCGGTGGTTGCCCAGAAAATTCGTGACAATGGACTTGAATGTGAGCCAGGCATTGATCTCATTGTCCTCCAGACTTTCGTCGAATTGAGCATCTTTCATTAGCTCCCTGATCTGAGGGCCGTCAAAAATACCTGCTTTCAGTTTGCCCTCACTGACGCGTGGAAATTTCTGATTCAGGAAAGCGAAAGCTCGGCTTTCTTTGTTGAGTGCTCTGACGAAATTCTTCATAAGTCCGAGCTTGATGTGCAGCGGCGGAAGTTGTGCGAACCTGGTTCCAGGCCACGTCTTGCTGGCCAGTCGCGTTGTACGTAGTGTTGCTTGTCTGCTCGGCTGTCCCACAGTCAGAGAAAATAGGGGTATTTGGTGTAGCCGCCTTGTAGTCCCAGCACTAGGGCTAACCTATAAAAATATATACATATATATATATATATATATATTTCAACTGCAAAGAACACGCAGTATAATTAACGTAAAGAACGACGCTTGTATAGAACATTCCGTGATATATATATATATATATATATATATATATATATATATATATATTATATATATATTAGGGCCTAAATATATATATATATATATATATATGCATATTTGTATTTTTTTTTGTAGACACGAACATACCTTTAGGTCTCCGCATATCATCCAATTGTGATGTTTGTACTTCAAAGCAGTTAGCAAAAGCTCCATGTTATTATAACTTTCAGTCATCTGCACCGAGTGACCCACCGGAACAGACGCGACCTTGTTACCATTGTAGAGTATTACTGCTTTCAAGCTTCTGCTTGAGGAGTCGATGAAGAGCCGCCATTCTGTAGGGTCATACGCTAAACTTACAGCTGCAATGAGGCCGTTGACGTTGTTACAGTAAACCAGCGAAGCTTCTTCGTCCAACGTGAAATATTCTCGAAACTCTTCTTCGCGGCTGCGATACCAGAAGAATGTTGTTTCTGGAGCTAACAAACGATTTTCGCGGAGGCGTGACCCTAGCAACTGAGCAGATTCTTTGGACAAGCACAAATCTCTTGTCAAATCGTTCAACTCAGCTTGGCTCAAGAGTTTGGGTTGACTTGTCTCGGCAGTAGGTTGGTATGTACCAGATATGTCACCGTCATCCATTTCTTCATCTGAGTCGGGCGACGAATCAAAGTTGTCGGGGTGTTGGAATTGGAATTTCTGGTCCATGAGGCACTGGCTTTATGGCAGATGGCACGTCTGGATACTTTACGTGTTGCTTGTTTTTTCGATTTATGCCAAAAGGAAACAGATAAAGACAGATAAAGATAAGATAAAGACATATCTCATATATTGTCAGGCATATTTTTGTAAGTATAAAATGAAATTCATACTAAATTCATGCTAACTTACCTTGTAGGTTTGTCATACAGAAATAACAGTCAGTAGTATGATCTCTTCCTTCCCTCCACACCATTGGGACACCAAAAGATAGACACTCTACCTTCTTGTGGCTCCAGCGCCGCAGACTTTCAACGCACGTTTTGCAGCATATGTGAGGTGCAAAGGCTTTGTCCTGGTCACCAAATTTAACTCCAAAGTAGGCGTGATAGCTTTTCCTCACAAAATGTGTGATGTTTGACTGCCGGTCTGACATAGTGACTTTACCACAGATGTAGCAGAACCTGTTTGGGTCATTCTTGCACATTCTATTCATGCTGAAAAACAGTAATGACAATCGTAATTAGAAATAAGTTGTGTCTGTTTATTATATAGAGCTTGGCTAACACTTGCCTAAAATGTAAGTCTATTTCAAAAAAATAAACTTGCTCATTTCATAATGATTATCTAATTTTTTTAAATTGAGATAGCATAAAAACCTGACCTGATTGATCAAAATGAGTTACATTTTTTAATTCAGCATGCAAAACATAAAAGAACAACTAAAAAAACCTTGACCTCAAAAATGACGCAGACCAGTGAAATGAGCAAGAGTCGTGTGTCTGTCCTGCTGTGTGCCAACGCCGATGGTACCCACCGCCTGAAGCCAATGGTTGTTGGACATGCGAAGGGGCCAATGGCATTACGCCCCTTCATGTCCTATGAGGGTAACAACTGCTTTGTCCCAGCTGTCCGGTCATTCCAGGTGAAGGAAAAGGGAGTGAATTATAGAGAAGTTAAGGCCCTGTTGCTCTTAGACAATGTTCCTGCGCATCCTTCTGCTGATGTGTTGTGCTCCAGTGATGGGAAGATAAGGGTCAAGTATTTGCCGCCGAACACCACTTCATTAATCCAAGCTATGGACCAAGGGGTAATCAACGCTTTCAAAAGGCATTACTCTCGGTTCATGCTTGATGATATTCTTGCTGTGGAGCTTTCCCCGGCAGAAGACGTGCCAGATACAAGAGGAGAAAGAAGTCTGCAGGCCTACAGAAACTACAACTTTTATGATGAAATGCATAATGTAAAAGAAGCATGGGATGCGGTCAGTGTTCGAACCCTGGTCCATGGCTGGAATGACTTGTTTGGCCACAACCATCACCCAGCTGCAAGAGAAGACAGCAGACTTCGAGGGATTGACGGTAGAGGAATGCAGAACGATCTTCCGCAATGCTAGAGAAGACACTGTACAGCAAGGGGACATCTAGGTGTGGCTTGAGATTGATGGTGGAGACCCTGGGTACCACATCCAATCTGAAGACGAGATTCCTGCAGAAGTTTCTTTGGCCTGAAGTCCCTCAGAAACAAGCTTAGAAGAAGAAGAAGAAGAGACATCTACAACTCCATCGATGAAGCTGTCTGGGGTGCGAAATAATCTTGATGCGCTCCTCAACTTCCTGATCACCACCAAGCATGAAGACCTGCAGCCCTTCTATGACCATCTAAGGGAGATGAGAACTAGGGTCGTCAAGAAACAACAAGCCATGTGTGCTCCGATCCAGACTAAGATTGATGATTTTTTCAAGCCTCCTGCCCCTCAAAGACGAAGATCTGACAGCCATTCTTCTCTTGATGTTCCACTACCCTCAACATCAGGATTGTCATGAACCCCTTCATCTTCACCAGCTCCAACCCTCAGTTTTTCTCGCAGTGCTTCCACTACCCCAGAGCCAGTCAGCCCAGAGACACCTGCCGTGCTTCTGGAGGGTGATATTGAGACAGTAGTAGCATGGGCGCAAAATATCAGAGGGCAATGCAATTGAAAATGTTGATCAATGTTGCAAAGGAAATGTTGATGTTATGCAACAAGGGGAGGTGGGATATTGCAATAGATTATGCAACAATGGGATTATGCAACTATGGGGAAGGTGTTATCCCCCAAGCTGCAATGAACTCCCCCAGCATGCTGGGGGAGACCTCTTTGGGGGAGAAGTTGGGACGGCAGGAGCCAAGTGCATATTGAGAGTTCATCCCAGCGCCCGCTGTCTTATAAGGTCCTAATCACCAGTTGGCGTAGAAGTCAGTGACTCCAGGCATTATCAGCCAGTTGGCACAGTGTATACATCGTTTGGACAAATGCACGTACACTCCCGACTATACGCCCTCTATCATTACACACGATTATATGCACAGGGTTCGAGACCCGTTGACGGCGCATCCTTCCACGGTTGGTAGATAAATGGGAACCCTGGGTAACCTAGTGGCTAAGACGCTGGGTTGCTGGTGGTCCGGGCTAAGTTGTAGGTCTAAGTTGGAGCGTAAGCATCCTTCCACGGTTCGTAGATAATGCACCGAGTTCGAGACCCGTTGACAGCGCGCAGCATTCCTTCCACACAAATGGATAGTAGATAAATGGGAACCCTGGGTAACCTAGTGGCTAAGACGCTGGATTCCCCGTTAAACAGTAGGTCTAAGGTGGAGTGTAAACATCTTCCCACGGATGGTAGATAAATGGGAAACCAGGGTATCCTAATAGTTAAGGGCTGCTGGATTCCCCGTTAAACTGTATTGCAAGACTCGGTCATGTTTATGTGTTTGTTTATTTATCTCTCTCTCTCTCTCTCTCTCTCTCTCTCTCTCTCTCTCTCTCATATATACACACACACATACACATATATATATATACACAGGGTGTCCCATAAGTCCGGCATCATAGGAAAAATAATTAAAAAAGGCAAAACAAAAGCTTTTATTTACAGAACGTGCTCAATATGTCCACCATTGTTTTCAATACACAAATTCAGACGTGATACCCAGTCAGCAAGCACACGGTGAATGATGTCAGGAGTAATGGTGTTACATGCCCCAATAATGCGCTGCCGAAAATGTTCAACACTCCTAATTTTCTCTGCGTATACCAGCTCTTTCAAGTGGCCCCAGAGATAAAAATCTATGAGTAGAATTATCTGGATTCGTTCTTCCTTGCTCACAGACATTATGGCCTGTAGAAAGAGAAAAATATGAATTATGGTTTGTAGAAACAGAAAAATATGAATTTCTCCTATGATGCCGGACTTATGGGACACCCTGTATATACAGTATATAAAAAAATTTAAGCTATTTTCAAGGTGTATGGCGATTTATTTTTCAGAGGAATTGGCCACAGATATCTAGAGATGGGTGTAAACACCTTCATATATATAATATATATATATATATCATTTATGACTGATTTCTAAATATACAGAGAGCGAAATAAGACGGTTTACCAAGAATGACGGAAGCACCTTGTGAAAAATAATATTTATCATTTACTACGGAGTATAACCATCAATACATTAGTACAGGAGAAATATATATATAATATATATAATATATATATATATATTATATATAATATATATATATTATACAGTATATCTATATAATAATATATATATATATATATACAGTATATATATATATATATATATACAGTATATATATATATATATATATATATATGCAGCTATATTAAATAATTAAATATAAAAAAATAATTTACACACACACACACACACACATATATATATATATATATATATATATATCAAAGCTATTTTGACTTCTCCTTAGGGAAACGGAGCTTACAGATGAAAAGAAGGATCAACACAACGGCAAACATTTTCATTTATTTGTACTTCAGACGTTTCGACAAATCTTTTGTCATCATCAGTGAATTAAGTCTTAACACCTTAAAACCAAAGTAAAAAGTGAAAATTACATAAATACAATATTAAAACCATTACAATTAAAACCTTAAAGCAAAATGAAAATTGCATCAATACAAAATTAAAATCATTTAAATTTCATCACTATAAAAACTAAAATTAAATTAAATTACCTCAATAGGTAAACACACAATGTTTACATCCACCTCCATACTTGGCAAAGTCTAAGAGAACACTGGATGGTCAGAGGATTAGAAAGGGTATGTGTGAGAGAATCGGTTGGTTAGTTAAAAGAGTTGTAATTTGTAGGATGAGCTATTATTATTAAGGGAGGGTTTGTTTCTATAGATGTACAAAGATTCTAAAATTCGGAGTTCTGTAAGGTTATTGGATCTAGTTAAAATTTCAAACTGAGTTTTGTGAAGGGGATGGTCGTTTTCATTACTATGGTTTCTAATTGCGGATTGTGGAGGGCTACTGAGGGGACGGTTGGTACGGACTGACAAGCCCAAATGTTGAGAAAGGCGCACCTCCAGTTGGAGTTGAGTGCTGCCAATATACGCAGCCTTACAGCTGTCGCACGTGTATTTGTAAACAACATTGGGGCATAAAGTTTTGGGGAATTCATCTTAGACTTTGCCAAGTATGGAGGTGGATGTAAACATTGTGTATTTACCTATTGAGGTAATTTAATTTAATTTTAGTTTTTATAGTGATGAAATTTAAATGATTTTAATTTTGTATTGATGCAATTTTCATTTTGCTTTAAGGTTTTAATTTTAATGGTTTTAATATTGTATTGATGTAATTTTCACTTTTTACTTTTGTTTTAAAGTGTTAAGACTTAATTCACTGATGATGACAAAAGATTTGTCGAAACGTCTGAAGTACAAATAAATGAAAATGTTTGCCGTTGTGTTGATCCTTCTTTTCATATATATATATATATATAATATATATATATATATATATTATATATATATATATATATATACACGGCTATTAAAGATTTATTCAATAAAAAAATAAAATTTGAAACACTTTATTCCACCATCGATATTATAATTCCGTTGTTGTCTTTCGACAACAACGGAATTATAATATCGATAATAACGTTCCCTTTGCTGGAACCTTATTTCTACTCTCTAGACATCATAAAGATTAAACTCACACGTTTATGATACATCCAATCTTCACGGGCAAATTATTTTCCAGTTTAGCCCTTCTCTATCTCTCAAACATACGAGAATTGTACCCGAATTCCAAATTTTTTTTCGATTGTCATTAAGATCCTTCCTTTTCTGACTACCTGACAGCTATACAAGTGAGACCCTAATACCCCAGTATATAGTACGGTAGACCGCGCCTTCACGTACAGATGATTTTTCCAATTTTATTTAGATGGATGATCATAAACTTTATTCCTACGAGAATTGTCGAGCCTTCACGGGTAATTGATTTTTAAAATTATCTTCCAGTTTCTGATGATTTATTTTTCAGAGGAAATAATGAATTTTCCGAATCTATTTTAGATGGGGTACCATAAACCGATTTACAAATTTATTTTCCAGCATCGTTAAGCCTCTCATATATAAATGGTTGTTCCATTTTCCCTTCCCCCACCCATCTCATCGGTGCCCTAGAAAGCAAGATTTATTTCCAAGCAAAGCGCTTCTCTCTCTCTACGAATGGGTATATCTGATACGCCCTAGATTTTACGGGACAGCCAATCACAGTACAGTAAGCGGCGCATGAAAACGGCCCAGGACCTCTGGTTGGTGGATGGCATCACTCACACATTATGTCTCGCCCAAATTTCACCAATAACCAATAGGAGACCTGCGATTCGGGTATTGTGGGATGTTCACAATTACGACCCCGTCTATAAAAGGGGGCATTTTCATCACAGGCTTCCAATTCATTTGTTTTTATCAGCAAGTGCTATATAAATATCTCGTTATGAGCCAATCGCAGCAGCTCTACATCTCCCCGGAATTGTTTGAAGATAAAGATTTCTACGCAGAGGCAACGCGTGTAATTTTCACCGCTGTAGACCGGAATGCGCTACTTTCAACGGAAAACATTGCAGATATTTGTGACGGCGAGAACGATTTTGCCACTGATGATGTCACGGAGATGTAAGTAATCACGTAATACTTTGTGATTCGGGCTATATACATCGTCTCATTGATTGCAAGTATTATAATTTTTTAAATTCGTAATAAGACGAAGTAAAAGGATATCTGCTTTGTTATTATAATTTGCTGCGCGTTTTCTCTTATTGCAACTCCCTCCATATATATATATATATATATGTGTATATATATATATATATATATATATATATATCGGTCGTAATATAACCTAACCTAGCGTAGCCTAACCGGTACATAATATAGCCTAACCTAACCTAGCCTAACCTAAACTAGTATAGCCTGACCGGGCGTAATATAACCTAACCTAGCATAGACGAACTGGGTCATAATATAACCTAACCTAATCTAGCCTAACCTTGCATAGCCTGACCGGGCGTAATATAACCTAACCTAGCATAGCCTGAACTAGGTGTGATATTTTAAATTTAGTGAACGTTACACTGCAAGATTTTAATGGTGGGCTCTTTCTCGTTCATAATTATTTAGTAATCTCATTTTTTTCCTTTTATTCTGAGTCATGTTTTTCTACAACGAAAAAATGAATCCCAGGGCTCTTTCTCGTTTATAATAATATAACCTAACCTAGCCTAACCTAACCTAACATAGCATGAACGGGAGTAATATGACCTAACCTAGCATAGCCTAACCGGGTCATAATATAACCTAACCTAGCATAGCCTAACCAGTTATAATATAACCTAACCTAGCGTAGCCCAACCTAACCTTACCTGAACTAAGTTAATAATCCTAAACTTGCCTAACCTAGCATAGTTTAACCGGGTCATAATGTAACCTAACCTAGCATAGCCTAACCAGACATAATATAACCTAACCTAGCGTAGCCTAACCTAACCTAACCTGAACTAAATTAATAATCCGAAACATTTATCTGTATTTGATAGAGGTATGATATTCCGGGTATAATGTAACCTAACCTAACCTAGCCCAGAAGGTCAAACTTTTCACCCTACCCTAGACCTACGGTTTAACGGGGACTCCAGCACCCCAGCGTTTTCTCTTATTGTAGCCCCCTCCCCATATATATATATATATATATATACACAGTGAAACCTCGTTAAGTCGAACTCGGTTAACTCGAAATCTCGGATAAATCGATATAATTGTTAAGTCCCTGCTAATTTACATAGAAAATACTATACTTCCACTCCTCTTATCTCGAAATCGGATAAGTCGAAAAACCGGATACCTCGAGGTGAATTTGAAGACCCGGAGCGACCTTTTCATATACTTAACTCGAAGTGTTAATTTTCTGACGATCCTGCCCATTGCCTTGATACATTCTCATCGTATCACCAATCCTGTGTATACCTGCTTATTAATTTCGGAGAAGAAGGCTTGTCCCAGGGGGTTAGTGAGGTGGATCCCTTTGCCCGGAGAGTCGTTACAATACTTAATTCCTCGAAGTGTTAATCTTCTAGACGATGCAGCCCATTGCTTTGATACATTCGAATCGTATCACTGATCCTTTTTATAAGATACTGTACTGTATTTGTACTATATATAAAGGCTTAAAACTATACAGGATATTCAGTCGTATTTCCATCGGCGTCGCTGGAAGTTGTGCGGTTTATTTAGACTTTTTACTGCCCCTTTCAAAATGAGTAAGCGCAAATTTAACACCAAAGATATCAAGCAGAAGTACGAAGCGCTGCTTGAAGTTGAGCGTGGTTTAAAGTCTAAGTTGCAAATTGCTAAAGAAAATGGTATTCCAGCAAATACGCTTAGTACTTGGATAAGAAACTCTGAAAAAATTAAAACAGCATTTACGCAACACCAATTTGTTCCCAAATGTAAACGTATGCGTTTAGCAAAAGAAGAAAGCTTAGAACAGGCGCTATTGAAGTGGTTTAATGTTGCACGTCCTAAAGATTTTCCTATCAGTGGTCCCATACTTCAGAGCAAAGCTGATGAAATGGCAACGAAATTAGAAATTTTAGATTTTAAGTGCAGTAATGGATGGCTTGAACGATTCAAAAGGCGTCACGGAATAGTGTTTAGATCTCTATGCGGTGAAGAAAATTCAGTTAATCCAACTGTAGTTAGTGATTGGAAGAAAACAGCATTAACAACTCTTTTGCGGGAATATGCCCCCGAAGACATTTATAACGCTGATGAAACAGGGTTATTCTTTCGCCTACTTCCTGATAAATCTTTAGTTGTCAAAGGTGACACATGTCACCAGGGAAAGAAATCAAAGGAGCGCCTCACTGTTTTAATCTTTGCAAATATGACAGGAACGGATAAGCTTCGACTACTAGTGATTGGTAAATCTACTAAACCTAGATGTTTTATAAATGTTCGAACCCTTCCGACTTTGTATAAAGCAAATAAAAAAGCTTGGATGACATCGGAGATTTTTGCAGAATGGGTTCACAAGCTGGACAACGTGTGCCATCAAAAGAAACGCAAAATTGCTCTTGTCATTGATAACTGCCCAGCACATTCGCGCATTGCTGATTTGCGCTCTGTAAAGCTTGTGTTTTTTTACCTCCCAACACAACCAGCAACACGCAACCCATGGACCAAGGAGTCATCCAAAATTTTAAGAAACTTTATAGGGAGCACATACTACAACGTCTTCTTCGTTGCATTGATACCAAAGAAGAATACAACCTGTCTATTTTGGACGCATTGCATTATATGCAACTTGCATGGACAGCACTCAAATCCACAACGATCTGCAACTGCTTTTGTCATGCTGGTTTTTACACAGATCTGACAGATGAACAAATTACAAGTTCTGTGTCAGAAAGCGACAATGAAGATCCTGAAATGGAAATGACGCTGCAATAGCTTGTTAACCGTAATTTCAATATTGAAGGTAAAGTTCAGGATTTTGTCACTGCAGACGACCATCTTGCGACTTCAGGAATATTAAATGAGGATGAAATAATACAAGACATCACCACAGCTTCTGACAATGAATCAGACAATGATGAACCGGAAAACCACCCTTCTCCCGTGATAAATTCAACACAAGGAGTTTCGATGTGTAATGAACTAAGAAAACTCCAAGCATCAGAAGGAGCAGATGAGTGCCTTCAATCTCTCGCAAAAATTGAAAATTTTATTCGTAATAAATCCCATGCTAAGCAAAAATCAATAATTGAGTTTTTAATAAAAAAATAAAATTTACCCTCATAAGTTGTTCCCTCTATTATTAATTACATACATAGAATGTAACTTTTTCAATTAAAGACTGTAATTTACTTTTTAGAATACAGTAATTACATACTATGTATATTGCTAGTGTTCTGTTTGTATATGAATATCTTATACTGTATTTTTTTTATTAACCTAACATGTTTTTATTCTTTCGTATTTTCTTGTTTTAATATGCATGGCTGAAAACAAAAAATAGCATGAGAAGAGCATTTTTATTTCACGATCGGTTAACTCGAATATCGGTTAACTCGAAGTGATTTTCTCAGGCACTTCGACTTCGAGTTAACGAGGTTTCACTATATATATATATATATATGGTTGTATGTGTTAACAACCGGGATCGTTACGGGTGTGATATAATCTAACCTAGCATAACCTAACCGGGTATAATATAACCTAACCTAACCTAACCGGAAATATTATAAACTAACCTAGCGTAACTTAGCTGGGTATAATATAACCTAACCTAGTCCAGAAATTCAAACTTCTTAGCCCACCCTAGACCTACGGTTTAACTGGGATTCCAACACTCCAGCGTTTTGCCATTCATCTCTTAATATAACCTGACCTAGTGTAGCCTAACAGGGCATAATTAAACTTTAATTTAACTTTAAATGATTCAGTATGAACTAATCATGTTAATTTCTCCTTAAAGGACCGATGTGGAACTTGATCGTGTTATAGCTACTTTTCCTTTTGATGAAAGGGGAATAAATGAATTTCAGGCTTTATTGGACAGCCAATCCAGTGACATGAATACATAGGTCGAGGTATTGGCTCACATCCTGGCCAACAAACGCCAGGTCATCCAGAAACTAATGTAAGTTTTTTGTCTACTCACATTTTATCGTAAATGTTTCATTAGCAGGTATCCTCAATTATAGCATAGTTTGCATTAGCAGTGAGCTGTGATTTCTGAACAGAAATCGATTTATGAAAAAATGAACTTTAATTAAAAAGAACCAGTATGAACTAATCATGTTAATTTCTCCTTAAAGGTCCGATGCGGAGCTCGATCATGTTATAGTAACTTTTCGTGATAGCTTTGATGAAAGGAGAATAAATGATTTGGAGGGTCGGGGTATTGGCACATATCCTGTCCAACGAATGTAAGGTCATCGAGGAACTAATTTAAGTTTTTGTGGTTAAGAACAAAACACATTGTATTTTCAGTCAATATATTAAATGGTAGAAAACATGTACAAATCAGCTTACAGAACTAGGGTCCATTAAATAAGCCTTAATGGGGACATTTTACAGTTATAAATATATATATGCACACCTTTACACAATATAGTTACAAAATATATATATATATATATATACACCTTTACACAATACAACGAGTGCGAACAAGTGGAAACCTTTTTTTTTATTTGTCTGCATACCGTTTCATTATTCATTTCAGTGTCGCACAAATCGAATAATTTAAAAAATATATAAATCTCTTCCCACGTGATATGTGCAGGAGAAATGAAGTGCAATACATGCCAGAAGTATTACTAAAATATCCTTTGATTCGGTAAGGATTCCAGACAATTTCAAGGACATGTAGCTGTTCGATAAATTGTACAATCACAGGGTCACTCCAGGGCTGAGTGCCGAATGAATCAAAATAGTATATTCTTTCCCTATTTTTAAAATAGATTGCAAACCAATGAATTCCCACATTACCAACAACGTCGATGTTCACGATAATCCCATACCAATCTCTCGTAGGTGGCAATTTCAATATTTCATTCTTCGCAAACACGCCGATAAATTTGGAGCGTGTGATTCGGTCACTTTTCATTACTCTCTGGATTGTATGCGAGTCCATTTTAAAAGTCTGTGACGACGTTTCTGAAACTATCAACTTCTATTAGAGCCTGTGATTCGAGGTACACGCGTACACTAATAGGAGCGTCTATAGAGTTGGCAAATTCCAACCTGACTGAGATGTTCCCACTTTGTTGTGGAAATAAGTGTGTATTTATATTAGCAGATAAGTCAGGGGTAATATCAAATGAGTAAAGGTTAAATTCTTCGACAAATTCTCTTTCTGCGTTCCACCAAACCCAAGCACGTCACAGGCATCGGCATCATGAGCCAGACTTACTATAAGTTCTCGTGCAGAGCGGGAACACAGCGTCTGATGAATAGTCCGTATTCATAGTCTCGCCCAATGCAATGCCATTTATATATAGAGTTATAGTTTTAAGGCCGAAATTCTCGAATTTATAGGCGCTCTTTTTATATTTTCCATTCGTCGAAGCGTGATCCTGCATAACAATTAATATCCTTTTGGTACAACTCCCAGGGCCACGTTTTCTAGCTGCTTCGAGGCCAACCCGGCGGGCACCGTGTATAGCTTGGTCTGTACTCTGCGTATTTTACTGTTGCGTGTATTAAATTTTTTAAATTTTTACATATTTCGGGGAACTTAATTTTACTCGCCGTACACGCAAATATGTCTCCATGATGTGAATCACAACGGGTTTTGCGCCCTCTTCTTGATCATGTACCAGATTTATGCAGATCTCAGGATTCGTGCGGTTGAGCTTTAGTTTCAGGTCGACGCCGTTCATAAACAGTTTCTCCTGGAACGTGAAGTTTGTATGAAGACGCCCAAAACACTCGTATATCTTTTTTTTTAATTTTTAAATTTATCCTTTATACTATTTTCATCTTTAGTCTGATAATGGCCCTCGGTGTTTAAAAATTTGTCCTTCGCTTCCTTTGTAAGGTTGAGGACTTTTTCAGATACGTTCGTTGGTGATAATAACCCGTACCAGCAGAGATGTTAACCTGATTCAAATACACCTCACACTGGCTGAATATGGAGTGTAGAAAGTTGGTTTCAGGATATGCAGAGTAACTATCATCGCAGTCCGTTCCATCTGAATGGGCTATACGCAGTTTAGCGTATATGTGCATGCGGCTCGGATCAAACAAGTATGGGCTTGAGCTGGGTATCACGAATTCTATAGGCGCACTCGGCAAACTAATTGTGTTCAATGGATTAATTGTAATAAAGTCGCTATGCTCAATAGAAACCCGAGTATGGGGTATATCAAAGAGGGACAGTTCCGATTTACAACATTGTGGACTACACGGATGGATGAAACGCGCCATGACGAGTCAGAACTAGTACCACCTCTCTCGACAAGTAGTAATCAGCCTATGATTCGTGAGAGTAGTGTCCTCGGCTAATATCATTTAAAAAAACGATCAGCCATAGGCTTCATACGCTTAGAACACTTCTTTTTTGGTGTCCTTTTACGTTTAGCGCCACGTGTTGGTAACCTTCTTCCTGACAACCTCTCTTCTTTCCGCCACCACGCATTTTTCTCTTTGCATCTTTGATGATTTCGTCCCGTGTACGTTTTAAATGTTTTTTTAGAGCTTCTTTATTTAGTTCCACCCATTATGTCTTCTACCGCGTTAAAACCTGATTGTAACGCCTTCCTCCCGAGGTATCTCCCCCTCTTCAACAGTGGGACAGCGGTGCGTAGTATGGTTGAAAAAATGGATCCAAGCCCACTCCCACGCTGATATCTCACCCTCGATAGACTGTGAAAGGCCTTCGGGTCATTATAACTGAAAGCGACGAAAGTGTAGCTTCACTGTTAAGCTCCCATCACCGAATGGGAAATTTTTTCCCTCAATCGTTCTTATATATTCGAGATATTGGTTAATTGATTAGACGCAACATTCACATAATGGGGCTTGTCATATGTAATGCTCAAACTTTTCCCTCTATGATTGGGGATATGTGCAATGCGCAGCAGGCGCGCCTGGGTGTCCCCAACAAATTGATGCTGTAGGATATTGCTGTAAATATAGCACATGTCTGGGGATGGGCAGCTTTCACCCAATTTCTCCATCTTCAACTGATACATTAAGCTGGACAAGTAATGTTGTGCCTCGTGAAAGGTATCTCTTTGGAAAGCTGTACTATATCGACCCTCGGCCACAATTGTGAACATCTCTTTATCTTTAATATTTCTACTAAGCGTTGATTTTAACTTCAACGTGCTTGCAGGCGTGTCTATATTTACGACTTAAAAAAGTGAATCGTTTGTCAGGTACTACTTTTCAAGACTCTTGTTTAACCCCGTCACAATATCCATGGCTGTGTCATAATGACCGATTCCGAGTATTACATTTGTACTATAGTACTGTACCTCACCGAACAGGACTGAGCGCATAGTATTGTCTAAGGTTATGCCTAATTTTTCACACTTATCGATCTTCTAAGGACCAGAAATATGATCTGATCATTTTCAAGAGTTAAAAATTTGGTGGCTAACTGGAGTTCACATAAACCCACCTCATACGAATCACGCTCCAATTCAATGGGTCCGTGGAGTTCTGTCACAAAGTTGGCCAGGGTGTTGTTAGGATGTACAGACAGAGAAGAAGAGGACGGGAGTGTGACATAGAAGTGGTTAGGCGCCATGTTGCATACTATTTAAGCTTCATTATTGCAGCAGCTTTTATATAGGTGTTGAAGCTTTCTGGGTAACCCAGCCATTTCACCAGGTACATTTTTCTCTTTCCTGAACCTTTGCTGCCTAAAGTTTTTTCAATTTTAAACACACTTTTTCCTAAATTAAATGTCACTTTCTGCAACTCCTCGCGGTAAAAGCCTACAACGATTTATTCCCCATTCAAATTTTCAACGTAATACATCATTATCTCGCCTTTAGGTCTCATAGCACTAACTTTAAAAATCTCACGTGTCCATCCTTGCTCAAATCCCTTCGCGAATTTATTTCCCGAACGTGATAGCCTTACATAATCATTGTATTTGAAGTGTGTAGAGTGTGGTGGCGGTGCTCCATCTCTTCTCACCTCTGTGTTTCTATATGTAAAATAGCGATGCATGCGTTCCTTTATGGTACGTTGAACTCTTTCAGCTAAAGAGGCCTTATGTATAGAACTGCTAGTGTAGTAACTGATATTAAACTCTGTTAGAATGTTCTGTAAAGCGCGACCTATAAATTCTTTCCCCATATCCGTACCAAAATAGCCAGGAACCCTATCTTCTTTTAACATCAACATTTTGGTAGATTTAGCAACTCTTTAAGGCGATTTATTTTTCAGAGGAATTAGTCACAGATATCTAGTGAATACATGTATTATGAATAAGATGTCGCGGTATCAGTCATTATACACTGAATATTTTGCATATCTGTTAAATCCGCTTGCTAAATAGTCAATCTACGCCGCTGATGTCTTGGCCGTTTTAAACCTTTTTCTCACCAGCTTATGAAGTGTATAAGCAGCCTGCTCCCGCAAAAATCTCTCAATATCTTTTTTACCTATTGCGTAAACACCTCTGTACAGTCTATTAACGCCCCCATAGGAGGTTGGGTTAGAAATGTCACAATAGCGTTTACTTAATATGTTAGCCATTTGCATATTTTAGACACGTGGATAAGGTTGGCCGTTTGTTCTCATCATTCTCCTCTTCAGAGACGCTACTGCTGGGTGCGATGGCGTACTCAGTTGTGACATATGAGAGACTTGATCCAAGACTTTTAACCTATTCAGATTACCTATCAATGTTTTGGGGACATTTATTTGTTGTAGTCTTGCTTTAATATGCTTCCATCCTGTTCGTGAGGGCCTGTCCCACTTTCTTACCAGATCATGGACAATGTCAACGATATTGAATCCTTGTACCCTAGTTTCTTCAACAATGACCTCGCCTTTATCGGCCCACTGTATGATGGGGTCCTCATTCAATAGATTATAAAGACTTAAGACTTTATTTCCCAATGTATGTGGGAGACTCTTTTTTAATACATGTTCGATGTGTTGCGTTCCGTTATTCTTTGATTGGTCATCTCTAACGTCTGACTCAGGTCCTATGTCGCCATGCTCAGCGTTGCCCGCGCTGTGCCTAATAACCACGGGGAGCTCTGTCGGATTCTTATAATCTTCGTACTCACGAAGAAATTTCTGCAAAGTTTCTTCGTGCACGATCCTTTTCTCATCAGGTGACTTTTCACTGTTTAATAGGGCTAGCAACTCGCTTTCCATTCTTTTAAGCCTGCTTTTACGGGGTTCTAGAGCCGTGTCTGGAATCTTTGAACTTTGTAATGAAGCATACACCTCGTGCGGAATCACTACCACTTTCTTCATTATATTAATCTAGTCAGTAAAGGTCCCAAAACTGAAAATAAGATGGGGCGGAATCATCCCCCTCTTTGTACAATAATTCGCTTTTTCTTCTCCGCAGTTTGATTTTTAAGAGCGAGCGCACGTATTATGTTCTTGTAACGACGAAAGTGAGCCTTGTGAGGGGGTTTCATTGGCACATTACATTTTATAACATTAAGACAGATTTCACAGATGCGTTTTAAAAAGTCGGCCCGATATTTGTCATTCTGGAATATACACCGTTTCACAAAGCAAATACCCATCACGCTGACTTGTGGCTTCTTTATAAACTTCCAAAAACTCCTTACGCTGATTCGGGAACATTTGATTTGCTAACACCCCAATTTGTTACACATCTCTACGTTGTGCGAATAAGACTAGATATTGTGTATTTAACGACACATCACGCATGTATCTATTTTTGAAAAATAGATTCTGATTGATGAAGAATACGCTTATGTTAAGATGGTGGGAGAACACTGTAAATGTCTCGGCAAACGATTTATCCATTTCCAACATGAGATCGTCAATCACAATGACTGTATGCTTATTAACCTTTAACGAATGAACGTCATATACACCTTTGTGGAACAAAATTTCATCTTGATACTCGTTGAACACTGACTGATATGTCGAATAGTGCCATATTACTTTATGCACAAATTTTGAGAATATCTCCCCCTTATCTTTAATGATTTTAGGCTTAAACACATTTTCACTGCATCCTGTAGGGCCCGATATAATACATGTGGAGGGGCTTGTGAACCTGAATTTTTCTACAGATTCCATCTCTAACACGTCGCACCCCTTAGTAGATCATTTACAAAATATAACAAAATTTAAGTGCTGATCCTTACATTCTTGTTTTTCTTCGTCCACAGAACCGTGAATGACGACGATGTACAGCCCCCCCATCGTCGATATTACAGATGACTCCAAAGACCGTGTAGCTACAGTCTCCATCCCCGCTGACGAACTCTCAACAGCGATACCTGTAGTATGCGGCACTTCATAGCGGAAGCATGATGAAGAACCTTCCACGTCAGGTATAAAGCGTGCCAAGATTGCTCCGGTTGTTAGGCCCCCATTAATAGAGCCCCCAGCCCTCTACGTCTTACAGAACATCCCCCACAATAGTACCTTCCTCAAATACACCCCCTTATTCCTGTTCAATTCCGGGTGCTTCCTCCACACCAGCAGCTTCTCATGCTGTGGAGGAAGGTATAACATTCGAGTTGGTGCGCACCGCTACTATCAACCCTGCCCTGAGTAGAAATCGGTACGTGGTTCGGGTTGACCCTGGATCCATGTATAGCAACGGTGTTGGACTGCGACCCGTAGTTAAACGTATTGTGGAGTTTGCCCTTCAGAACGGCGACGAACGTGAAGTCTGGACGAGGTTGTCCTTCAGGTTCGGTTCAGATGACGGGGACGTAGATGATTTTTGGGTAGTAATACAGTTCAGACGCTTGGTAGCTGTAGACATAGAATATATCTTCGGCCGTATAATGCAGGCCTCTCAAAGTAGTACAGCCTTCAATATGGACAACTTCATGGTAGATATTGACAGAGTATTCCTGGTCGCGGGTCATAGTGCCATACCTTATACACTTAATTTCAATTCTCATGCTATTTACAGAAAGCATATACTGTAAACGTCGATCGTGGTTGCGGTTTTATAGCAATAGTCTTAGCTCATATGTTCACTGTACTAAATACAATCGCGTATAATATCTAGCTACATACGGTTGTGCAGCGTGCCCGTAAACTGGCTTCAGATTGTAAGCTTGAGTTTGAGTAATATGGGTCCTGAAGAGCTGAGAAGGGTAGAGCAGGAAATGAATATACGTATAGTTGTATTTGGAATGGATGGTCGTCGTATGACTGTGTATGTTTTTAAAAGCTGTGTGAGAGATCGTACAAGACCTCTATTTATTTTAGGACTGTGAGGCACAACGTATCTCACCATCCGCAATATAAGGACTCTCTACGCTAGTTATGATAAAAGTCGAAAATATGAAAGGCATCATGATTTGTGTAGGTCTGTCTCGAGTTTGCGGATGGTATAGTGAAACATTGTATGGAGTGCTACATGGTATGTGAGCAATGTAAAAGCCCCAAATGTGAAAGTCGTGTAGTTGAAACCGAGAAGAGGGAATGTAATGTGTGCAGACGTACATTTTTCAATAATAAATGCTTTGAGCTCCATAAATCAATTGGTACTTGCAGGAAAATTAGGATTTGTAAGTGTGGTATTTTTCACATGATGGATAATTAGGAGAATTTCAAACATAAATGCGATGAAATTCACTGTTCTACATGTCATGAAAAATATAAGGCGGACGGAGTGAAGCATGTATGTTATATGAAAGATGCTAAGCCTAAAAATAGCCTTGTATATCCGTGCACTACGATACCGAAATATACACGAACGCTGAAACCAAAGAGGTTATTCCACATTTACTCGTAAGTCAGACTATCTGTGATAAGTGCATGGAGATCGAGTGTGATGAGTGTCACAAATGTGGAAAACGGACAAACGTTTTTAAAACGACTGCACACGACAGCCCTGTGAAACTCTTTGTATCCAATATTGTCAAATTAGCGAGGTTAAAAAAATGACTGTATATTCTTGCCCATAACTGGGCAAAATTTGACTCGCAGTTCCTCTATAAGGAGTTGCTTGAACACGAGACTTCTTCGATATTTACAGGTAACCCCTTGAAAAGAGACAACACTGCTGTTCATACTTTGTAAATTAGCCAAGCTACCCAAGGTAGATAATGGGCGTTACCGCTGAAGTTTCAAAAAGGTATTTCCTTTACACATTCCTCAGTAGCGAAACTTTAAGCTAAGTAGGACTGCCTCCCCCCAAACATTACTTTAACTACACCAACATTAGTGATAGAGAACGTGAAGATTTTGACCACTACTACAAGTTTTAATGAAGCTAGTCCATACAATATAGCTGATGAATGTGAACGTTATTGCGCGAATGATGGTCGCGTGCTTAGAGTATATTTCCAGGCCTTTAGAAGGATGTACATAGCCCGTTTCAAATGCGATCTGCTGCAAGTCGCAACCACGATCGCCTCATTATGTTTTACGGTGTCCAAGAATAACTTCATGCCTAAAGGCACCTTAGCCGTTATTCACAGAAACAAACCCCGCAGTTATGAGTACAAGGCTATTTACTGGCTTAAACACCTAGAGCAACAGACAGGAGTATACATAAAACACGCCCGCAACACGGGTGAAGTACCCATTAAGGTCAATGGTCGTGTTTTTTTGGGTTGATGGCTTAAATGAGGATCCAACCACTGGTGAGAAGACTGTGGATTCCTTTAACGGCTGCTCGTGGCAAGGATGCCCAGGCCCTGAGTGTGCCGTCACAGGGGACCTCAATGGAAGATCCCCCGCTGACAGCCTCCCATGGACCCATAACCGCGATCAACTTATTAGCTCCCAGTTCACTCACAAGATCATGTGGGAGCATGAGTATGATGCACGGATGGAAACAGATGGCCATTACCGTGAAAAAATAATGGCCATCAAACCTTCAATGGTGTTTGACCCCCTCAAATGCGGTGACAGTTTGTTTGGAGGGCGTACAAACCCATTCAAGCTATACTTTCCGCCTACGGAGGACGTGAAACTCCATTACTACGACTTCCGTTCTTTATATCCCTACTTGATGAAGAACAATCCGTATCCCGTATGTGCGCCTGAAAAACTGGTGCGTCCCACCATGCCAACCATCGAGGATTTCTCAGCTAACTTGAATGAGCGCTACTTTGGACTCTCTTTCGTAGACGTGCTCCCCCCTCGCGATTTATAGATGCCGATCTTACCCGTCGTTATAGACCACAAGCTCATGTTTCCCCTGTGCGTGAAGTGCGAAGAGGAGAACAACGGTGATTGTAACCATACAACCAACCAGCTTAAGATCAGAGGTGTATATACAAGCCCTGAGCCGGACCCAACGTACATAATAAAGTACATCACCGAAGTGGCCATAGATAACTCACAGGTTACAAACATACCTGTTGCCAGCTTCACAACAGCCTACGCCCGCATCAAACTTTGGTGACTACTGCACTCTCTTGGGCGGAAGGTGCTGTACGCTGACAAAGATAGCGTGATATTCACAGCGAGGGAGGGTGAATACATGCCTGCTATTGGGGAATTCCTCGGAGAGTTAACTGACGAGATCAAGATGAGTATGGCGATGGTGCATACGCAGACTCATTTGTATTAACAGGGCCAAAAACCTATGGGGTACGGGTGAGAGTGAGGGATGATATGAAATATATCGTGAAGGCTAAGTGTATCACGCTTAACCAAGCGAACCGACTAGTCGTTAACTTTGACTCGTTGATAGATCTAGTGTGCATGGAAGATGAGGGCGACCAGGCAACCCAACTGACTGTGGGGACCCACAATTTTCGGGCGCAGGAACTAGGGTGTGTGAATGAATTTAAGGGCACGAAGGTAAGCCGTAACACCTATAGGAAACGTTACCAGGTGCATGGTACCTATGATACCGTACCCTTTGGAAACCTTAATCATTGATTGTATTTATATATATATATATATATATATATATATATATATATATATGTGTATTGTATGTGTAGTGTATGTGTATTGTTAACAATATGTTTATTTATTACGTATATTTGCTTCAATTAAGGTTTCATTTTCTGCTTTGCGTGCGTGCGTGTGTACATTCCTAAACTCCGCCCACTGTAAGATCGGTCACGTGACTCCTGCCACTACCTGAGCATATCTCTTCCCTGCGTGCTCCGTTGACCTCTGCAAACCCTTGAGCTCAGACGTTTATTTTCTCGCGTAGACGAAAAATAGTAATGGCCACCTTTAATATTGCGTGTTCAACGTTTATGAAGTGGCATTCGGCAAAGTGTGAAGTTGTGGTGGATACTGAAAGACTCCCTGTTCCATCCTCCTTTGGTACTTTTAAGGCTACATTGAACCGTGCGAAGAAACAAGAGGTACAAATACTCTATAGCTATTCTGGCGAGGGCATTGAAGGATTTCGTGGTACAAGCGATGCATTGAAGTATGTTGTAGACCTATCCTTTATAAAAGCTCACATATACCGTGAAGTAGACGAAACAACACGTGCAGAAGATAAACAACGGTTATGGTTAGTGAGTCTTGTTGATGAGTGGTATGACAAGCGATATTATATCATGTTACATCATACCAACTACTCGTACCTTACGGTTGAGAATATGAATCTTGTCATCCTGGAGAATCTTAAGTATTTTTACCACTATATTAATATATATCATGACGAGGTTTGTAGTGAGGTTGTGGCTAAAGGCCTGTGCGAGTTTTTAACAGATTTTAGAGACGAGTATTGTCTGCTTAGGAAAAATGAAAAATATGGGCATATGTTTCTCTCAAATAGTGCACCGGACTGTGAATAAAAGGTTTTTAGTTCGTCAAAATGAACGAAAATGTCTGGTGAGCTTTCTGGGGAGTGGGAGTGATAAAACGAAAACCGGTATTGTTTCATATATCGGAAAAATTCTCTAAACGATTGACCAGTATAATGGGGCACAAGTATTCATGTTGGAACAAACCCGTACACGATTCAACAGTTTATGGTGTGGCTCGCTCCCCCCGTCGAGCCGAGCCGCCCACCCGTGTACCTCCCCCTTCCGAAACACAAGAGTTCGATCAAACCCGTACACGTTTCACCCGTGTGACTCACTCCTCCACACCTGTTCCCCGAGCTAAACAGCGCACCGGTTGCTCATAGTCATCTGAGAGGTTGAACCGACTGGACGTGCACTCCTCGAATAGGATAGAACTTCCTTTGAGAAGCATTCTCAATGTCTCGTACGATGTGTCCGTGACGAAGTCATTGCATGTGTTCAGGCGTGAAACCGGCACCATTAACTATGTACCTGAAACGATTTGCAGGCACGTAAACAAACGTAATATTATTTATTTAAGTGTTCACGAGATGAATAAAATCTTCATGATAGTTGAGAAGTGGGATGAGGACCGTTATAAAATACCTGCAGGTGTAGGTTCAAGAAGACAACAGATTAGTGGTTCCTCCTCATATGCCGTTGTTTGTACGCTGTGTATAACTAACGATCAGCCATGCATTGATATACAACTGATGTGGAAGAATGCATCTGATAATAACATTCTTGTCCCTACGCGAAACCGATTCATCCTCGACAGAATGTTTGAAATCGTCAGATTCAGCAAGCTGAAGCCTATATTAGACGCTCGTGTTACGGATATGATTTATTTTGACACGGTTCTTGAATACGCTTACACCGCTCTGCTCGACGGATTTATCGAGTGTACGAATGAACAAGGCGAGAATGGTCTAGAGCTGGATGCTTATTTAAAAGCTTTAGACTTCGAAATATCCCGAACTTTGCTACAAAGCACTTGAGCGGTACAGGGTAGAGGTCGCCTTCACTGTTCACTAGGGTGGATCGATTTTACATTTTTTTCGATTTCCATATTCTAATAGAGACAAAAACTTGCGCATGCATGAGAAAATAGCCTCTGCAAAATCTTAGCTTAATAGGTAATCATCTTCTGCCCCCGGCAGAGCGATGAAAATCATATTTTAGTAGTCAAAAACGTATTTTTAAACCCTAGCCTAGAGTCATAAAATTTTGCGTGTGTTATTTCATGCCTAAGCAACGATATAAATGCTATGGGAAATATATAAATGCATTATTTAAGACAAAGAGCCGATCTGAAAATATGTATATTATACATATTTTCAGATCGGCTCTTTGTCTTAAATAATGCATTTATATATTTCCCATAGCATTTATATCGTTGCTTAGGCATGAAATAACACACGCAAAATTTTATGACTCTAGGCTAGGGTTTAAAAATACGTTTTTGACTACTAAAATATGATTTTCATCGCTCTGCCGCGGGCAGAAGATGATTACCTATTAAGCTAAGATTTTGCAGAGGCTATTTTCTCATGCATGCGCAAGTTTTTGTCTCTATTAGAATATGGAAATCGAAAAAAATGTAAAATCGATCCACCCTACTGTTCACCCTGAAGAGTTGTATCTCTATATAGTGAGTAGCTGTCGTTACGACTTGGAAGATTAAAGCAATTGACGTTATGCAGAGTGAGGAAGAGTTCACGATTGGAAAGCTCGGGAGGTTAAGAAAAAACCCTCGATTGGAAAGGAGGGTTTATAAACTTGTATTTAATTATGACGTGATAGCTAACGATGCCCTCTTTGTGCGTGCTTTTGAGTGTATTCTGGCTGTGTTTAAAGATAACTTACCACACGAATTTAAAGTGGGCACAAAAAGAGTATTGAATGATATGAAGGCCATTTATATCGAGTATAGGTATTCGTATAACTTGAGCGGTGAAATAATGTTAAGCCATATTTACCGCGTAGTGCAAAGCAATAATGATGTGACTGTAGACTCGATTACGTGTGAGTTTAGTGTTTTGCGCAGTAGAACATAAAGTATTTTGATGTAAATTTATTTTCAATATATTTAATTATTTAATATAATTGTGTATATATATATATATATATATATATATATATATATATTCCTGTACTAATATGTTGCTGATTATATTTCTTCGTTTTATATATTATTATTTTAAATATATTTAATTATTTAATGTAATATATATATATATATATATATATATATATATATATATATATATATATATATATATACAGTATATATATATATTTTTTTTCCTGTGCTAATATAGTGATGGTTATACTCCATCATTTTTATATTTTTTGATTATATATATAAAATCCTCGTCTGTATTTCTTATGCTATTATTAGTTTTTATTTTATTTTTTGATCATATATATTCCATCGTTTGATTGTATATTTATTTTCTATATATTTCGTGAAATTGATTCCAATAGTTCGTCTAAATAAACAGTATGATGTAATGATGTTTTATTTGATTCTTTTGGTTGTAAACGATATTATTATTTAATTATACCAAATGGCTGCCTTCTAAACCGACTGATGGATTTCTAAACCAACTGTCAAGAATATCTGAATAGCGCAATCTGGCAGCTGAAAAGGTAATATATACATCTGCTTTCTAGGTATTCTACTTCAACTAGCTGGTTAAGCCAACTGGCGGTTTAAACCAAGTGGCGGATTATGCCAACTGGCGGAAAGCGAGAATATATGCTTTAATTAATTAAATAGCGCAATCTACCAACTCAACACTAATAATGTACACCTGAACAAGCCATTTACAACTTCTAGAAAGCCTTCTAACCCAACTGGCTTCTACGCCAACTGGCGGATTAGGACTTTATAAGAGAGCGGGCGTTCGGCTGAAGTCTTAATATGCGCTTGGCTCCTGCGAAGCGAACACTCTTCTCTCCTGCTTTCTCTCTTAGATTAGGTATAACCCTTTGGGTGGTGAGGCCGTCCCAACTTCTCCCCAAAGAGGTCTCCCCCAGCATGCTGGGGGAGTTCATTGCAGCTTGGGGGATAACCCCTCCCCCATAGTTGCATAAACCCCTTGTTGCATAACCGCGTGCAACATTTCCCCTTCTTGCATAACATCTTGCACCATTTCCTTTGCAACATTGATCAACATTTGCATTTGCATTACACTCTAACATTTTGCGCCCATACTACTAGAGTAATTCACCCCTCAAGCGTGGCACAGGTTTGGGGGTCATACCTGTGTCAGGCCACCTACCACAAACACCATAACCCCCAAATTTTAAGGTAAGCCATGTCTACTTTTTTTTGTCTAGGGAATTCTTCCTAAGCACTATGCATAATTTTTATCAATGCCTGAAATTTTTTACAATTTAAGGGAATTTTCGATTTAAGGGAATATTCGATTTAAGAGAATGGGGTGGCTAGGATTAGTTCGTTAAATCGAGGATTTACTGTATATATATATATATATATATATATGATAAATAAAACCACGAAGGAAAGGAAACACAAAAAGGTGCTCAAGCGCTTTCGTCTAATTCAGGCATTATCTATAAAATTGGGTGTAAACAATGTGATTCCTTTTACATAGGTCAGACGGGAAAGGATTTGCACACACGTATAAAACAGCATCAATATTCCGTTAGAACAGGACAGTTGTCCAGTGCTCTTTTTGTCCATTTGTCAGAGTTATCCCACTGTATTGATTGGAATAATGCTTCAGTTTTATTTCATTCTAGCAACATTGTTAATGGAAATATTCTTGAGTCTGCCATTATCCAACTTTCAAATAACTTCAACATAAGCAAAGGTCTTTTTCAACTCGATCCTGTTGTTTTGAATTCCTTCAAAACAAATTTAGATAAAAAGGGTAGGACGCTAAATCTTTGGTAAACTTGTATGCTACTTTATTAACTTTTAATCTTCATTTTATTTTTATATATATCGAAACATGACTCTAAAAGGCAAAGTGTTAAAACCCGGGCAGATTTCCAGTATAAATTTGTATTTTTATAATTCATTTGATCTTGTGCTAAAAATCGATATTTTTCCTTACAAATCTGTATGCCTCTTTGTTAATCCTCTAATTTTTAATTTTTAATTTTTATTTTTACTTCTCCGTTTATCGCATATATATATATATATATATATGTATGTGTGTAGATATGTATATATATATATATATATATATATATATATATGTTTGTGTGTATGTATGTTATTTATTTATTTTTTTCTTTCAGTAACCTATATATAGGCCGTAACCTTTTATGTACTTCAGTGTTCCTGAGGATGTCACTAGACGAAAGCGCTTGAGCACCTTTTTGTGTTTCCTTTCCTTCGTGGTTTTATTTATCATAAATATTTTTCACGTGTTACTTTCGTGAAATAATTTTCATATATATATATATATATATATATATATAGTGATGGATCGAGTGGTCGGTTTTTCACAACCGCGGTTGCGGTTGTGTTTGCGGTTGTCGAATTTTTTCCAACCGCAGTTGCGGTTGCGGTTATCATATACTAGGAAAAATGCGTAATTATTAACTGGATTTAGCCACTATAGTGCGATTTAGCCACACTTGGTACATAATATATACTAAATAGTATTTATTTAGTAAATACCTTATGTTGAACACAAGTTTTGCAATACACCGCTACCGCTATTTGTGTGTTGCAAAACTTGTGTTCAACATAAGGTATTTACTAAATAAATACTATTTAAATGAAGTATATTCGAAAACTTATATAGCTATTATGAAAGAATAGGTCAAATTAATTAAAACCATATTTTGCACTAAGTGTGTTACCAGGATGAGGGACGAGGACCCATCGCACTGTTCATTAGGGCGGAGTGAAAAACTCATTTTTCGAATTTTCAAATTGTCTAGTGTGGAAAATGTGTGGAGTAGTAAGGAAATAAACTGGTATAAATTTAAAATCATAAAATTAATATCTTCAGGTGCCACAATGACCTTCAATATTGAAAAAAATTGAAAAAAGCAGATTTTAACCAATAATTACAGAAGAGTCCACGATGCACAATAGACAAGAATTTATTCACACTTGTATAAAAATAGCTCAGTCAACCTTTAAAAAAAGTTTCTATTCTCTAAAAACAGTTTTCTATAGTCAGCTCACTCAGCTGTCACGTGAGTACCTCGGTTCAGTGTAGCTGTCGCTCTCGTAGCAGGTGGGTGTTCTGTTGTTGGCGTTACTCAGATAGTCTAAACTATATTTCTTATATATTTTGCATTCCTGTATTGTGTTGCCCTAAGTTTGCCATGTACTATTAACTGAAATTAACGTATAATTGATATTAGCTCTTTCTTTTTCAGATTTGTATACTTTCAAAATGTCTCGGGTTTGTGCAAAATCAACCAGGGCCTCAACTGAGTGCCCCATGTTTGGTATGGGGGAAGATTTGTGGCACAGGAATCTTCCTACATACGAAGGAGTTTTTAAATATTACTTGTTTGTAAGAAACGATTTGAAACAGAATACTAATAAAGATCCTTCAATATTTCAAATATTAGAACAAGTTGTTGATAAATTGAAAACAATTTGGGAAAGTGCTTCCGTCCCAATTCTGTCAGACAGGCGAATTGAAACAATGTTCAGAAGCTACCACGAAAAGTATCGTGTCATTATGAAACCATACCAAAGCAGAAAAAATTCTGAAGCTTACAAAGCAAAGATTGATATGTTCAAAAAAGAAGCACACACGAAACTTTTTGACATTGCAGCGTGCAAGTGCAAAGTACTAACACAATGTTCTTGTCCCAAAGAAAAAACGGTTCCAAAGGAAGAAGTGACGTTCCTCTTAGATCAAAGGAGTGAAATAAAACTGTTTATTGAGAGTAGATATTACACTCTCAAAGAAAAAAGCATCTACGTTGCTAAGAAAGCAAAAAGAAGCTGTGAGGCTCACCAAAGAATCTTCACAGGAGAAATTGCAGGATACAAATGTTGAATTATCATCATCGACATCAAATAGTGAAAGTGAATCTGGCGAAATATCAGACGATACATTTCCAGAGCCAGTTAGCTCGAAGAGAAAGCTCGAACAACCTGAAGAACAATTATTCAAGGAAAGGAAAACTACAAATCTACCTTCAGTGGCTACTGCTTGTGACAGGACTGCAGTTTCAGATCGAGCTGCAGCATTCATTGTTAGTGCAGTATTGCAAGATATTGGAGAAGTTTCTATTGACAATACATCTGAAGTAGTGGATAGGAGTAAAATCAGAAGAGAAAGACAAAAGAAGAGATCAGAAATTATGAAAGATCAAAATCAGGTCCCAATCAGAGGAATCTATTTTGATGGTCGAAAAGATTCTACGCTCTTCCAAGAAAAAAAAGAGTCCAAAGTATATCAGAAGAAGGTAACAGAAGAACATATCACTTTAGTGAGAGAACCTGGTTCAGATTATTTGGGCCATTATTCTGTGAATTCTGGATCAGCTGAAGAAATATGTAAAGGAATGTTTGAGTATATTGGAAATAATGACATGAACCTGGAAAACCTTGTTGCCATTGGATGCGATGGTGCAGCAGTCAACACTGGAGAAAAGGGAGGCGTTATAAGGCTTATAGAATTGAAGCTGAAGAAGCCAGTTCAACATTTAGTGTGCCAGCTCCATGCCAATGAATTGCCATTACGCCATTTAGTTGCAAAGCTGGATGGAAAAACATCTGGCCCCCGCGGATTCACCGGTCCTATTGGCAGGGAATTAGAGAACTGTGAGAGTCTTCCTATTGTCGAGTTTGAAAGGATTGATGCTGAGGAACCAACTGTAGACTGTGAAGATCTTAGCACCGACCAAAAATATCTAATTGATATTCATCAGGCCATAACAAAGGGATATTGCTCTCCAGATCTTGCTCATCGTAGTCCAGGCAAAATGGCACATTCACGATGGCTGACTACAGCAAATCGTTTGCTTCGTCTATACGTTTCAACTGTAAGTCCATCTGAGAACCTCATGAACATTGCTTCTTTTATAATGAAGGTCTACATCCCAATGTGGTTTTCTATTAAGCAAAGTACGTCTTTTGTCAATGGCTCAAAACATGTTTTCAAAACTATTGAACTAACAAGAACACTGAATGACGAAGTAAAGGATATTGTAAACCCTGTCATACAAAGAAATGCATTTTTAGCAAATCCAGAAAATATTCTAGCATCAATGATTCATGATAACCGCAGCGCCATAAGAGAATTAGCGTGGAGGCAAATAAAGAAAGCAAGGCAAACAAACAAGGAAAAAGTTGTGAGGCGTTTCACAGAACCTGTTATTCAATTTGAAGCTACTGATTATACTGATTTAATTAATTGGCAAAAATGCATTGTCACTGAACCACCTGTGACAAGACACCTGACAGAAAATGAGAGTGAAGAATTCATAGAAAACAAGAGTACCCCTCCATTCGAGAAATTCCCTTGTCATACACAAGTAGTAGAAAGAATGGTAAAATTAGTGACTGAAGCATCATCAAAAGTATTTGGATTGAACGCGCGAGATGGCTTCATAAGATCAACACTTCAGTCACGTAAAAAAATGCCATCATTCGAAAGTAAAGCTGAATATAAAGTTTAAATAAAACGTTAATAGAAAAAAACATGCGCAAGGATGGGTGGTTGGGAGGGCATGGGTGGAGCTCGACACGCAGCCACCTCCTCGTGGTGAGTTCTGGATTATTTAGATCATTAATCAAAAGAACATTGATCTAAGTAAACTAAGAGCTGCGTAATTCAGTAACTATTTCGGTAATTGGAACACTTAATATATAATAATAACAAGTAAGTTTCAGTTATTGTACTAATGCAGAATATAAGAAAATCATTATATTTCACTTTTTTCGACGGCTTTGTGGCACCTGAAGATATAATTTCGCAGGACTAATATTTATGCACAGTCATTATCTATAGCACCCACATATTTTCCGCACTAGCCATATTTGAATTTCGAGAAAATGTTTAAAAACCTCATTTTCGATCCGCCCTACTGTTCATCCCACCTACGACTTTCCCCAGCTTCTACCCATTGGAAAGTTATGGATTATTATTCATTTGAAAAACTGATGTCAAACTTAATGACAGGCAGTGTGAATTTCAAGAATAATATTTTTGCTGCATTTTCACCTTTCAAGCGGCAACGCCTCTCATCGTACAACGTTCCCGCTCCACGCATAAGGAGACCCATCATTTTCTTTTTAAAAAAAGAAATATTTCTAATTAACCTAAAATTAAAATTAACTAAGCTTTTACAACCGTAACCGCACTTATGGAACGGCGGTTGCAGTTGCGGTTACGGTTGCGGTTGTGAATTTTTGTGCGGTTGTAGTGCGGTTGCGGTTGCGGTTGCGGTTATTCGATCCATCACTAATATATATATATAGTGTGTATACATATATATATATATAACGTAAAGAACGACGCTTGTATAGAAGACATTCCGCGCAAGATGAGGAGGGAGAACGAACAAATGAAAAAATGAGGTAACCACCCGGGAATCGAACCCGGGATCTTCCGATTGCCGGTCAGATATGATAACCATTACACCATGGGCCTCACTCGATCAGAAGTCGTAATTCTCCTACATACGCGCAGAAACAATGCCCCGAGGGGGGCACCTCCCGCATGCCGCACATATATACATTTTCAACTGCAAAGAACACGCAGTATAATTAACGTAAAGAACGAAGCTTGTATAGAAGACATTCCGCGCAAGATGAGGAGGGAGAACGAACAAATGAAAAAATGAGGTAACCACCCGGGAATCGAACCCGGGAGGTGCCCCCCTCGGGGCATTGTTTCTGCGCGTATGTAGGAGAATTTCGACTTCTGATCGAGTGAGGCCCATGGTGTAACGGTTGTCATATCTGACCGGCAATCGGAAGATCCCGGGTTCGATTCTCGGGTGATTACCTCATTTTTTCATTTGTTCGTTCTTTCTCCTCATCTTTCGCGGAATGTCTTCTATACAAGTGTCGTTCTTTACGTTAATTATACTATGTGTTCTTTGCAGTTGAAAAAAAAAATATATATATATATATATATATACGTGTATATATATATATATATAGTGTGTGTGTGTGTATATATGTATATATATAGTGTGTGTGTATATATATATATATATATATTATATATATATATATATATATATATGGTGTGTGTATATATATATATTTATTTATTTATATCCGCTACGATTCGAATACAAAACTTCTGACTCGGAGTCGTGGACAGAATAAAAGTTAACAGAACTTGGGGCATATTTCATCACCCGAGGGAATACTGGCACTTTGACGCTCAAACAGATTTCAACTAAATCTTGTTCATTGGGTTGATTGTAGGTTGTTAATACATTAAAACATTTCTGGGTGTGAAAGTGCTACACAGGTTGCACACATTATTTTGATGATGAACGTCGGATGGCTAGCCACTCCTGTAGTTGTGGATCGTCGTGTTGACAGTTTTGATAATCCTCCAGTGATAAGGGTATAAAAGGTCTTCCGTGAGTCGTTTGGTTTGCCACCACCAGGTCCACAAAAATAATTGCTGCAGGAAAGCCAATGGAGAATATATTTTAGCTTTAAATTAGTGGATCGTTACTGGATATCACTGTCGAGCCATCCTTCATAAAGGTACGAAATACCTCAGCGGTTCGCTGGATTTGCCTTGACTAAATTTCATCGCCTTATAGCTGATGACAAGCCGTTGACGTTTTTACAGTTTGTGGATTTCCACTTGCTGTTCTCCGATATAAATCGCTGTCATCCTTCGATAGGTAGACTGCTAAATATCTCATAGGTTCATTGACTGGGTACTCTTCACTGAAGCCTACCAGATTACTTTTGATGTGCTGCTTCCAGCTATTAGGTGGTGAATTTTATTTTGTGTTTTTTATGCAGGAAGGAAGGGCCAAGGGTGAACGTCCGCAAAAACGCCCCACCCCACAGAAGAAGAGAGCCAAAATTCAGATTCAAAGTTTGTGATGCCTGGATACTGCATATGAAAGACTGGAGGTCATAAACAGGTTCATAGATTGAGGGAGGTTGTTTCAAAGTTGACCAGTTGAGTAGACGAAAGATTGAAAACCGATTAACCATTTGCACAGAAATAGTCCAGGCAATCTAGAGCAAAAATAGCTTCAACCTGGGCAAAATTGCTTCAGAAGCTTTCTAAACTGTTTCCAGCTCAGGAACCATTGCAGAATAACATCCAAAATCCGACAAAATTGGACCCCGGGAACACCCCCAAAAATGAAATTCAAAATGGCGGACTGGCAGTTTCCTACGAAATACAATAAATTTTAATTTCGCTTTGTAGAGAGAGTTATGACGTTTTTCTTGATCAGTAAAATGTTTTAAAACACATTTTCGTTTCTAAATTAACCTATATGACACTAAAAATTGTATTAGGCGGCTAGTATTAAACTATGACGTCACGTAATGTAAATAAAATATACTGTATGGAGTGTATGTGAGAATGGACATTGCTACATCTTTATAAACTTATATTATATACAACTCTTTAATTCCTACTACCCACTATCAAATCTGCGTATTTGTGCTTGTCATTTTCTTTAAAACTGTTATTATGTACTCCTTTTAAATACTACAACACAGTTTATTAATTTGTGTTTTCTGTTTCAGACTGACTCGGTGTACGGCTGACTCGGTGTGCGTCCGCCTTCAAGAATGCAGACCCCTGAAGAATTGTGCGTGATTTGTAAGGAGAAATTGGACAGCGGACAGGAAGTGGTTCACATCTCGCAAAAAGGAGAAGATGGTATAAATGCATCCAGCCGCAGCCGTGGAAGCGATGTTGTTGCAACAGCTGGAATAAGTGTTCACGTTGTATGTAGGAAAAGGTTTACGGATAAAAAGACCATTGAAATAAAGAAGCGACAGACCGCAGCCGAGGCAATACCAAGGAAAAGTGCTCGTTTTCATGAATACGCATTTTCCAGTGCTACTCACTGTTTGTTTTGTGATACCTTTGTGGACTTTTTTCCAAACACAAACCAAAATCAGAGCATGTCAAAATAAGAACTACAGAGTTCTCCGAAACCATAAAAAGGTGCTGTGAAAGCCGCTGCGATGAATGGTCGTTTAATGTAAAAGGCCGTCTGGAGTATTATCTTCGTCATCTTCCTGCTGCAGATTGTGTCTACCATCACACCTGCAGCGTAAATTTTCGAAGTGGAAAAAACATTCCTCGCGCATACTCCTCCGACGATCATGATTCGAAGAAAGGGAGACCAACTAATGAAGAGCAACACCAAGCATTCCTTCAGACCTGTGCTTACCTGGAAGAGAATGATGATGAACAACTGTTGATTGGAGACCTAATTTCCAAAATGGAGGAATATCTTCAAGGAAGTCAGAGCTCTGTCTACGAACGCAGGCACATCAAGAGAAAGCTTTTAGAACGTTATGGAGACAAGATCATAATATCAGGTGAAAGTGGGAAGGCAGATGTAGTAACACTACGAGAGACAGCTAATGAAATTCTTATAGATTATCACAAAAAGTCGAAAGAATGTGATATAGATATAGAGCTACAGAAGATTTACCTAGTAGAAGCTGCTGCAAAAATAATCAGAAGTGATATCAAGTCTGTCGACTCGCCTAGAAAAGATGTGTATCCATCTCCAAATGACATCACTGCAGAAAGTGCTCTTGATTACATTCCCAACAGTCTGAAATTGCTATTATCAAAAGCATTTGCGGGACAGGATGCTTCAAGAAAAATAGGTGCAATTGGGCAGAGCATTATGCAAGCAACCCGTCCTAGAGGATTACTATGTCCACTACAGATCGGTTTGTCGGTTCAGCTACACCACAACTTTAGGTCAAGGTACCTTATTGACGTTCTCCATCAGCTGGGTTACTGTTCGTCGTATGCAGAAGTAACAAGATTCGAAAGAAACGTGGCGCTGGCAAGTGGGTCTGGCTCTTTTACTGTTGATGAAAACACTGCAGTCCTTCTAGCAGCAGATAACGTCGATCATGATGTCTGCACTTTGGATGGGAAGAATACCTTTCATGGAATGGGTATGATTGCCGCAATAACTCCGAAGATCAAGATCCACCCTTCTATTCACAGGCGTAATGTTGGTGACAATGACATTAAGAAGATTGCAACCGTTGACATTAGGGAATATAGACACGCGAGAAGCATGTTGAGGGACATCTCATTCCGCGAACTTCCAGTACCCACTGCCACCATAAGTCGACTTAGTCTTCTCTGGCAGATATCTTCAGCAGAAAGATCAGGTCCAAGTTGGTCCGGAACAATGCAGGCAATTCTCGGTGGATCAAGTGTCTCACATCCAGGTGTGGCGTCGATCACGTTCCTTCCCATCATAGATATGTCGCCAACTGACATGACCTGCATATTTTCGACATTACTATATTTGAGCAAGATAGCACGCGATGAAAAAGTCCCATGCATTATTACCTTTGATCAGCCTTTGTTCTGGAAAGCTTCCCAAATCATCAATGAACAGAGAGACCTGCAGGACATTGTTTTAATGCTGGGATCATTTCACACTCTGATGAATCTTTTGGGAGCAGTCGGTACTCTTATGAATGGTTCAGGATTGTCTGAAGTACTTCAAGAAATATACGGACCAAATGCCGTGCAACACATGATGTCTGGAAAAGCTGTTTCAAGAGCGATACGTGGTCATATGATAGTAGATGCAGCTCTTAGTACCTTACTAGTCGCAGACGTTTTCCCTCGTAATGAAGATGGAACTCCTCATGACCTCCATAAGGAAGCTTGTGACCTGCTCGACGATGTTATGACCGCCAAACAATCAGTTGAGGATGTGGAATCTTCGAATGCATTGTCTCAGATTGCTACCACTTTGGATGCGAAGAAAACTGACCTACAATCTACTTCGCAAACAAGTCAACTCTGGTTGGAATATCAGCGAATGATCAACATTCACGTTCCTTGATAACACAGACAGAACCGGCTCGTGGGATTTGCACTTGCAAGCTATGCTGGAGACCATCCCCATAATTGCAGCAGCCGGACATCACAATTACCTGAAATCGATATACCTATACCTGCAGAAAATGTTAAGTTTGCCTTCTGAAAATCCAGCCGTTAACAAAATGTTCCAGGAAGGTAAGTTTGTGGTAAGAAGAAGCGACAGATTATGGGCCGGACTCGGCACAGACCTGGTGATAGAACAAGTACTAATGCGTTCCCCTGAAAAGCAGAGGCGGACTGACACGCGGAAGTGGATTTACAGACATCCAAAGGACAACGTGGCTCTTTTCTATGCCTCTGTGTTCCACTTATAACTTAGCAATGCAGGAATACACCAGAGTTTTGTTGGAAAGTAGTGAACAGCACAAGGAAATGAGGGGAAGTAGACAAATCAGGGACAGTAATGACATGAAGAAAGTACTTGAACGTCTGGAATCCTTATCCCCATTCCATTCTACCTCGGGTCTCTGCAACATTGTAACAGGGCTAACTGCTGATCCTGGAGTTAACGTTCATCAATTGCATTCAATCGGTACGAACATTGTCGTAAAAATGATTGGGAAACAAGCCTTTACATATTCTGCCAAAAGATCTGACAAAGTGAAAACACTTGGATCTGCTTCTGCCGTTGTGATCACTGATGCTTCAGATATAGAAGTAGATCCTGCACTACTGTTTCAGAGAATGATGACTGTTGCCAGTGGCGGAGACATGAATCTTGAAGATGTCATGTGTTACGAACTGTGTGCATATCCTCCTGCATTGTTCGAATCACGAAGTATCTTGAGGAAACCCGATAAGTCTCAGCTAGCTCATGCAATAATCAAATACACTGACACTTTACGCATGGAAGAAGTTCAAGAAATTCAGTGCACAGACCAGTACGTATTGGGTGGTGGATCTCTACTACATCGTGTTTCCTGGCGTCAAGATGAAACATATGACAGCATCGCCAACTCATATGCCGATTTCACTCTGAAAACATATGGAAAAGCAATCATTGTTTTTGATGGCTACAGCAGCTCTCCTACGATCAAGGACATGACCCACAGAAGACGCAGCACCAAGACAAGCAGAAATGTGAATCTCAGTCCAAGCATGAAGTTTGTTGGCCAGAAGGAACACTTCTTGGCTAATGAAAACAACAAGCAAGCATTTATTTCCCTCGTAGGTGAGATGTTGAAGAAGCACGGGTGTACTGTTCACAACGCAGATGGGGATGCTGATGTGGACATCGTTCGTGCAGCAGTTTCCTCATCAGAAAATGCAACTACAACAGTAATAGGGGAAGATACCGACTTGCTGATTCTCCTTCTGTACCATGCCAAGGACAGTGGTTTCAAGTTGTACTATCGCAGCGATATAAGACGGGGACCATCTCCTAATCCTGTGTATGATATTCTCAGCATTCAATCATTGTTAGGCAATGACATCTGCAAGTATCTCCTGTTTGTGCATGCTTTTACGGGCTGTGATAGCACATCCAGAATTTTTTCGATCGGTAAAGCCAAAGCATTCGACACATTGATGAAGGTGGCTGAACTCCGTTCAGTTGCAAATACATTCTGTTCTGATTGTTGCCAACACTCTGACATTGAAGCCGCTGGAAGAAAGGCAATGCTTCTGTTGTATGGCTGCAAAACACTTGAATCCACTAACGCACTACGTCATCGAATGTTAGTTGAAAAGGTAGCTACAGCTAAATCTTTTGTTACACCCGAACGTTTGCCACCTACCGATGAGTCCACAAAGTACCACAGCTTTCGCACATACTTTCAAATACTAATCTGGAAGTCTACAGAAGAGAAGATCGATGCAGAACAGTGGGGTTGGTATGTAAAGAATAATTCCTACTACCCTACAGCCTGCGACAAGCCACCAGCTCCAAATTATCTACTCAACATGATCCGCTGCTCCTGCAAGACGAAATGTGCTACTTCAGGATGTGGATGCAAGCGTAATGGAATGCCCTGTTCAGCCGCTTGTGGCGAGTGCCAAATCAGTGGTTGCGATAACAACCCAAGTACCGGTAATCTATCCGATGATAGTGATGAAGAGGATTAATTTCTGTATGTTTGTGACCAGGTATCACTTCTTCTGTAATGAACATAACTTGAAACTGGGAAAAAAATAATTGTTGTATTATTGATTATAAAAATCTGTAAAAAGCTATATAACATTATATTTGCGTAATAACTGGTTGTGTTGTATATTGTTGAATTATTTAAAACATTACAACTGAAAGAAAAAGCATCAAATGTATCTCTATAAATAAAAGCGTAAATTATATATATATTTTTTTTCGTAGGAAACATCCAGTCCGCCATTTTGAATTTCATTTTTGGAGGTGTTCCCGGGGTCCAATTTTGTCGGATTTTGGATATGTTATTCGGCAATGGTTCCTGAGCTGGAAACAGTTTAGAAAGCTTCTGAAGCAATTTTGCCCAGGTCTAACTACAAATTGCCTGGACTAAAAAGGAATGAGAATGTGTCGAAAGTCTGGTACTGCGTGCTCTCCTTAACCCATTAACGGCCAAATTATTGGAATAGATATTTAACAAAAATTATATATAGAATGGTATACAACAATCATTTTAAGTATCCTGGCATTAAATTTTTTTTAATTCTAGCATCACGTGACCAGATATCACCTATCCTCAAAATAAAACGTTGGGAGGATTAGTATGCAAAAGACACAAAATTGTCAAATTTTATTTACGGAAATATACATAGTTAAGCTTTTCAAAAGTCATTTCCTTTACCTATGAAATAAAAAATTAAAGGCAAATAATAGAAAGAAAAGTAAAATCATGAAACTATTTTGTCTGATTTACAAAAACTTATACACTTTCTAAGCAAAAACTATTTAGTATGATAAGGCTGGAAGCACGACACGCATAGCGTGACATTACATTTTGTACAAAATGTTCTCGGTTTTCCATTGCATGGCTCGTTCTGGCATCTTCGCTGTTTGTCTCTTTTATCAAGGATGTGTTTTTTTCCATCATATCTGCTCTCTTTGTTGGAAATTGAAGAAAGTGGGCGACCAACCACTTTTCTGTCAATGTTGCTCTTCAGATAATTTGTTGCAACATTTCTTCTAAATGTCAAAGGATCGAGGGTATTTTCTTCGGTTAGAGACTTATGAAGTAGCCATGCATTTACTAGAGCCATGTCAACAACTCTTGTAATCAGAGGCCAATACCATTTTTTCCCTCTGATGGCAATATATTTTCCAGTTAGCCAATCGTGATGATCTACTCCACCCATGTATTTACTGTATTATAATTATTTAGAACATTTGGTTGAGGAACACGAGCCTTTGCTTTTGCTGTTTTATTCCATCTATTTACTCTGTTGATTGGCTCAATAGAATCAAAGCTTGTTCCAACTGTTACGCATTTGTTATCATGCCATTTTACAAACAGCACTTCTCCCTGTGTATAAAAATAATATTCATATGTTCCTCTTGGAGTTTTCTTCATATCATTTGAAGATTGTAATGAACATTTGCTGAGTCTCTGTTCCAGTAGCATAGCAGCCCTTGGTTTGTAAATGAATCAGTAAATCCCTGCTTGTAAAAAGATTATCAAAGTATATTCCTGTTGCATGTGGGATAGCAACTCCATCAATCATATTCAATACGACTTTCGTTCCCGTATGTAGATCACTATCTGAGCTGTCAAGATATTTGCCACAATACAAATCAAAATTATAGCAAAAACCAGATGATCCACAAAATGCCCAAAATTTGTACCAAATCTAATTGATTTCCCTCAAATAAACTGTTTTAGAGAATTAAGTCCATAATATTGCACAATCATTTCATCAACAGCCACATTTTCTTCGAAAATTCCGAATTGTTGGAAAGAGTTTTTGATCATGTTGAGGAGTGGTCTTACTTTGAACCCCTTCTCGTTTTTATTTCTGCTTGCTTCTGCATTGTTAGCACAGTGTAACATGGCTTTTATTTGTAGATATTGTTTTCTTGGCAAGGCTCTTTTGACTATGTCCACTCCCAAATCTTCTTCGGTAGACGAATAGTGCCCCCTCTGAAGGTAATTGATGGTAGCCTGATAAACGTAGAACCCCAATGAATGCTTTTAATTCTGCTTGACAGAAGGTAAAACCTTTATCATTTTTAGTTTCAGTTGCACAGCTAACACTTTCCTTTATTATATGACCCTGAACAACAGTAAAAAAAAAGTTCAAACATTTCCACTGGAGATTTTTGAGCATGTTGTTTTATTATTTCGAAATTTGCAGTGACCACTACTTTTTGCAGGTAGCTTTGTGTATGCAGGAGTTTTATGCCTCCAAATTGAGTTCACATCAGTTAGTTGACCTTTTTTTTGACGTTCTTGCTTTTGTTGCTTATTGTTCTGGAACATTTAGTTCTTTGTTACTGGTATGATGAAGTTCAAGAGTTCCTGGAACGTCACTGACTGTGGCGACTCCTAAAAGGTCATCAGTTTCATCCTCATCGGACAATTGGTCAACTTCTGGAGGTGCTATAACAACTTCACAATCTTCGACATCTTCAATATTCTCAAGTAAATCAGCTACTTTATCAATAGTCAAAGCTGTTTTTCTTCGATTCATTGTTGTGGGTTCTTCTTAGAAATGTATATACGTAAATCAAAAAGGGAAGCCAGTTGCTTCCTCATATATCCAAAGAATTGCACCATGTTATGCAACACAGATTTTCTAGATATGACTAATTGGTTTTAGAATATATTGCACCATGTTATGCAACACATAGATTTTCTAGATGACTAATTGGTTTAAGAATATATTGCACCATGTAATGTAGTTCTTGTAATATATAGTGCAAAATATAAAGGCCTACTTAGCATTATATTTATGACTAAATGACTAATTGCTTTGAGAAAAAATTGCACCATGTTATTGACGAGTAATAATTGTCAAACATGATGTAATAGTTTGAACAACACTTTGGTACCTGTAGTAGCATTTACTCTGCATTCGCCAAACGTCCTTTTTTGAGGACAGCAAAATTTAAATGGCTCCTGTGACCTTACAAAGGAATAGATCATCGATATTTTAATTTCTGAGAGAGGAAGAGGAATCTTTAATTCTATGATATGAAAATTTTTAATTTTACATGAAAACTAAATATGCCAGCAACAAATTTAAAATTATAATTTTTTTTACAAAATCTGAATTATAGAAATTATTAAATAAAAACAGAATAATGCATACATGTTTCGATTTTTAATGGATAACCTAAGGCAAAAATACCTCTTTTATTGACATACATTACAACAAAACTGATATTGAGCATTATAAACCAACAATTTAAGTTTTTTAACTGTCCTCATATGAGGATAGTGGGCGTTAATGGGTTAAAAGAGGAGGCATGCAGTTAGAAAGTTCAGAAGAGCAGTGCCCATTATAATAGTGACAGTAAAGAAAGAGTGAGGCAGCATTGCGGTGAAGAGAGGGGCATTGAAGACAGTCAATAAGAAGCTGAGAATTGATGAGACGAAAAGCCTTTGATTCTACCCAGTCAAAAAGGGCTGTGTGGGTTGAGCCGCCGCACACATGAAAAGCATACTCCATACAGGGGCGGACAAGACCCCTGTACAGAGACAGCAACTGAGTGGGGATGAAGAAACTGCGAAGACGGTACAGCAAACATAACCTCTTACAAAAAAAAAGTGTATGTGATCTTTCCAGGAAAGATCGCGAGAAAAAGAAACACCAAGAATGTTAAGGGAAGAGGAAGGATTGAGATGTGAACTGTTGAAGGTAAGGGGATAATTGTGTGGAAGACTGTGACGAGTTGACAGATGAAGAAACTGAAATTTTGAGGCATTGAAAGAGACAAGGTTTTCTCTGCCTCAATCAGAGATATTAGAAAGCTCAGAGGTTAGATGCGCCATAGCCATCCCATTGTTGAGAGAGACATGTGTGAAGTGGGTGGAGAAGTGAATAGTGAAATTATTGTTGTCATGGAAGTGAATAGGACAACAGGTGCGACTTAATAGATCATTGATAAATAATAAGAAAAGAGTGGGTGAGAAGACAAAACCCTGAGGAACACCAATATTAATAGCTTTAGGAGAAGAACAGTGGCCATCTACAGCCGCAGCTATACATCGGCCAGAAGGGAAATCAGAGATGAAGGCACAGATAGAAGGATAGAAACCGAAGAGTTTTTGATACGAGTATGTCCTTTACAATAGCAAAGGTTTCACCGAAATCCCGAAAGGAGGATGACCAAGAGTCAGAGAGATATGCAAGAAGATCGCCAGTCGAGCGTTCCTTGCGGAACCCATACTGACGATCTGAAAGAAGATTTTGGGTAGAGAGGTGTTTAAGAATCTTCCTATTAAGAATAGACTCAAAAAGGTTAAAAAGGAAAGAAACCGTTGGGTTTCACGCCTCTAAAGTATCTGGTTTATTTATAAAATTGCAGAAAATATCCAGGGTAAATATTTTACTAATAACACTGGTGAACAAAGGTTTTGTTTCTTCAGTAATAATAAACTTTCTTTGTTGATCTGCTCATACTGAGTACAGTGATGTACTCAGACTTTTTCTACCACATCTAATTGTTGAGTTATGCTAAAGCTATTTTTACCAACTTTCCTTTTATGACACTCTATTTTGTCATATGTAACTTATGGTTTTCAACATTACTTATGCTGTATTGACTCTAAAATTTTAAATTACTATTTCAACTAAAAAATGTGAATGCTTTTCTTTCAGATTTTTCAGATTTCACTGGAGTATTAGAGTGTGTCAATTTTAGTAAAGTCAACAATTCAAAAACTACTAATGCCCAAATCATGTCATATTACCTAGCAAACTTAGAAATATCTTTAGTGTTGTTTAAAAAAGCCATGTGTGGTCAACTTTGGTTATTTTTGGTGTGCAGTATGGTTTCTAAGTTTCACATAGTCACAAATGCTGCAGTTTTGATTGTGAATGCATGTGTTTTCCCTCCTTTTTGACAATTTTCATTACTTCGTAATGTAAATATTGTGTAATTTAAATTATTCGAAATGTTATTTGTGACCCAAACTTTCTGTATATTTTGATATGATAGATATATGAAATTGTCATTACTTTGAATAATTATATAAGTCTTGTACCTATAACAACACAACCTTTTATCTGAGCTTATAGGAAGATATTAAGAATTTCAATTAACTTAATTTTATGTAATCATAATCAGTAGGCCTATCCAAATTTCAATGACATTTCTTTTGTTCACAGGTCCACAGGATGAGTCAGAAAGAAATCAGAACCCGAAGCAAATCACGTTGTCACCTAAGTCATTTGGTGGAGACTGGGAGGGAACTTCTCCCTGCTGAGCTGCCCACAGACAGAGATCTGCTGAGGTATGGTTTGTTGAGAAGAGAGATGAGTGAGGAAGACAAGAGGAATTACCGAGTTAATGACCTGATTAACAACAGCATTGTTCCAGGGCTACTGGCTCAGTGGAGAAAGGCCAACGCTTTATTCACAGGACCTGTAATCAACACTGAGGTCAGGATCAGGGCTAAAGTGAAGGCACTGTGGGATGAGGCAGTGAAGGTGTCCATTAGCAATGTGAAGCTAGAGGTCAAAGATAGGTTCATGATGAAACTGGACAAATTGGTGGACATCCTGACCTGTCACTCTGTGATCAGGAGCTGCAGTGAGCTTGGATGCAACCCTGTCTACAACAGTGAGGTTCACATTGACTGCAGCTGCAGGAGCTAGCAGAAGATACCAGTTGGAGTTGGAGGAGACTGGGGATATAATGGAAGAGGCAGGGAGGAGAGAGGAGGAAGAAGACTGCAACAACTTCTTCCTTGCCTGTGGCTAAGAAGCAGAAATACAACACTGAAGATATCACCAACATAGCTCTGGCTAGCTTGAGACATCACATTGGGCTGAGAGAGACTGCAGAGATTGCCACTGTTGCCTGGATTGATGCTGGTCTTATCACAGAGTTTGACACAGCACTGGTGATTGACCACAACAAGGTGAGGAGAGCTCAGGAGAGACTTACTAAGGAGCTGGTCAAGAAGTTTGATGAAGAGATTAGGGAAAATGGCATCACCTTTAGAACAAAGACGGAAAATGTGTCCAAAATCAGAGAATTTAAGGTTCTTGAGATAAATTTCAACGCAAACGCATGGGATGATATTATTTACTGGTCAAAAGTAATGCTAACTGAACTTCCCCTTACTATGGCGCTCACAAATATTGAACTCAATGCATTTAGGGTTAAAAATCTGTGCCTACCCAATTATCCACTTCATTCACAAAGTGTCGAGAGGGCAATAAAACTTGTCACCGATGTGACCTCATCTATATATTCCCAAGAATCCCGTGATGGATTTATAAGAGCAAAAATTAGGTCTCGTTCATTGCTGCCATGTATGGAAACCAAGAAAGAAATGACTTCACTTTTTGACAATTAAATTTTAATTAGAGACAAATAATTCTCCAAAATTTCATAAAAGCAAACGCTTCACGATTTTTGAAAATAGATCTTTTTGGAAGTGTATTGATTATATGTTTCTGCAATTGTGGTAATAAAATGTTAATAATTTCTCTCGTTGATTAGTGTTGTTGTAGATTATAGTTTGAATATTCAAAATTATAAGGTTATTAACTATTATCAAAGTAATATACTTCGATCATCAAAGAATTTTCATTTATTTAGAAAAAGTGATTTATTTGTGATATCATTTACCGAGGTAAAATTTATAAAATTTAAAATTGAGAAAATAATTTATAAAAGGGCACTTTCTAATGTATTTTTTTATTTTGAATCATTTTTATTCTATAGTCTTTTAATTGGATGCATATTTTTCAAGTTATAAGCACTTATATGTTTATATGTTAGACCGGTGGGAATGGACGCTGGAAACCCCCACATTGTTCTATACACGAATTGTAAGTGGAAAATCATATGTTCGCATTTCAACTGTGCGTTTTCTGTCAAAGCGCTATAATTGTGTTTTAGTTTAAATTGTGAATAAAAAATTATATGCCCATAGCCCTTTCATGCATAAGAATTTAGTTTTTTAATTTCTTCGGATGAGTCTAATCGTGTCGCGTTATATATAAATATATTACGCGTGATCGATGAAACTGCGTATTTCATGAAAAACCCAATATTTTGCACAGGGCGTTTGCCAATTTCATGCAATAAGCAAAAGTAATGCATTTTTCATGAAATACGCAATTTTGGTGTGCGTTTTTCATGAAATACGCAATTTTGATGTGCGTTTTTCATGAAATCGACAGAGGATGAAATAACAGAACAAAGTTTATTTCATAGAGAAACAAAAGTGGTGTTCTTAAGCTAACCTGATGCATTTTTACAGGTATGACGAGGGTGGCATGAACTGTTATATAGGTTACCAGCTTTTAGGCAAGAACACCTGAATGCCCGTTAGGTTAATTGAATGCCCGGTTAGGTTAATTGAATACCCGGTTAGGTTAAGTGAATGCCCGGTTAGGTTAATTGTACGCCATTGACAATTGGTGAGGTTAAGTCGAGATATTTTTATTAAAACTAACGAAAATATCACGACTTAACCTAACCAATCGTCAAGGGCGTAAAGTTGACCTAACATGGCATTCAATTAACCTAACTGGTCATTCAATAATTTTACCGTAGGTTTCGATATATATATATAATATATATATATATATATATATATATATATATATATATGTTACGCGTGATAAGTGAAATTTCGCATTTCATGAAAAACGCAATATTTTGCGTTTTTCATGAAATGTGCAGGGAGTATAAAATAAACTTTGTTCTGGTTTGCTGTAAAAATGCATCTTATTAGCTCATTCTTTGCCGATTTCATGAAAAACGCAAACTGAAATTGGTCACGTAACTGTCATTTCATCTGGTGCTACTGTAGTATGCGGTCTACCTACGATTCGGCGGTCTACCTTTTAATTATAGCTTCTTATCTTATTATTAGGTTAATTGTACGCCCTTGACGATTGGTTAGGTTAAGTCGTGATATTTTCGTTAAAACTAACGAAAATATCACGACTTAACCTAACCAATCATCAAGGGCGTACTGTAGTATGCGGTCTACCGTTAAGTATGCGGTAGTAGTATGTTTAACTTCTTTAATAATTCCTTAATTGTGTAAATTAAATTATAATTCCTTTCAATTCATTTTCAATTCCTTTTAAATATTTTGAACGGTAGACCGCATACTACAGTAGAAACTTAACGGTAGACCGCATACTACAGTAGAAACTTAACGGTAGACCGCATACTACAGTAGCACCTTTCATCTTTTGCCGATTTCATGAAAATGGCACACCAAAATAATTGCGTATTTCATGAAAAATGCATTACTTTTGTTTATTTTATGAAATTGGCAAACGCACTGCACATTTCATGACCAACGGAAAATATTGTTTTTCATGAAATGCGCAATTTTACCGATCACGCGTAATATATATATATATATATATATATATATATATATATATATATATATATATATATATATATATATTACGGTGGAATTAAAATAAAATTCTTTGATTTTTTCGGTGATATATTTAAAAGTTGCCTATTGTACCCAACATATAACACGTAAACTATTTCAATATTTCTGCATGTCAAGCATGTTTTCAGGTCCCGCAAGAGGTCTCAATGTTATACGATTTACTGATTTTCTTATCGTACATCTGGCAACAGGCAGCTGTGATCGCGAACTCAGTCAATAGCCAGTAGACACGAGTCATGCATTAGTGACATTTGAACTGTAGTTGTGTGAAGTCATGGGCCACACACTTCTGTAACTGACTGTGCATTATTGAACTTTGCCTTTTTCTAGCAACGTTTTTGATATTGTCCAAGTATAATGGATACAAAGAAGGTTAAAATCCGCGGAAAAATTGCTTGTCCTGTGTTTTTAGCTCCAATCAGTGAATTTGAAAGCAATACTTTGTCAACACTAGATGTAATGCGATACTACACGTGGCTTCGAACTGAAATGGCATCTGAAGGTGGGAAGGAACCATCTTTGAGAGACATGTGTGAGCTTGTAGCAGTTGCCGCTGAAACACTCTGGCAAAAAGCTTCTATTCCCACCATTGCTCACAAAAGTGTAGTTGATAAGGTTAAAGATTTCCGAGTGAAATACAATAAGCTATTGAAAAGATATAAAAACAGGCACATGATTAAGAGCTACTCTGCACAAGTAACAAAATTTAGAGATGAAGGTAATTCTAAACTGTTTGACACTGCTGCCTGTAAGTGCAAACAGTTATCTATGTGTGCTTGTGCTAAAGACCGAAAAGTTCCTCTTGATGAAAGGCTATTTCTGACAGATCAGCGAACAGAAAGAAAAATGTGTATCGCAGGAGTTGATGTAGTGAAAACAAAGAAATTGAAAGAAAAAGACAAAGTCACAGGAAAAATCTGAGGATAGTATTCAATCATCATTTGAAGTGATTGAAAGCAGTTCTGATTGTGATGATAACACAAGTGAATCAAGTGAGTGAACAGTTCTTCAAAAAAAAAAATCTACTGTAAAAACTCAGTGAAAAAAAGCAAATCAAATGCGAATACCCGTCCCAACTGTTGCTCGAGAGTGTGATAAGCATAGAATATCTGATAGAGCAACAGCAGCATTAACATCAGCATTACTAGAAGACCTCGGGATTAAGATACTGAAGAATCTCATGTCACTGATCGAAGTAAAATTTGACGTGAACGAAGTAAGCACCGGAGAGACCTGCAAGAATCTCAGTCACTGTCATACTTACATGAAAAATTATTCAGTGGTATTTATTTCGATGGTCGGAAGGACCAAACCATAGCACAAGTGAAGAAAGATCACAAATTTGTCCGTCAAACTATTTCTGAAGAACACAGAACTCTAATACAAGAGCCTGGCTCCAGGTACATAGGCCATGTTACTCATTCGTCAGGATCAGCCAAGGATAGGATACGGTTGAGGCGATCACGCATTTTCTGCAAAAAAATGATTTTGATATCAATACTTTTATCGTTGTGGGTTGCGATGGAACAACCATCAACACTGGCGAGAAAGGAGGTGACCCGGAAACTTTAGGAACATTTAGAAAAGCCCTTGCAGAGAATGGTGTGCTTACTACGTACGAATAAACTACCATTAAGACATCTGATGCATCATCTGGATGGCGGTACTCGAGGTCCTACATCTTTCACAGCTACAATTGGTAAACAAGTAGTTAACTGTGAAACCATGCCTCCTGTAATATTTAAGTCAATCAATATCATCTTACCTGAACAATTGGACGACGTTGTTGACCTGAGTAGTAATCAAAAGTATCTGAAAGATATTTGCAGCGCTGTTTCATGCGGGAAGGTCACGTCGAGTCTAGCTAACCGTAACCCAGGTCCAATTTCTCATTCTAGATGGCTAACCACAGCAAACCGAATCCTTCGTCTGTACGTCGCTTCCGCAGTACCATCTACAAAGCTCATCATATTGTCTACCTTCGTCGCAAAAGTGTATGATCCGTGTTGGTTCTCTATCAAGATCAATTCAGATTGTACGTTTGGAGCAAAACTTCTATTTTTTCTGATTGAAGTGTCGTTATTTGCGAATGATTTGAAAGCAATTGTTCAACCTGTCATCCAAAGGAATGCTCACTTTGCACTCCCTGAGAATTTGATTCTGAGCATGATTACCGACAACCGAAAGCATATTCGCGAGCTAGCAATTAGAAGAATAATGAAAGCCAGGGAAACTTCTGATGCAGCTGTCGGTATTGGACACTTTAAGGTACCAAAGTTGCACTTTGAAGCAACTGACTACACCGGTCGGCATGATAGACTAGAGCTCCACGGAAAGGTTTGAGCCTCCACTCACTAAGCACCTGTCCAACGATTACCTTTGGACTTGGATCTCTGGAGAAGAATTAAATATTGAAATAACAAAATATCCCTGCCACACACAATCAGTTGAACGAGGGGTGAAACTGGTAACAGAGGCATCGGCAGCTGTTTGTGGTGAAATAAGTCGTGACCGATTTATTTGATCAACAATTCAGTCTAGAAAACTTATGCCAAAATTTGAAACTAAGTCACAGTACAAATTAAACAAATAAACAAGTGGGTCTGACAAGATATATTTAGAAGAGAATATGTTATATATATGATCTTCTATATTAGATATATTTCCTATATGGTTGGGTGGATGGGAGGGAAAGGGTGGAACTCGATATGCAGCTATCTCATCGTGGTGAGTTCTGGGTGATTGCAATAGAAAATTGTTGCAATCAGCGAAAAGCTGTATTTTTAGAGTATATTTCGTATTTACATACTCATATAATAAATAAAATCATTTATATAAACGTGAAAAACAGAAACCACAATAACTGAGAAGTTTCACTCTTATACTAGTTTTGAATGAAACTTCAAGTTCACTGCGGGACCTGAAAATGAGTAAATATCAGGCTAAAAATATTAAAGTATTATTCTTTTATCTAGTCGCAACTTTCGTACTTATCGCCGAAGCCAAAAAAAAAAAGAAAAAGCTTTTTCACTTCACCCTAATATATATATATATATATATATATATATATATATATATTAGGGTGGTCCACTTTTATATAGAAAAATATAAACTGTTAGAATATGTTCTTCCTCAAGGCTGCCCTTGTTACACTATGTCAGAGGATTTCACAAGTGAAATTTGGAGCCATTCGAAGCATATTTAGAGGTCGCAAAGAAATTGATCCTTTTGTCCAACATTTATCCCCTTCTGTATTTTATGGCATCACCAGCTTCAGTCACTGATTTATTCACTTACAATGAATTTGTTTGACGTCAAGTTACTATTGCAGACATTATTTAGTATTATGATGTATCAAATAAATATCAAAAATACATACTTGGCGACATTTGCCATCTCAGAGTCAGTTAGAGCGTCTCAGTGAGACACAATCAGTTACAGTTCAGACACCGTGTCGGAGTGTTGCGCTATCATTAGCTAGTGAGTTACTAGTAAATGCAATCCAGTTAGTTGTACATACATTGTAGCAACCTGGTTTTCATATCATTATTCTTGATACTAGAATTTACATACAATTGAAAATAAAAGATTTGATCATTCATGAAAGCTATCATTGCAAAATTAACATATGCGTTTCGTCTTTTGCAGATTCCCACCATGGCCAGAGAACTTCGTGATGCTGCAGCGAATTGGCTGCTTGGTAAACCCACAAAGGACATACTAACATCGCGGCTTCCATCACAACGCGAAGTATTACGCTTCTCTATGTGACAGAGAAAACCTCAAACATTTTTGATCTTTTGGCGAAGAGTGAAAAACAACTATCACAAGAATTTCTTCAGCAACATCCAGACATCTGGGAAGGAAGCAGTGCATTCAAATACCTGCAAGAAAAAGCGATGCAGATGAAAGTTGTCAACGATTGTGCAGAGAGCGGTATAGCACTGATGAAACAGTTCAACTCAACACTCACAAAAGATGAAACTCAAAAACAGTATCTCCTACGCCTCGTCGAATCTCACCGAAAATCGTTTCCTACATCATCCAAAGCAAGCCTTATGTACTAACGTCTTTCACAGTTATTAGTTTATCATAAACTGTTTCTCTTTTCGCCAAATTGTCAGCAATATTGCTAGTGTTCCAATGTACACCAAATTTGTAAAAAAATATGATTTTGTTCAGAGTGTTACATTATTAATTTTCATGCTACCTCTAAATACACTCCAATTTTGCTGAAATTTTGTATCTATTACCCTTTAGTCATTAGGAATGAGGGCAGACTTGAGGAACAAAGAAAATCTCTGTTTCATATTTTTGGATCACCCTAATATATATATATATATTTCAGGGTTAGGTTGAATAACTTCGAAAATTAACTAGTTAAGTTAAGTTAAATTGAGATTCTTACCAATAATTAAATTAAGTTAATGCAAATTTTGGTGCTCTTCCAATATGTGCTCTACCGCGAAACTGTGATCTACCATATTCCAATACGTGCTCTACCGTGAAACTAGCCTTATAAGGCTAACTAACGAAAATATCATGACTTAACCTAACCAATCGTTAGGTCAACTATACGCCCTTGACGATTGGTTAGGTTAAGTCGTGATATTTTCGTTAGTTAGCCTTATAAGGCTAACTAACGTACCTGCTGCTAATCCGAATAACACTGGCCAACAAAATGAAACTTTTTTCTCATCACAAAGATGATCACACTTTTCTTAAGTGCATTTTTCGCGCTGATTCCGAATCTGGTTTTATTTTGTTTCTAGCACGTATTGTTATATAGATACACTGGTTTTGATATTTTTAAGTTTTTGATATTGCTATAAGAAAATTTATGGATGTATAGATCACACTTAGGAATGCTAAACAACAAATACATCATATACCTTATTCAATGTACTTATAAATAAAGAATATATACATTATTTTATTAAAAGCGCTGTGAGTGTGATTTCCTTTTGTAAATTTGGCCTGGATTGTCACGATACAGCATCCAACAATGGTCCGCCATCATGCTTTCATTCCAATATCCTTGGTAGCGCTTCTCCATCATCTGAATATCTTGATCGCAGCGCTCTCCTTGCTCGTCACTCACTGCACCAAGGTTTTCAGGGAAGAAATCTAAGTGGGAATGCAGGAAGTGAATTTTTAACGACATTCAACACTCCATTTCTTTGAAGGCATCAAGGAGGTTCTTGACTCCATCCTTATACGCAGGTGACTTGTTGCTTCCAAGAAAGTTTTCACATATCCATTTGAACGCCAGCCAAGCCTTCAATTCCAGCGGACTTAGGACTTTTTCAAATTCAGTGTCATTCAAAACCTCCCTTATTTGTGGCCCAACAAAAATTCCTTCCTTCAATTTTGCTGCAGTAACCTTCGGAAATTTCCTTGAAAGGTATTGGAACCCTTCAGAATTGACTTTACCCATTGCTTTAACAAAATTCTTCATTAAACCAAGTTTAATGTGAAGAGGTGGCAGATAGATCTTTTGGGGATCCACTAAAGGGACAGACTGGACATTGCTTATCCCTGGGACATATGTATACCTAAGTGGCCAGTCACTTTTGGTGTAATGTTCTATAGTGGCGCGACTGTCCCACAGGCAAAGGAAACAACAAAATTTTGTGAATCCTGACTGCATACCCATAAGCATTCCTATAACTTTTAGATCTCCACAAACATTCCATTGATGACTTTCGTATTTGATTGCCTTAAGTAGTATATCCATATTGTCATATGTCTCTTTTAGATGGACGGAATGGGCAATGGGGATCGATGGCATTATATTACCATTATGCAAAAGAACTGCTTTCAGGCTTCTCTGCGACGAATCAATAAAGAGGCGCCACTCAGATGCCACATACGTCTGAGATATGGCTGTAAATAGTCCATTGATGTCATGGCAATAACAGAGAGGACCGTCTACTGAAAAGAATGCTGTTAATTCAAAATTCCGCTTTCGGTAGTAACTAATACGAACATTGTTCTCAAGTAAATTGTTCTCCTTTAGTCTTGAGGCGAGAAGCTCTGATTTCTCTTTAGACAGCGATAAGTCTCTAACAAGATCATTCAACTGTCCTTGGGTTAACTTTTTAGGCTCTAAATGTCTACCTTCAAAAGTGTACTCTGGTTCTGTAGATGGTCCGGAAATGCCAGTTGCACCTTCATCACTTTCCATGTCATCTACGATAGAATCTAGCCTATCACTTGGGGGAATTGGAATGGGCAATGTTTCATCATGTTTTACTGGTCCCTCCATATCATGGGTATGGCAAATGGCACTGAAGCTTTCTTTTTGTTAAGCCAATCACGTAATCCATTTGAACAGCCAGAACAGATTTGATGTGGCGCCCATGGTTTATCTTGGTCACCTAGATGGCAACCAAAGTATAGCTTGTATATTTTCTTAATGTCAGTTGTAATACTTCGTCGCTGTGTTTTAGTTGTCAACTGGCCGCATACGAAACAGAACTTGTCGAGGTCATTCTTACATTGTCGAGGCATGTTGACTGACCTGAGCAAACTATAAATTCAAAAAAAATGTACACCAACTTGACACAACAAGTTCTTGGACTGGACTGATCTTTTGACACACAAAGCACGGCGTTGTTGCCTGAATCACAATGCTGCTAGACGTAAAAGCTCACACCTGAAATACATAAGATGTATAATTAAGATAATTGAAATAAATAAGATGAATAAACTAAAAAAGCACAATAAAATAAACACAATCAAATGTTGAAATATTAGTATTTTGCCTATTTAAAATGGTTAAATCTGTGTAGTTATATATGCCTTCATCTTGAAAACTATACGTGCTAGAAAAAATCTGAATGCAGTTTTGGAATCAGCGTGAAAAATGCTATCCAGCCACCACAAATTTTACTCTGATGAAAAAACTTTGTTGACCAGTGTAATCTAAGGTAGATCACGTATTGGAATGTAAATTTTCGCGGTAGAGCACATATTGGAAGAGCACCCAAATTTTAAAAAAATTAACTAGTTAAGATAATTTTGAATGTTAATCAATTAAGTTAATGAATTAACTTTTTCTTTCTTAGAATTAGTCTGTAGAATCATCATTATATATAACTAATCAAGTTATTGATAAACCTGTAATTATGTGGGATCACCTTGTATGTGTGGTTGTCAGTAACTGATATATTATATGTATTTTTTGGCATATTATACAAGGCAAGACATAAGGATCAATTTTTCTATAAGCCTTTGTTATTTTCCTGTTTCTTATAAATAAATTAAATTTGTTTATGGTCTCAACACAACTTTTCTCAACAAGTCTCAACTTTTAGGCATATAATAGGTTTCCACTGTAAAAATGAAGGCAAAATAATTTAATAACAAATAGCTTTCTAAACTGTTTTATATTATACACTATTGAAACTTATAGGAAAATTAATTGAATATCAATTGAAGTAAATCAATTAATTTGGAGATATTTCGTTTAAGTTAAACTTTTTAAAAATTTAACTTGTGAAGTTAAATTAATTCACTTAATCAGTTATTCAGCAAAATAATTAAGTTAATTAACTTAATTAATATATATATATATATATATATATATATATATATATATGCATTTAACTGCAATGACCACGCAGTATATAAATGAATAGAAACGACGTAAATAAGGAGCGTCTCTGCACACGGGGAAGAGAAATAACGAATAAATGAAAAATGAGGCGAACCGCCCGGGAATTGAACCCTGGGTTCAATTCCCGGGCGGTTCGCCTCATTTTTCATTTATTCGTTATTTCTCTTCCCCGTGTGCAGAGACGCTCCTTATTTACGTCGTTTCTATTCATATATATATATATATATATATATATATATATATATATATATTATCAAAGTCATCGATATTTTATTATGGAAGTAATTCGCAGAACTAACTATTTACTTTGAATTGTGAGTAAAACTTGCTTTGAAGAGAATAAATTTGTTCTTTTTTAAAGCAGTGGAGATGAGATGGCGCGTTTTATAGAAGCGTTCCGGGAACGGTGTGGAGGAAATCAAACTTGCCGCCAATGATGTGGTGGAGGTTGAATGACCAGAAGTTTTACAACACAATCTTCAGCCCGGTAGAGAACCACAAAGCGAATGCGAATTAATTGCAGAAATAATGTCAGTTTTTTCCTATATTGCTTGAAAAGGATAAGAATGAACTTCGGTTAAATTACGCTGTTTATTACATTACATTTTAATATAGTTACAGAAAATAATACTGGTCCTTAAGCGTTACACAAATTAATATTAGATTGTACATTTTATAAATTTACACATTATAAGGTTAAAAGCTAAACAACACGGTGTATATTTGGTACAATTTAAAATAATTTATTGCTGAATATATTTGTCGTTACAATTATATATATATATATATATATACTTAAAACTTCAAACATCACACCGGTTGGCTAAAAAGGGAACCGCATTTTCATTTGGCTGCATAAAACTTTATTACTCTCAGGGTTACATGAGTCGTATAATTTTAAAAAATTTGTAAATTCGTTCCCGCTTGTCATATGCATGAGAAAACACAAGCAGTACTGCCCATATACAGTACGTTGCTGTACAAATCTGGAAACGATACGGATTCCAAACTGTTTGTGGAATTGGAGTTGTTCGAGAAATTTTACAATAATAGCATCATTCCATGAACGCTCACCCATTGAATTAAAGTAGTACATCCGCTCCCTATTTTTAAAATAAACGGCTATCCAATGGAGTACTTCTCCACCGCTAACGTCTGTATTCACGATAAATGCGCCGCAGTCTCTCAAGGGTGGAAGTTTCACCGTTTCATTTTTCGCAAACACACAGATAAATTTGGCGCGCGTGAAGCGGTCATTCTTCATCTCCCTCTGGAGTGTAACCGTATCCATTTTTAAAAGTCCATCACAACTCCCCTAAAGATGTCAACCTCTATTAGTGCTTGTGACCCAAGATAAACTACATTCATTGTGGCTTCTAAGAATCATAAAAACGGGTTCTTTCTTGTTAATACTTAAAAACTTGGTGGCCATTTGAAATTCGCATATTCCAACCTCATATGATTCGCGACCCAAATCAATGGGACCATGCAGTTATGTTGTAAAGTTGGTCAGGGTATTGTTAGGATGTAGAGACAGAGAGGCAGAGGGCGGTAGTGTGAAGAAGAATTGGTTAGGAGCCATGTTATATACTGTTTATGCTTCATTATTGCATCAGCTTTTATACAGGTGTTGAAGCCTTCTGGGTACCCTAGCCATTTTACCAGTTACATTTTTCTTTTTCCTGAACCTTTGCTTCCTAAATTTTTTCAATTTCAAAAGCTTATAGTCCTAAATTAAACGTCACAACTCCTCCCAATAAAAGCCACCTGTAATTTCTTCCCCATTCAAATCTTCAAAGTAATACATCATCAGTTCGTCTTTAGGCCTCATAGATCTAACTTTAAAAATCTCACGAGTCCAACCTTGCTCAAATCCTTTCGCGAATTTATTCCACGAACGCGACAGTCTTATATAATCATTGATTTTGAAACGCACAGAGCGTGGTGGTGCTCTATGATTATCTTTTCTGTGGTACACGCGTTGTTTGCCCCAAGTCTTTTAACCTATTCTGATTACCTACCAGTGTTTTTGGAATGTTTATTTGCTGTAGTCTAGCTTTAATATATTCCCATCATGTTGGTGATGGCCTATCCCACTTTCTCCCCAAATCATGTGCGATATCAATGAAGTTCGAACCCTGCAACTTTGACCCTTCAACAACAACCTCACCTGTATCGGACCATTGTATAATGGGATCCTCACTCAATAGATTATAAAGACTTAGTCCTTAATTCCTCAATGTATGAGGAGATTATTTTTAATACATGCTCGAGATGTTGCGGACTCGCACCGTTGTTCTTTGCTTGTTCGTCTATAGCAGGGTTTCTCAACGGGGGCGCTTAGGATCTTTATGTGGGCACTGAGAAAAAGAAAGTTGAAAGGGGGGCGTTCGTGCGACAAAGGGGGCTCCGTTTTTTATAATCTCAATGAAAATATTCATATAATTGTCATACTTCGTTTTCTATGACTCATATATATTTTGTCTTTTTCAGGTATATTCTTTTACAGGTATTATTCTTTTATTCATTTATATTCATTTACTTCAGTAGTTTAGTACTGTTAAAATATTGTGCAAAGTATGAAGAAAAAAAGTAGACAGTACTCGGTGGAATACTTACAGTACTGATTTATGCCATCTCCCTCCCACGCACAACTAACTCAATGTTTATTCTGTGAACATGTGTTCTCAGATGAAGCAATGAAAACCTCTCGCCTAAAAGATCACCTTACGAAAATTCACCCAGAAAATACATTCAGTATTTTCAAATCCTAAAGAACAAGTTTATGAAGAGAGGTACCATCAGCGACCTTCTCTCAAAGAACAACAGTCGAAATGATAGCGGTCTTGTTGCTTCTTACAACATTTCACTGCTGATTGCAAAATCTGAACAACCTTTCACTGTGGGAGAAAACCGTATTCTTCCAGCGATAAGAGAGGCAATTTCCACAGTGATGAAGTGCAATCCAACATCAGTGGTGAACTCCATCTCGCTGAGCAAAGACACTGTGGCCAGGAGGATCGATGAAATGGCCCAAGACACAGAAGAGCAGTTGTGCGCTATGTTAAGGGAAACCCAGTTTGCTATTCAATTGGATGAATCCACTACTGCCGAAAACAACGCTCTTCTTATGGCATATGTCAGTTTTTATTTTTGTGACAAAGCAAGAGAGGAGTTCTTATTTGCCAAGTATTTTACGACCGATTGCAAAGGGGAAACAATTTTCCAGGCGCTGAATGAGTATCTGCAAGAGCGAAAAATTCCTATCACCAACGTTATAGCCTGCGCGACAGCCATGGCAGGCCGATACCGTGGTTTTACTGCGTTTATGAAAGTCACTGTTTCCGGCGTCCTTACTGTGCCCTGTGTTTTACATCATCATAATCTCGTCGCAAAACAGATGAGTTCACATCTCCATGAATCATTGCAGGTTGCAGTTCGCACCACCAATAAAATCAAGGTATCCCCCCTGAATGACAGATTATTCCGACAGCTCTGCCATACGAACAACGAAATGTTTGAGCGCTTGTTGATGCATACTGAGGTACGCTGGCTGTCAAAAGGCAATTGACTGGAGCGGTTTTGTGAGCTCTATGAGACGGTGTTAGAGTTCCTTGAGAGAATTGACTCTTCTCTTAAAGCCGACTTGGAGTCCAGACGGTGTGATATCTTCTTCTTGGCAGATATCTATGAGAAGATGAACGAAGCGTCCGTTAAACTCCAAGCTAGTGGTATCAACCTTATTGTTATTCTTATTATTGTTATGTAAAAGTAAAAATTTCAATTAGTGATCCTCATTGTTGCTAAGCTGCATTTCCGCATGATAGTAACCTAACATAACGCAACACTTTCAAATGTAACTTATTATCATTGTCTCATCACATCATTTCGTTAATTGTGCACGAGTAAATCGAAGCAATTACTGAAACTGCCTAAAAATGAGCACACTCATCTGAGCACCTTTCACTGTAAACACTATTAAATAACTCTCCCTTGTGGTGCTTTCAGATGTGTGACATGCTGACAGATGACCGCCTCCTCTGCTACTCGGCTCATCTCACCAAGATGAAAGAGGACTTAGAAATCAGATTCGAAGACCTTCGTGATTTACAAATCGCTGACTGGATTGTGCAGCCTTTTGAAGTCGACACCATCAACTACGATCCCAATATCCAGGAGGAACTTCTCGATCTACGAAATGATGACGAAGCCAGATCTACATTTAATAGTTCTGGCATAAACGTTTTGTGGCCTGCATATGCACAACGCTACCCTGGACTGTGGGAGAAAGCTATTTTTTTCATACTAGTTTTCCCAACATCGTATGCGGTTGAGCAGGGTTTAACTCAGGTGCTATACATGCTGCCGAAACAGAGAAATTGACTCAACATTGCAAAATTTGGCGCTCTTCGTCTGAAGCTGACCACAATTAAACCTGATGTGCCGAAATTATCAACCTTCCACGACGCTCAGGGATCACATTAGTTGGCATTAATTTATTTCAAATTGTAAGGATTTCTGTTTGTTATTGCCTCACTATTTTTACAAGTGAATTACCATGTCTTAACGTTTCTCTAATTTCTTGAAAGTGTCTAATATATTGATTACTATAAACAGCAATGATTCATATTTGTTTTAATTATTTCCTACAAAATAAATCTAGTTGTCAATCAAACTATCTTCCTTTCTGTTGAAAGTTTGGGGAGGGGGCGTTGTTAGTCCTCTAAAGTGGTCCGGGGGGGGCGTTTATCCCAAAAAGGTTAAGAAACTCTGGTCTACAGGTTTGCCATGATCAGTACCGCCCCCATGTTTGACAAATACAGGGAACTCCATCGGTTTCTTATAATTTACTCATGAAGGAATTTCTGCAGAGCCTCTTGGCATAAGAATCTTTTCTCATCAGGAGGCTTTTCACTGTTAAATAGGTCCACCAATTCGCTTTCTATTCTTTCAAGCCTGTTTTTACAGGGTTCTAGAACTGTATCTGACCTCTTTGTGTTTTGTAGTGAAGCGTACACCTCGTGTGGAATCACGACTACGTTCTTCATTATATTAAACTTGACAATAAAGGGCCCAAAACTAAAAATAAGATGGGTAGGAATGAACCCCCTCCTTGTACAATAATTCGCTTTTTCTTCCCCACAGTTTGATTTTTACGAGTGTAAAAATGAACAATGATAATTCCTGTATTCATTCATATAATTCTTATATTCATTCATAAAATTCTTATATTCATTTATATAATTCTTATATTCATTCGTATAATTCATATATTTATATAATTCGTATATTTATATAATCCTTGTATTTATAAAATCCTTGTATTTATATAATCCTCATATTCTTATATATTTATATTCTTATATTCATTTTTACAAATAAAGTCCAAATTCGCATAACGCTGACGAAGTTCGGATAAAATTTTTGATTCGCTGTCTAATTTATTTCTGCTGAATAATTGGTGAATTATTTCTTCTTAAATTACTTAATAATTTTTTTAGATTTAGCTTAATAATGTAATCTTGTTAAATTCTGCAATGTTCATTTTCTGTATGCATTCTCTCTTCGTTGTAAAACATGAAGTCATATCTTGCTTAAATATCTTGCTTAATGTTTAATTTTAAATCTTAAGCATTTAATTTTTGCTCATATGCATGTTTAACTGTAATTCATAATAAAATTATTATTTCAATTTCCATTTTTAGTTAACTCGGCAGATCCTGATAACATCAAATCTGTCAATATGCGGTTTACAATAAAAATATGGCATCATCTTCAAATATCTTGCTTATCTGTTTAGACATTGCTACAGCTAAAATATTTACCTTATCTTCAAATATTTTGCAAAATAATGCAGCCTATTGAGAATAAAAAAAAAAAACAAGTCAACATTAAATAATAATGATGTCACCAAAAATTCAGTATATAAAGCCGAACAATTTTTCAAATATTCATTCTGATTGTCTGATCTAACTTAGAGGCTGAGCATTACCTGTAACCTTTTAGGTAAACTACAGTAAGAGAATATCTTTGTCTTCTTCGAGCCTTGGTCTCTTCAGAGAACTTAGTGTTAAATAGAGAAAAGAAATTTCCTGATACGTTACAAGAAGAATCGGGGAACCTTCACAGAATTTAGTAAGCTTCACAGAATCCTCCGATCCACTACAAGAAGAAATCGGAGAGTAATATAAGAGAAACTTCTGCGATTCTCTACTCGGTACCAGATACTCCAGAGTAACAAATCCGTTGCTGCCACCTAACCAGAACCTAGGTCAACTTCGAACCGCCCAAGGCCATAGACGGAGGGGTTAACACGAGCGAGTGCGTGTATTATGGTCTTATAACGACGTAAGCGAGACTTCTGGGAGGGTTTCATTGATACATTACATTTTATAACGTTAAGACAGATTTCGCAGATGCATTTTAAAAAGTTGGAGATAATATTTAAAAAAAACAGGTGCTGGAGAGTTCGTGGCAGCCGATAATAGATTTTTATTAATTCACGGTATTTCTTTAACCTCTTTGTCATTCTGAGATATACACCGTTTCAGTCTCGTTTGGGAATATATTAATTCTTAGAAGTACCCTAAACGTGGTTCGCGGTTGAAGGTCACAAACCAAATATCCGTAACGTTGGCTTGTTGGTTCTTTATAAACTTCCAAAAACTCCTTACGGCTTACGCTGATTCGGGAACATTTGATTGGCTAATCCCCCAATTTGTGCCACATCTCTACGTTGGGCGAATAAGACTAGATGTTGTGTATTTAGCGATACATCGCGCATGTATGTATTTTTGAAAAATAGATTATGATTGATGAAGAATACGCTTATGCTAAGGTGGTGGGAGAAGACTGTAAATGTCTCGGCAAACGTTTTATCCATTTCTAACATGAGCTCATCAATTACAGTAACCGTGTGCTCATTGCCCTTTATCGAACTAACATCATAAATACCTTTGTGGAACAAAATATCATCTTGATATGCGTTGAATACGGCTTGGTATGTCGAGTAGCACCATATAACTTCATGTACAAAATTTGAGAACAGTTTGTCATTATCTTTAATGATTTTGAGCATAAACACAGTTTTGCCACAGCCTGTAGGACCGGATGTAATGCATGTAGAAGGGCTCGTGAACCTGAATTTTTCTGTAGAATCCATCTCTAACACGTCACATTCTTAAGTAGAACATTTACAAAATATAATAAAATTTTAAGTGATGCTCCCTATATTCTACAGACTTGTTTTTCTTCCTCCTCAGAACCGTGAATGATGACGAGAATAAGATACTGTACCAGCAACATGTCCCCATCGTAGATATTGCAGAGGGAGTTGATGATAGCGACGAAAGTGTAGTTGTTGTTGAGGCTACAGACTGTACCATCACCCTCGCTAACGTTCCGGAACCCTATGGAACGACAACTGCAGCAGCCCCACTCGTCAATATGAGAAGAAAGCGGGTGCATTATAACATTCCCGTTGGTGAAACACCTTCCACGTCAGGTGTAAAGCGTGTAAAACTCTCCACGAGTGTCTCGGCCGTTAGACCCACAGAAAGTTCTGAAAATGTAATAGAACCCCAGCCCTCTACTTCTTCCGGTATATCCCCTGCAGTAGCTCCTTCTACAAATAAAACTGCACCCACTTATTCCTATTCAATACCGCCCACTGCTCTGCCCTCCACAACATCAGCAACACCTCAATCTGTAGAGAGTAGCATATCATTCGAGCTGGTGCGCAGCGTCACCCACACCCCAGCCCGTTGTATAGCAACGGTGTTGAACACGGACTGCGGAGCGTGGTTGAGCGCATTGTGGAGTTTGCCCTTTGGAACAGTGAGGGACGTGAAGCCAGGAAGCGGCTGTCCCTCGGGTTCGGGTCAGATGATGGAGATACAGAAGATTTTTGGGTAGTAATACCCTACAAACGTCTGACCGCCATGGAGATGTGGAGTACATTTTGGGTCGTATAATGCATGCGTCTCAAAACAGAACCGAATTTTATATGGACAACTTCACGACAGATATAGACCACTTTTCCGTGTTGCTGGACATACGGCCACACTTTATACACTTAACTTTGGTAGTTATCAAATATTCAGAAACCACCCAAACCTCGATCGCGGTTGCGGCTTTATAGCAATAGTCTTGGCTCATGTTTACTGTACTAAATACAGCTGTCAAAAAAATTTGGGTGCCGACGGTTGTGCAGCGTACACGTAAACTGGCCACAGACTGCAGGCTCGAATTTGACTTTGATATGGAACCTGAAGAGTTGAAAAGGGTAGTGCAGGAAATGGATGTGCGTATAGTTGTATTTGGGTTGGACGATCGCCGTAGGACTGTGTACATTTTTAAAAGCAGTGTGAGAGAACGTACGAAGCCTCTACTTATTTTAGATTTGTCGGGGACGACATATCTCCCCATTCGCAATATAACGGCTCTTTACGCGAGTTATGATAAAAGCCGAAAATATGGAAGACATCACGATTTATGTAAGGGTTGTCTCGAGTTTACGAATGATCTGTTGAAACATTGTAACGATTGCCAGATGGTATGCGAGCAGTGTAAAAGCCCCAAATGTGAAAGTCGAGTAGTTGAAGCTTAGAAGAGGGACTGTAATGTATGTAGATGCACGTTTTTCAATAATACCTGTTTTGGATTCCATAAATCAAGTGGAACGTGTAGGGAAATGAGGATTTGCGAATGCGGTATGTTTCATACGTTGAATAATAGCGGCGAGTTTGGGCATAGATGTGATGAAATTTGTTGTACTACATGTTATGAAAAATATAAGAGGGATAGTATAAAGCATGTTTGCTATATGAAAAATGCTAAACCTAAAAATAAATCTTGTTTAACTATATCCTACGGCATAGAGACTTACACAAACCCTGAAACAAAAGAAGTCATCCCGTATTTACTTGTATGTCAGACTATCTGTGACGAGTGCTTGAACGTCAAGTGTGATGAATGTTGTAAATGTGGTAAACGAACAAGCATTCTTAAGACGACTGCAAACGACACCTCCGTGAAACTCTTTGTGGCCTATATTGTCAGGCTAGTGGACCAATTCCAAAAAATGACTATATTCGTGCCTATAACGGTGAAAAAATTTATACACAATTCCTTTATAACGAGCTGCTTGAAAACGAGTTCTTAGAGATATTCACGGGTGATCCCTTGAAAAATGGAAACAAGCTTATACAGATGCAGATAAGAGGAAATGTACTGTTTAAAGACACCCTCTTATTCACACCTTGTAAATTAGCTAAGCTACCGAAGGTGATGGGAGTAGACGCTGAAGTTTAAAAAGGGTATTTCCCTTATACTTTCCTCACTCACGACACTTTAAATTATGTAGGACTACCACCCTTCTAAACATTACATTAACTATGACAGCATGACTGCAGGCGACCGTGAAGACTTTGAGCGCTACTACAGCAGGTTTAATGAAGTTAATCCGTACAATATAGCGGATGAATGTGAGCGTTATTGCGTGAATGACGTACGCGTACTTAGAGTATGCTGCCAAGCCTTTAGAACAGTGGTTCCCAACCTTTTTTAGGCGACGGCCCACGGGAGTTGATTTGAATAACTCATGGCCCACTTTCCATGTTGCTAAGCTGGTATCATGTTTACGTAAGGTTTAATAGGTACATTTTTGTTATTAACACTTATTAACATAGTGCTAAAAGACAAACAAGTGGACCATGGCCCAGCCGTTGGGAACCATGCTTTAGAAGGATGTACATAACCCGTTTCAATTGTGATCCGCTACAAGCCGCAACTACGCTCGTGTCATTGTGTTTTACCGTGTTCAAGAATGACTTCATGCCTAAAAACACGCTAATCTTCATTCACCCAAACGGCCCACGCAGTTATGGGCATAAGGCTATTTACTGGCTCACACACATATAACAACAGACAGGTGTATACATAAAACATGCGCGCAACACAGGGGAAGTGGCAATCAAGATCATTGGCGTGTTTTTTGGGTAGATGGTCTAAGCGAGAACCCCCGACACTGGGGAGAAGACGGCGTACTCCTTAACATATACTAGTGGCATCGATGCCCACGTCCTGTGTGTGGTATCATAGGAGATATCCATGGCAGATCTCCTGCCGATAGTCTCGCATAGACCCGTACCGACCGACTTATAAGCTCCCAGTTCACTCACAAGGTTTTGTGGGAACACGAATATGACGCCTGGATGGATGCCGATGATCAGTATCGCGAAGAAATAGGGGCTAGCAAACGTATAATGATGCTGAACCCCCTCAAATGCGGCGGTAGTTTGTTTGGAGGACTCACAAACCACTTCAAACTATACTTTCCACCTATGGAAAAGGTGAAGATTCATTACTACGATTTCTGCTCATTGTACCCTTACGTGATGAAGAACAATCCGTCCCCCGTAGGCGCACGTGAAAAACTCGTGGGCCTCACCCTGCATATCATCGAAGAGCTCTCAGTTGATATAAACGAAAACTATTTCGTAGATGTGCTCCCCCTGGTGACTTATTGATGCCAGTCTTACCCGTTGTTATAGATCATAAATTCATGTTTCCACTGTGTGTGAAGTGCGCAGAGGAGAACAATGGGTACTGTAATCATACTCAACAATTTTAAGTAGGCCAAACTAGTAAGTCCCTTGAGTTACGTATTAAGCGACATCAATACAGTATAAGAACTGGCCAAGAATCTAACGCCATTTTCATTCACGTAAGAGATACTAATCACCCCATTGACTGGAAAAATGCCTCCAAATTAAGGTTTAGTAAATCTATTGTTAGCAGAAATATAATTGAATCTAGTGTGATCAAGAATAATGTGGATTTGGTCCTTAATATAAACCCTGGGATGTATAAATTAGACCCGTACATAATTAGAAAGTTGGCGTAGGGCCTATTGGTTTCTTGACCGCATTCTTTCCCCTTAACGGTTTGCTTTGGTTAAATATTATTTTAAGAACTGTTAACATTCTTATGTGTACATTGTAATATTTCTTTCGTATATAATCTTTGTGTGCTTGATGGTTTATTAGACTTTTCATCAGGTTGGCTATTGGGAGAGTTTTTTCAGAATGTTTGTAGAAGTTTGGAATATTCTGTAAGATGTTGGCACCATTCCTTGTTTTCATTAAATTCTTGCCACTTAATTGCCTGCTTTAATTAAATACTATTTCTTATAACTGTTATAATAATTTTTGTTCTCTGTACATGTTAATTGTCTAATTTCATCTATATAGTTCTTTTATATTCAATAATTTAGCTTCCTTCAGATTAAGTTATCTATTGAAAAATTCTTTAGAATGTTTTATGGTTTATAAATTGAGTTGCCGACTGGGAATTTGTCACTTGTGTATTTAACTCATTTACTTTGTAAAATCTGCCTATTACTTGTTTTTCCCTGAAGATGTGAATATATCACGAAAGCGCTCGGATTTCGTGTTTCTTTTTCCTTTTCCCTGTGGTTATTTGCTTATTAATAAGATCACATGTTATTCTGTGATTTTACTGCATATATATATATATATATATATATAGTATATTTACCGAAATAAATGCATGAGCACACACACACACACACACACACACACACGCACGCACACACACACATACACACATATACAGGGTGTTTCATAACATGTGGGACGCACTTTCAGGATGGATTCAGGACCTGAAAACAATGAAAAAAGTTGGATCAATGACAGAAAGCCACCCCCTGACTTCTTTAGTTAGCTTTATAAGGCTAACTAACGAAAATATCACGACCTAACCTAACCAATCGTTAGGTCAACTGTACGCCCTTGACGAATGGTTAGGTTAGGTCGTTATATTTTCGTTAGTTATCATTATAAAGCTAACTAAAGAAGGCTGGGGGTGGCTTTCTTTCATTGATCCAAAAGGTTTATATAAACATATGCCCGAAGTCGCTTTGTTTCCGAGTTACAGCCCGTTATGTGTTCCAGTAAGTATCCGCCTTACCTTTAAAGGAAGTGCTCAAAATGACCGCCTTGCGCTTCAATACACGCCTGAACACTAGGGTGGATCGATTTTACATTTGTTTCGATTTCCATATTCTAATAGAGACAAAAACTTGCGCATCCATGAGAAAATAGCCTCTGCAAAATCTTAGCTTAATAGGTAATCATCTTCTGCCCCCGGCAGAGCGATGAAAATCATATTTTAGTAGTCAAAAACGTATTTTTAAACCCTAGCCTAGAGTCATAAAATTTTGCGTGTGTGTTATTTCATGCCTAAGCAACGATATAAATGCTATGGGAAATATATAAATGCATTATTTAAGACAAAGAGCCGATCTGAAAATATTCCAGGTATTGCTCGGATTTTCTGGCATCCTTGTTCTACTCTTTGGCGAAGCATTTCAATGTTGTCAATGGGTATCACGTAAACGATGGATTTCAGATGACTCCAGAGGTAAAAATCGAGTGGATTCAGGTCCGGGGAGCGAGCAGTCCACGCAATGGGTCCTCCACGCCCTATCCATTTATCAGGGAAATGGTCATCCAAATATTCTCTGGCCACTCGACTAAAATGAGTCGGAGCGCCGTTATGCATAAACCACATACGACGTCGGACACCAAGAGGAACTTCATCTAGTAAATCGCTTAAAGCAGTTCTTAAAAAATTGGAATAGGATTCTCCTGTTAATCTTCCAGACAAAACAAAAGGACCGATTAAGTTGTCGGCAATAAGTTCTGTCCATACATTGATACTAAATTGTTGTTGGTGCCTTGGCTGGATAATGGCATGCGGATTCTCTTCGGCCCAGTGATGAGTGTTGTGAAAATTGATCATGTCATTTCTTGTGAAGGCAGTCTCATCAGAAAACAACATGGAGGATAGAAAAAGAGAATCGCGAGCACACTGTTGAAGGAACCAAGTACAAAAAGCCTCTCGTGGTGGGAAATCAGCTTCAGTAAGGCCTTGTACTCCTTGAATGTGATATGGGTAAAACTGTTGTTCCCGTAAAATTCTCCACACAGTTGTGTACCTTACACCCTCTGCTGCTGCTATCTTTCGGGTGCTGACACAGGATGTTCCTCCACGCGATTCAGGACCCGCTCCTCCAACTCAACAGTTCTGGCGCTGATTGGTCTACCACTATCTGGAACTCGCTTGTTAAATGATCCTGTATCACCAAGACGATCGTCCATTCTCTGAAAAGTCTTCTTATCTGGCAGACGGCGATTCGGAAACCTTTCCGCATACATACTTCTTGCTGCGGCCGCATTACACTCGGCAAGTCCATACATGAGATGCATGTCTGCCATTTCTCTGTTTGAATAATCCTCTATTCTCACTTCAAATGCACACTATCACTGAATAGCACAAAAACTTTTAAGTTCTTTTTCACTGGACTGCACTTATTCACGGTAAGAAGTTACGAATACGAACAGTGAAACACCGCGATGTACCTCTGAAACATGTAATAGTGTACGGACCATTACAATCGCAAGGCCTTACATGAAATAAGTCTCGTACACACTCACAAATATTGTCGACAAACAGTGTTTGTAAACAGTTTGCGGAAAGAATTGCTCGAACACAAAACGAGCTGTAACTCGGAAACAAAGCGATTTCGGGCATATGTTTATATAAGCTTTTTTCATTGTTTTCAGGTCCTGAATCCATCCTGAAAGAGCGTCCCGCATGTTACGAAACACCCTGTGTGTATATATAGCACGCGCACGTTTTTTATTTGGAAAATATCCTCTACCAGGATTCGACCAGTCGCGGGTGCTGATCACTAGGCTAAACAGGATAAAAGTTAACAAGACCTGACATATTTCATCGCCGTGGAGGAAGCACTACCCAATATTTCATGTCACATTTATCAAATACATGAACAGTTTATTAAACAAACCACACTTTTAATGAACAAAGCTATTAAAGGTTTTTATTAATCAGAACAGAACATAAACTAGAGTATTGCCGATCGTTCAAAATTATATGATCTATCCCGACAGCCATAATTTTAGTACCTCGTGGGAATACAATCATCTGCAAATTTTGGTTGAATAGATTAACTTTAGGTGGTCGCTCAACGAGGTTGAACTTTTTTCCTAGAATGCCTGAACTGGGAGAATCACAAAATCGCCTCTCCAGACATCTACATCACGGACGGGCACATTGCATCACTGGAATCCAGGTCCCAGCACTCCGTTGTGAGTATTATCCACTCAAAGACACCAAAGACATCACTCACTGAACACCACTCCACACATTGTCGACTGGTTCGTGTTAATGTTCACTTCAGGATATCCGGGTATAACTGACGATGGTTTGCGACAATCTGGAGGAGAAACTGCAGTTGTTCCTCGTTTTTCGTCAGAGCCTTATTGTAGGCCTGCACCAGGGCCACACCGCGTTCTGCGTCGTCGTTCACCACCGCCAGATCTTTAACCACTGCTTCCGCACTTTTGTAGTTCTCTCTGGCCTCCCATGTGTCCTGGTCTGAGGACAAGAACTCTGTCGGCAGGTTTAGCTTCTCGAACAAGGCCCGTGAATTCTTCGTGACGAAGCTCTCAAGCCTGCGGTCTTTGAACGAATAAAGAACCGAACGTGGGCGCTTTGGGGGATTTTCCAGGCCAGGCTGCTCTTCATTGGCTTCTACCATTAGTTTCTTGGTATCGGCTGAAACTCTCTCGTCGAAACTCCTCCGACAGGTACCATAGGTGGGAAGCGAGCTTCCTGCTAGTGACCATCAAGATACCGGAATGAACATCCCTGTACTCAAGAAGGGTTCTCAACAGCTGGGGGGTTATTCGATGGAGCGGCAACTGCCAATGGAGCCGTCATCCAAGCCTTGAGGTACACCTTCACCGAAAAGCTCAAGTCCCTCAGCCCTGCCTCCTCCCTGGGTGTGACCTTGAATTGGGCCAAAATATTCACTTTGAGAGAGTACAGGACCTTCGGCATCCACCGAGCGTGGTCCATGGCTCCTGGAGCCATGAATTTGACACCCCGTCGGGGAACTTCTCGTAAAAAGATGATGGCCAACTCGAAGAACTCTTGATAGTCACCTCGCGGCTGACCTTTGGCGAAAGCAACGAAATCATCGCGTACGGGGGCCATGGTTTCTCGAACAAAATCATCGCTGGAAAACTGCCCCGGTCGATAAGTCACTAGACAACAAAGATTTTGTTACAGAAGACCAAATAGGTGCTCCTAGCTAATTTCGGTATGCTGATTTCAAATCTATAATTAGATTTTTTCTATCACGTCTAGATTTTGTGTAAAATGCAAATCACTTTTAGTAAAATTTTCTACCACGTCCAGATTTTGTTTTTAATCGGCTTAATGCCAGTAATATGAAACTTGCTTTTCAAGGTTAAAGCAATTTTTTTTGCCAACTATATACAAATTCGAACAATTTTGATAAATAAAATTTAGCCCGAGTTGGCAACACTGAGTCAAGAGCATAGTAACGGGCAACGGCCCAACGGTAAGTCGCTACGTGACAGTCAAGCAGAACGGTTGTTGAAGCTCTCTGCTGATGAGCAAGTGACAGGTTGTGGTGACTTGTGTGTTTTTATAGCATTTGTTTTGTACTACGGTGTGTATTTCTTTTTATTTTGCACATCGTAATAATTACTTTCTACGTTTTTTCAGATATTGTATGGTAATTAAAAATGGCATCAAATAGACGTGCTTGTGTAAATCACCCAGACAACTTCTGCTTTGTCTGTGGACAATATACACCTAAGCCACAACGTAGAAACATAACAACAAAGATTAAACTTGCCTACAAGTGTTATTTTGACTGTAAGTTAGGAGACCAACAGAGGGACTGGGCACCACATATTTGCTGTGCACAGTGCAATGCAATGTTAATAGCTTGGATGAATGGTAAAAGAAAAGCTATGCCGTTCTCAGTCCCCATGGTTTGGCGTGAGCCGAAAAATCACTTCAATGATTGTTATTTTTGTTTGACAAAGATTGCTGGTTTCACAAAGAAAAACAAATCAAAGATCACGTACCCAAACTGCGAATCAGCAATGAAACCAGTACCACATGATGAAACAAATCCACCACCAGTTCCACCAGCAACGATAACAGACAGCAGTTCATCTGAAGATTCTGCTAGTGATATAGAAACAGGGAAAGATGGCATATATGTTCCAGATGCAAATATTTCCCCACATTTAAGTCAAGCGGAGTTAAATGACTTAGTGCGCGATTTGGAATTACCAAAAGAAAAGGCAGAGTTGCTTGGTTCAAGACTTCAAGAATTTAATCTTCTCCAACCAAACACCAAAGTTTCCCATTTCCGCCATCGCCATTTGCAGTTTTCATCATTTTACTTACAGGAAGAAAACGTTTGTTTCTGCCACGATATCAGTGGTCTGATGCAAGGGATTGGCTGTCGCTATGATCCAAAAGAATGGAGACTGTTCATTGACTCGAGTAAAGCTAGCCTTAAAGCTGTATTACTGCACAACGGCAATGAAAAACCTTCAATACCTGTAGCACATGCCACTGGCCTTAATGAGACTTATGAATCGATGAAACTGCTGCTAAGACTCATCAAATATAAGGACCACACATGGAATATTTGTGGCGACCTTAAAGTTGTATCATTACTTCTTGGGTTACAGTTGGGCTACACAAAGCATATGTGCTTTTTGTGTCTATGGAACAGCAGAGATGACAAGAACCACTACAAAAACATGATTGGCCATCTAGAACTGAACATGTTGTTGGTAAATACAATGTGAAACACCCAGCACTTATTGACCCTCAGAAAGTACATCTTCCACCACTTCACATTAAACTTGGCCTTATGAAAAATTTCGTGAAGGGTATGGATCATGAAGGTAGTGGTTTCCAATATTTAAAGGATAAATTCAAAGGAATATTGACAGATGCTAAGCTAGAAGCTGGAGTTTTCACTGGACCACAGATCCGCAGTGTCATCCACGACTCATCGTTTCCATCTAACCTAAATGAGAATGAACTAGGAGCATGGACATCTTTCGTTGAAGTTGTCAAAAATTTTCTTGGAAACCACAAAGCTGAAAACCACCGTAAACTCGTAGAAAACATGCTTAAATCTTATGAAATAATGGGATGCAGAATGTCTTTGGAAATTCATTTTTTACATTCTCATCTTGACTTCTTCCCGGCCAACCTTGGGGCTGTAAGTGACGAGCATGGTGAGCGCTTCCACCAACAGATCTCAGTTATGGAAAACAGATACCAAGGTAATTTCAACCCAAATATGATGGGAGATTATTGTTGGTTCCTGCAGAAGGAGAGCTCGTCATCCTACAAGCGACAAAGGAAGAGGACACACCAAAGTTTCACTTAAGAACAGGAATTTGCCTTTCAGTAGTAACAACAAAATACTAACGCGCTTTGGGTGGATGGTTGGGCGCAGGGGTGGTAACTCCGCCAGCGGAATTCCGCTGTCTGTCTTAAGCCAGAATAAAGGAGGAAAGACATCCCTGTTCACTAATTATTTAAGTATGCTTAACATAAAACGTGGCACGGAAAAGTAGCTTAGACGGCTTTCGTAATAGAAGCGGGTGAGAAAAAAAATGAAAAATAGGGGTTTTCGGTTACACAAAATCTGGACGTGATAGAGAAATTTTGATATCAGATCTGAAATCAGCATCAGCGCTTTAGTAGGAATCAGTAGTTCACGTGTCTGTAACAAAAAAAAAGTTGAAATTTGTTGCCTAGTGTAATGCCCCATTTCTCTTGAAATCTCTTAAATAATATTACCTCCGGCCCTGAGCAAATTCCCATTGACACCTGGAAGGCACTGGAGAAGACAAGCTCCATGATGTGGTGCCAAAAATCCAGAGAGAGCAAGTCACGTTCCAACTTTGCTCGAAGACCACACTGCTCTCACTTTGGTGACCTGCGTTGGAGGCTGTTGTGTCGAAGCACACTGCCTTCATTCTTCCATTATATTCCAATCCGCCAGACTCGCCACCATCGTTGAGGCCTGCGCTTCTGTTCCCGAAGTGATCTTGGGCACTCCCAACAGTTGGCTTACCCCTTTCCAGGAAACGATGACAGGAAGTCGGTCAAGATGCTCTTTGTTGGTAATGTCCTCCATTAGCTTGCCTTCCCAGTGAATGACCAGGGGAATATTGACCGTGAATTCCTCTCTCAAAATCTTTGAAAATCTGTTGCGATGTAGCTCGCGCTGTCGATAAATCGACGAGCGGTTGATGTTGAAGTCAGCTACATCATGACGAAGGTTTTTGCTGCTTCCGCCAGAATGAAAACGGTGCTCCTATCTGATATTCGAGTACGGTCTAGGGCGGTTGCTAGACCAGGTGAGACGATCTGGGTCGTCTGTCTCTTCCGCTTCCGCACTTGACGACGACGATAACAATGCAGCAGCAGCCCAACTCTTGGAGGCCTCTTGATAAGGAGCCGCAGCGCGCCGTCTCCTTTGTCGGTTTTCTATCCTCTTCTGGTTACGTGCCTCTTTCTTAGCCAAAATCATGTCAACGAGGCCCATAGCACCACAGCGTCCCTGCTCCCTCTGGGCAAGGAGGAAGGTCCTATCCTCAGGGATTTTTATGAGGCTTATTGCGTCGGCATGCACTATGTCGAACAAATCCTTAAGCTTCTTAAGCTTCCCCTTTTCTGCCCCACTGTCTTCCTGTTTTTATTTTTCTTTAGCTCCAGTAGTAGTGTGGTTGCAAAATGGACGAGCGCAAATGCAATTGCATAAAGTTACGTAATGTTGCAAGAGTGCCACCCCCACCCCCCTTGATGGCCCCCAACCCCAAAATGAGGTTGCAAAGGGTATGCAACTTGGAGTTATCCCCCAAGCTGAACCCCCCAAAGGGCAGAGAGAGAGAAAGAAAGAGGAGGAGAGGGTTGTTCGCCTGACAGCTGTCAGACGCATATGACTTCTTCAGCCACCCCGCAGCTCTCTTATAGGCCCCTAATCAGCCAGTTGGCTTAATCAGCCAGTGGGCTGAGCTTCCAGTTTTCGCTATGCATTTAATTTATTCCATATATTAATCAGCCAGTTGGCTTAGAGGGCTAAGTTGCCAGTTTTCGCCATGTATTTAATTAATCATATATTATTCAGCAAGTTGGCTTAGAAGGTTGAGCTGCCAAATTCGTTATTTATTTATTTACTCCATATATTAATGTTGGCTTAGATTGTTGAGTTGCCAGTTTGCGCTATGTATTTATTTAAAGTATATATTAATGAACCAGGGCCAGCGGGCGCCATAGCCAGTTGGCTTAGAAGGCTGAGTTGCCAGATAGCGCCATGTATTTAATTTTCCCTATATTCAGCCATTTGGTTGCTGAGTTGCCAGATAGTGCCATGTATTTAATTATTCCTTATATTATTCAACCATTTGGCTGCTGAGTTGCCACAAAACATTTTAATTGTTCAGGTATACTTTATTAGGGAGAGTTGCTAAATACCGCCATATATTTTAATTTTTATTATGGGGAGTTGCTAAACACCACCATTTATTTTAATTTATATGATGATACTTGTCAGGTACCACCATTTATTTTAATTTTTATTTATATTATGAATATAATCGTGTTCAAGGAATAAATGAAACACCAATACAACGTTCTGTTTATGAATTAATGGATATACAATGGGGCACATATATATATATATGATCAAATAATAGAACGGAAAATACATAATCATACAAAGCATAGTATTAACAAAATATTAGTACATGAAAATATATAGTTATATTAATTATATATAATCATACAAAGCATAGTATTTACAAAATATTAGTACAGGAAAATATATAGTTATATTAATTATATATAATCATACAAAACATAGTATCAACAAAATATTAGAAAAATATACATATATATTAAATTATATTCAAAATATTCAAAAGATGTGATCATATTATTAGAGGAAATATACAAAACGTAAAATCATATTATTACAGGAAATATATATATATTGTCTTCACGTTCTACGGTGCAATACGCTAAATTCGCATATTAATGAGTCTATATCCACATCGGCATTACTTTGTACGATGTGGTAAAACCGACCAAGCATCACTTCACCGTTTAACTGATGCGGCGGTCTATACTCGACATAAATGGCCTTCATATCGTTTAATACTATTTTTGTACCCACTTTACACTCAGCGGGTAAGTTGTCTTTAAGTACAGCTAGAACACAATCAAAAGCACGCACAAAAATGTCATCGTTAACCACAACATTAAATACAAGTAATAATCATGCCTTTCCAATCGGGGACTTTTTCTTACCGCTCCGAACTTTTCAATCGTGAATTCTTCACTCGGCATAACGGGATTGGAAATATTTTACCAAATCGTAACGACACCTATCCACTATATAGAGGTACAGCTCTTCAGGATGAACAGTGTAGGCGAGCTCAGCTCTGTACCTCTCAAGTGCTTTGTACCAAAGCTCAGGATATTTCGAAGAATCTAAACCTTTTAAATATGCATCCAGATCTAGACCGTTCTCCCCCTGTTCATTCCTACATTAAAAAAATCCGTCGAGCAGAGCGGTGTAAGCGTATTCAAGTACCGTGTCAAAATATATCATGTCTGTAACACGCGCATCTAATATAGGCTTCAGCTTACGGAATCCGACGATCTCAAACATTCTGTCGAGGATGAAACGGTTTCGTGTAGGAACAAGAACGTCATTATCAGCTGTGTTCTTCCACATCAGTCGTATATCAATGCATGGTTGTTCGTTATTCACACTCAATGTACAAACAATGGTATATGAAGAGACGTCACTAATCACCTCTCTTATTTTATCTACGTCAGCTGGTATTTTATAACGGTCCTCAGCCCACATCTCAACTACTACGAAGATTTTATGCATCTTTTCAGACTTAAATAAATAACGTTACGTTTGCTTGCATGCCTGCAGATCGTTTCAAGCACACAGTTAATGGTGCCGGTTTCTCGCCTGAACACGCGCAATGACTTCGTCAAGGAGACGTACGAGGCGTTGAGAATGCTTCTCAAAGGGAGTTCCATCGTATTCACACGGTTCGAGATGACTATAGCGCGTCCACTCGATGCAAACTCTGAGATTACTATGAGCCACAGGAGGCATGCAGGCAGGATCGGCTCGATGGGCGGGGTGAATCACCCTGATGAAACGTGAATGGGTTTGTTCGAACTCTTATGCCCCGGGAGGAATGAGTCACACCATAATCTAATGAAACGTGTACGGCGCTGATCGAGTCGTTCTATCCCATTATATTGGGCAGATGTTTTTTTCCGATACAAGAATTAATTTCGGTTTTAATGCTGTATCACTCCCATGAATACGGACCAGACATTTTTACAAACGGGGATTTTCGCGAACTAAACACATTTTTTAAATGTTTTATCACTCCTAAACATCTTCCCAAACCGGGGCGCTATTAGAGAGAAACATATGTTCATATTTATCCTTTTTATTTAACAGGCGATACTCATCTCTAAAATCTGTTAAAAACTCACACAATCCATTAGCCACAACCTCACTACAAACCTCATCATGATATATATTAATGTAGTGGTAAAAATACTTAAGATTGTCCATTATGGCGGCTAGTTTTTACACTTTTTTCGATATTTGATTGGGGGTAGTGCGGAAAAGTTGCGATTTGGAGAGAAAATAAAGTGTGTAAAATTTTTTTGATCTACGTCAATACCTTCCGGTGGCGGCGAGTCCTTAAAAATCGAAAAATAGGCCTAAAAACACAAAATTTTTATATAATTTTATATAATTTTTATATAATGTTCATTGTTCAATGACTGCTATTAATTTATTCAAGCCTTTAACCCTTAACCGCCTAAATTTTTATTTAGCTCTGAAAAAAATTAAATTGTTGAAAATTGTGATCTAACAGGAGTCAATAAGGCATGTATGTATTTACATTAATTTATTTTTGTTTTTTTAATGAATTAATGAAGGTGGATTATTTTGGGCACCTCGGCACACGAGACAAATTTAATGTGAAAATCTACGGAGAATAAAACACAAAATCTGGAAAAAAAAATTCTGATATTAAAATATAAAACTAATACAAAACATTTTTATGGATAATGAACAGCGAAGACTTATTTTTATTACTATTCAAACATTTTTCTGCAAATATAATAATGAAATTTGAATATTACTTTACTAATTTTTTGTATGAAAGTCTGCAAAACAATTCTTTTTTTGTGTAATACACAAATATACATTACATTTCTGGCAGTGTGTCATAACTCTGCTTTTGCAACCAATCATCTTACACATGTGTCTAACTGAACCAACATTAGGTAAATGGCCAAGATTGTCAAATCTTATATCATTTTCAGGTATAGGTAAGCCTTGGTTAACAATTTTTCTTTTCGGTTCTTCTGTGGCTTCTATAGATGGTCTCCCCCTTTTACATTTTTTAGTTACTTTACCAGAAAACATCAAAGATTTAGCTGCCCTAGCCTTGAATTGTGCCAAAATATTTTGTTTTTTACGGGGAACACTCATATCATCACATGATCGCCTGTACAGTAGCCAAGCATTGACCAGTGCCATGTCAAACAGGTGCCAAACAATCCTATGATAATACTTTTTAGACTTAAAAGAAAACCTATACAAGGATACCAAATTGGTCATGCAGGTCTACACCACCCATTGCTTTGTTATACTCGTGTACAATACTGGGGCAAATAATGGATATCTTTCCCTTTTGGTGATGGTCAAACCTCTCTTTCTGAACAACAGGCTCTGCTCTTGCAAAGGTTGACAAAGTTGTAACAGCTCTACTATCAAACCATTTTACTGCTGTTACTCTTATTCCATCTACATTTGCATCCCACTCTTCAAATGTACCTCTACCCTTAGCCTTCATTTCTTTATCCTGGGTGAATGATAGACCAGGTAGCCTTCTTGATTGAACAGTGCCACAAGACCATATTTTTCTTTTAGCTAAGAATACTTGCAATGGCAAAGAAGTAAACCAATTATCATAAAACAATCTATACCCTTTGTCATGTGGAATATTTTGTGTCAAATGCAAAACTATATTAGAACTAGCCCCAAGGTCAGGAACAGTAGGATCATCAACTAGCTCAATTTTGCCAGTATATGGAATAAAATCATAAACCATACCACCCTTATTAGCTAATACAAATATTTTAAAACCCCATTTGTGTGGCTTTTTGGGAAGGTATTGTTTCAGTGAAGAATTGCCTTTGAAAGGGCTGATACTTTAATCAATACATAACTCTCTAATCATTGGAATTTTCCTAAATTTGGCCCTTAGATGTTCTACAAAAGGTCTAACTTTCGCAATCTTATCTCCCCTCTCCCCCAATCCACTAGTTCCTGGAAAGAGTGTTTGAGTATATATATTAAATATATATATATATATATATAAATATATATATATATATAAATTTTAGTCTACAAATATCTATCAATACTATTCTAAAAAAATAAAAGTTTCCCAAAAATTTTCAATCTATGAAAGAAAACGTTTGCCCAGGGGGGACTTTGCCATGCCTAGCTGCTCATTTTTTAGCACTATACTCTAATGACATCTAATATTTATGCTAATATATTTTTTAAATAAAAGCAATCTTATTTACAATCCAGGATATATGTTTTTGCCCTAAAAATTATTAGAACATTGTATCTTACCTGTAAATGATTCCATTCTTCAAAATATTTTTGGTTTTGAACTAACATTTCCCTCAAGGCAAACGTCGTTTGAAAATGCCATGAAATAAAAAAAAAACCGAGATATTGCCGAAAGAGGTATCTGGCATCTACAGTTAGGTGTTCAAGAAAGGCCACCTCGGCGTAGCAGACAATATTACAATAATTATTCAATATATTTCGATTATTTTGAAGGTGTCCAAATATGGGCACCACGGCGGTTAAGGGATAATAGTGTTCTCAGGGTTGTTTGCACAGAAATATACCGGAATTAACATTTGTATAACATCTTGTTAAAACTTGCTTTAAATCAATATTTTGGATATTTTACCGGCTAAGACGCCACCGGAAGTTATTAACAGATTGTGCTGAAATTTTTATTGTTTATTTTGTAAGTCTTTAAAACCATTTTCCAATCTACCCCGTTAGGCCTATTTTTCGATTTTTAAGGACTCGCCGCCACCGGAAACTATTGACGTAGATCAAAAATATTTTACACACTATTTTCTCTGCAAATCGCAACTTTTCCGCTCTACCCCCAATCAAATATCGAAAAAAGTGTAAAAACGAGCCGCCCTATTGTCCATGATGACAAGATTTACATTTTCAGCCGAAGGGTACTAGTAATCGGTATGGTGTAACATGATATAATACCGCTTATCACACCACTCATCCACAAGACTCACTACCCATAACTGTTGTTTATCTTCTGATCGTGTTGCTTCTTCTACCACGCGGTGCAAGTGAGCCTTTATAAAACTTAGTTCTATAACATACTTCAGTACATCATCTGTACTGCGAAATCCTACAATCCCTCGCCAGAATATCCGTAGATTCTTTGAATAGCCTGGCCCTTCGCACGATTCAATGCAGCCTTAAAAGATGCAAAGGAGGCGGGTATAGGAAGTTTTTTAGTATCCATTACATCTACGCACTTGGCAGAATACCACTTCATAAATGTTGAACACGCGATATTATAGGTAGCCATTTTCTTCTATGCGAGAGAATACACGTCTGAGCTAAAGGGTATACAGAGGTCAACTAAGTACGAAAGGGTAGAGTCTGCTCAGGTTGCGGCGTGATTCACGTCGCCGGTCTTACAGTGGGCGGAGCTTAACTTTTAATGTACACACGCACACACGCAAAGTAAAACGCTAGTTGAAACATGATTTATTTAATAAACGAAATAATCAAAATGTATATATTTACAAATACATGTAATAATTAAGTTATCAATAGACATATCAAAGATTATGGTATCCAAAGGGTACGGTGTCATAGGTACCAGCACCTGGTAGCGTTTCCTATAGGTGTTACAGCACACCTTTGTACCCCTAATTTCCTTCACGCCCCCCAGCTTCTGCGCCCGAAAATTGTGGGTGCCTACAGTCAGTTGGGGCGGCCGACCACCCTCATCATCATCCAAGCACACTAACTCCTTCAGCGAATCAAAGTTGATGACTCGCCGATTCGCTTGGTTAAGCGTGATGCCATTAGCCTTCACGATATACTTCGTTTCATTCCCTAGCCTCACCCGTACCCCATAGGTCTTTGGCCCTGTTGACACAAACGAGTCGGCGTATGCGTTGTCCCCATACTCATCCTTGATTTCGTCAGTTATTTCACCGAGGAACTCCCCAATAGCAGGCATGTATTCACCCCTCCTTGCTGTGAATATCACGCTATCTGTATCGGCATACAAAACCCGCCGCCCAAGAGAATGCAATAGACCTAAAAGTTTGGTGAGCGCGTAGGCTGTTATGAAGGTGGCTACAGAAATGTTTTTAACCCGTGAGGTATCTGTGGCCAATTCAGTATTGTTGTACTTTATTATGAAGTATTATCTACATTCACAATCTCCATGACCTCTTTATCGGGGGCGTTGGCGTAATCCCAGACTTCGCAATAGCTTTGCGCCAAATGGACGTTCCCTTTACCAGTATTCTGTGCAAATTTTCCCCAAAGACTGTTTAGGCACGATTTTGGACTAAAGCGCTTGCCAGGATTCTTTACAATTTGGGTACGATCAAGTTGTATACCTTCGTGGTCATGGTAACGCTGAATAAAAGACGTTTTTTCATCTTCGGTTTCAACCCCTCGCGGATATCCTGATGCCTCAACCTTATCCTTCAAAAATGCGTTTATATATGGTGTGAAAAGGTTGGGTAGCTTCTGAAACCTCCACACCTCATGTATTTTCATTATTCTATACCTATGGCGAACGGCTAGGGCCAGCTCAGGGCTTGTGTTTACACCTCTGATCTTACGCTGGTTGGGTGTATGGTCACAGGCACCATTGTTCTCTTCCTCGCACTTCACACACAGGGGAAACATGAGTTTGTGATCTATAACGACGGGTAAGATCGGCATCCATAAATCGCTAGGGGGGAGCACGTCTACGAAAGAAAGGTCGAAATAGTAACCATTCAAATTTCTTGAAAATTCGTTGATGGAGGGTAGGTTAGGGCCCACCAGATTTTCAGGCGCACCCACGGGGTACGGATTGTTCTTCATCACGTAGAGGTATAAAGAACAGAAATCGTAGTAGTGAAGCTTCACACCCTCCGTAGGCGGAAAGTATAGCTTGAAGGGATTTGTACGCCCACCGAACAAGGTATCGCCACATTTGAGAGGATCCAGCACCATTGAACGCTTGATCGTGTTTATTTCTTCACGGTACGCCCCGTCTGTATCCATCCGTGCATCATACTCATTAGGGGGGGGTCGAAATTTTGTATTCTTATTCTACACACTGCTCGGAGTTTCCTTTGGGCCCCTAAACAACATACTATAATTACACTGCTGTGCGCCCCCCTTACCCGTTGCATATGCCCCCCCTTTTTTTAAATTGAAATGAAATTGAAACCAATTCTTTGAATAAAAAACCTGATAGATAACAGAGATTAAAGTAAATAATGATATAAATAAAGTTAAAGTAAGTTTTATATATATACATATATATATAATATATATAATATATATATTATATATATATATATATATATATATATATATATATATATATATATATATATACATTTTAACTGCAAACACGCAGTATAATTAACGTAAAGAACGACGCTTGTAAAGGAGATATTCCGCGCAAGATGAGAGAGAGAGAACGAAACAAATGAAAAAATGAGGTAACCACCCGGGAATCGAACCCGGGATCTTCCGATTGCCGAGTAGATATGATAACTATTACACCATGGGCCTCACTCATTCAAATGCCGTAATTCTTCTACATACGCGCAGAAACCAATGCCCCAAGGGGGCACCTCCCGCATTCCGTAACATTATATACATTTTAACTGCAAACACGCAGTATAATTAACGTAAAGAACGACGCTTGTATAGGAGATATTCCGCGCAAGATGAGAGAGAGAGAGAACGAAACAAATGAAAAAATGAGGTAACCACCCGGGAATCGAACCCGGGATCTTCCGATTGCCGATCAGATATGATAACTATTACACCATGGGCCTCACTCATTCAAATGCCGTAATTCTTCTACATACGCGCAGAAACCAATGCCCCAAGGGGGCACCTCCCGCATTCCGTAACATTATATACATTTTAACTGCAAACACGCAGTATAATTAACGTAAAGAACGACGCTTGTATAGGAGATATTCCGCGCAAGATGAGAGAGAGAGAACGAAACAAATGAAAAAATGAGGTAACCACCCGGGAATCGAACCCGGGATCTTCCGATTGCCGGTCAGATATGATAACCATTACACCATGGGCCTCACTCATTCAAATGCGCGGAATATCTCCTATGCAAGCGTCGTTCTTTACGTTAATTATACTGCGTGTTTGCAGTTAAAATGTATATAATGTTACGGCATGCGGGAGGTGCCCCCTTGGGGCATTGGTTTCTGCGCGTATGTAGAAGAATTACAGCATTTGAATGAGTGAGGCCCATGGTGCAATGGTTATCATATCTGACCGGCAATCGGAAGATCCAGGTTCGATTCCCGGGTGGTTACCTCATTTTTTCATTTGTTTCGTTCTCTCTCTCTCATCTTGCGCGGAATATCTCCTATACAAGCGTCGTTCTTTACGTTATATATATATATATATATATATATATATATATATATATATATATATATATATATATATATAATAAGAAATCTTTCTCCGTATATTACTTAAAGAATCAGTTGAAGCATACTAAAATCAAAATATTCACCTTAAGAAATTTAATTGAAGCATATTAAAACCAAAATATTCACCTTAAGAAATTTAATTGAAGCATATTAAAACCAAAATATTCACCTTAAGAAATTTAAAATCGTAAATTACTGACACCACTGGCCTTTCCATTGGAACAAAGGTTGCTTTTTTCTCGACTCCAGTACATTCAAAATAAATTTATGTCTGTTTTTTTAATCAATTCTATCTTGTGATGCTTCTGTTACCACATTTACAGCATGTTCTACTCCTTGGCTGTGACAGGGGAAAGGAATAAGCTGAAGTGGTTCATTTCGAACTTTAAGATCATCATTTGTCAAATTCTGTAGAACAGATGGAGGGGTGATGGTTTCGTTGTCCCAGTCGATCTTGTTAGGATAATCGTCTGCTTCAAAGTTCAGTGTTTTTGGCAGCTCAAAATTTCTCGCAGTGGTGCTCCTAGTTCTTGCTCGAATGATGTGCTAAAGAGCCAACTCTCTGACCTCTCTTCTTGTGTCTGTTATCATTGAGAGTAAGATATTCTCTGGGTAGGCAAAATAGGCGTTATTTCTGAGGACAAGCTCCATAATCATCCGATGCTTTTTATCTAAGCTTTTAAGCAAGTGCATGATATACAAATAATTAGATGCTCCCCTCATTTGCCTTTGGATGAGACTTTATCCAAAACCAGCCTGGAGCGTAAACCAGCATTATAATTTTTACTAGGTCTTGCATGTTTTTGTCTGGATTCCGTGTAGAGACATATAAGCGCAGGATCCTGTTTGCTCGTGTTAGCCATCTTGAATGATGGAGGGCACCTGGGGATCTGGTGGCTAACGCTTGTGAGATGCGTCCAGATTGCATATTAATGCACATTTCATACATACAGTGTGTCCGTAAAGTCATGGTGGGATTTCAAATAGCTATATCTTGCTATAATCTTTGTTTTAGAAATTTGCAAAATTTAAAATTCTCTCAATATAGAGAATGTTAAAAAACTGAGGCAATCATATGCCTCAGTATAAAAGCTTGAAACTCTCTCAGTATAGAGAACAAGAAGCAGCTTGAGGCAATCATATATCCATTTCAAGAGACGGGAAAGCATCTCACTTCTCCTTGATGGTGTGGGATTTGTTTTTGGCTGGGACTTTTGCTTATTGAAGTGAATTTGGACAAAGCTTTTTCTTCCCCAATGCCTGCACAAATGCTGAAGCCAGTGTTCACATAATTTTTTTGTTATAGACATTGCTTTTGTGTGTACTGATTGAGCCAAGAATACCTTTAATGATTGTGAGATGAAGTGGAGTTTAGAATGACACATCTGGGACTTATCATGTTTATACAATTTGGGTAACACTCATTGACCTTGCCCTAGTAACTAATATTCTTTGTTTTTTTGCATTAGTTATGTAAGTTATTTTTTTTCTGTAAGTCTTGTCTCCTTTGTGTGGTAATGGGCTGGTGATGGCCAATAATTTAATGGTTTTATTTTATGTTCACATTTTTGTGTGTGGTATGGGACTAATGATGTTTGTTTCTTTTGTTTTGTAGTAGTAATTTTTTTTCAAGTGCTTAGTTGGTTCTGAAAACACATTGGTGTATGATCAATAAAATTGTTCAGATCTTCTTTAGTTACCTGTAAAAACTTGCCTGCTGATGCAGTTAACCTTGTAAGTGTTATTATTGTTTCGTTGATTAAATTAAGCAAAGGACATTTTACTTTTCTTAAATCCTCCCACCATAAGCCGAAGAGTAAGTCGTTAAAAGAGGCAGACTGGCTATGCCCCAGAGATCTTAAAGGTGAGAACCCAGTTTCAGATTGGTAGGAGCTGCCTATCTGACATAATCTCAACCACACTAAAATTGGTAACTTGCTCACCTCATTTCTCTCATTCTTAGCAGTGCAGGTGGTGCTGAAGTCAAAGGATTTTTTAATAAGGCCCTCTGGGTGGTTCTCACTGGCAGCTAAATCTCCCATCTCCGCAACCAGCCGCAGCTGCCGTGACCCCACTAACAGAGTATCCGGTAGGTGAGTAACATAATAATGAGATGAAACAATGCCAAATTTAAGAACAACTCTCAAAGTTGTATCTTGTAGTTAGTCTAGGCCAGGGGTGGGGAGCCCTTGGCACGCGTGCCAAACGTGGCACGCCAACGATTTTTTCCGGCACGCGATTCCCCGGGCTCACCTTAAAAAAAATTAAATAAATAAATATCCAAATTCTTCGCTGAGTTTTATATTTTAACTTAATGTTTTCTGCTAAAAAATGGTAAAGATTAACTTCTGTTTAATATATTATGTAGGTAAAATAACATTTTATTTTCTCTGTAATTTTTATGTATTATTCATAAGGGATTAAGAATCAATAAAAGAATTACACTTAAAGGCTAATAAAAAATATCCACGCTATCAACAGGGTAGAACGACCTTCAAGTAAAAATTCCGTCACTAAATTTTACATTTATTCAATCTTACATGACTTACAATAATCACTCTTACAATATTCTTTGATTTTACCGCTCCAGTGTAATTTTTGATTATTTTAAAAGGTTCTCCCAATACTTAAAAGGCACCAAATAATAATATGTTCCCCAAAATTTCGGTTGGCACGTGATAAAATTTTGCATCAAAGATTTGACGATTTTGGCACGCTCACTTAAAAAGGTTGCCCACCCCTGGTCTAGGCTAAGCTTAACCTTTATCTCGTAGTTAGTCTAGGCTGTCCACATGCCTATGTTGAACATGAGCGTAATAGCCCGAAAGTTAATGTGTGGTGTGCTCTAGCACGAGATCGAGTGATTGGCCCATTTTTCTTCGCGGAACCCACTGTGACGTCACACAACTACCTCGCTATGTTGGAACATTTTGCAGTACCCCAATTTATTGACAATAATATCTTTCAGCAAGATGGTGCTCCTCCGCACTATGCCAACGTTGTTCGAGAATTCCTTAATGAAAAATTTCCACAGAGATGGATAGGAAGAGGAGGATGGAAGCCATGGCCTCCACGCTCTCCGGACCTGACACCTTTGGACTTTTATTTGTGTGGTTACGTCAAGCAAAGCGTGTACAGTGTACCCATTAGGGATATTCATCACTTGCACGAGCGAATCACGGAAGCTATCGCATCCGTCACTCCTAATGTTCTCGGGCGTGTGTGGCTGGAATTGAATCACCGCCTAGATGTCTGCAGGGCTACCAGAGGAGCCCATATCGAACTACGTTAAATAAAGTTATTCTTTTAGAGTTGTTCTTCAATTTCCCTTTTTTTCATCTCATTATCATGTTTCGTTGCAATAATATAGCTATTTAAAATCCCACCATGACTTTACGGACACACTGTATATTTGTGGTCACTGTTGAAACTTTTAACAATATCGGCCGAAACTTCTTTAGTGTTGCCCTCTACAGGGGTATAATCAACTATATCCAGTTTGGTCAAATCCTCTCGGAGTTTATTTCCAAGAGAACCTTCGAAGGTGTTTGGTCCCGAAGTTTTTCCATCAATTGCTTCAAATACGTGCCTGAAGGGCAGTTCGTTTGCATGGAAAAGGCAAATCAGCCAATGTACGGGCCTGTCCAGATATAATTCAATCAATTTTAGTACTCCGCCAATCCTGCCAGTGTTCACTGGGGTGCCATCGCATAGCAAAGCTTTGAGGGATTCTTTGCTATTAGAATCAACTATAAAAGTCATTATTTCATCTGCAATAAAACAAGCAGTTCCGTTATCTGGAGCTATATGACCCATGTAAACATCACCAGGTTCTTTGACTATTACATAATGTTCTTCGTACTCCATTCCCTTCTTTGTCTTAATTTGATCTTTTCTACCATCAAATCCGATGCCTTCAATCTGTGTGTTCTCTGATTTCACTTTGATTATGTTCTTTTTACCCACACGTATTCTTTCTCTTTCCACTTTTTTCCTATCCAACATATTGGTTTCGTCTAATATTCCCATATCCTTCAAAGCTGCATCTACTATAGCTGCAGTAGCTCTGTAACTTACACGGTATCTATCTGCTGTTATTGTTAAGTTATCATAAATAAGTCTGTTCTGATGGTTTTCTCTCAGCTCAAAATCCGGAACAAAGTCAATATCGTCGCTGTCATCATCAATTTCCATGCTCTCATCTTCCATAGTATGTAAAGGGTCCAGTTTGCTGGTTGAGGCGACATTCATATCTAGGCTTATCTTGGCTCTTCTTTCTAATCCTTTAACTCTATCGTGAGTCCTTTTTCTTGCGGAAGTCGTTACTCTGTCGATTGGTCCTAGTTGGTTTTTTTCTTTGTTTCTGCCCCACAAAAGACTCCCACTCACTTATTGGAACTCTAATATCACATCTGCAATCCGTTCGACTGATTTTTTTATCGTAAGAAGTACAAGTGCAAATATCAAACATTTCATCGAATGTCTCCAGCTTCTGCTGAAAACTGTTGTTTCTTTGTTTTAATGGTACTTTATTTAGCTTTGCTGCAGATTCTATCAATCGTTCAACTTTTATAGCTATTCCTTCATTTCCTATATGCGGAAAGGAAAACTTCTCTTAAATGGCTTCCACATCTTTAGTGACAATTCGGTAACATTCTTTTGCTGTTCTAGAACCTTTCGAAATCAGTTCTTCTCGTTTTCATACCAATAAATAATGCCTAAATACGTCAGCCTTTGAAGGAGTCATTGAAGGTGGAAATTCTGTAGGGTGACCAAATGTTGAATTGTGCGTTTTGCTTCTTGTCGCCATGATTTCACTTATTTAGGCCTAGTAGCATTAATAACAAGAAACTAATTGTTAAATTCTAGCAATTGAATCATTCAATCATAAAAAATCTGAAAATAACAATCTGAAACTAAACAAAAAAACGTGACATTCTTTTGCTGTTCTAGAACCTTTCGAAATCAGTTCTTCTCGTTTTCATACCAATAAATAATGCCTAAATACGTCAGCTTTTGAAGGAGTCATTGAAGGTGGAAATTCTGTAGGGTGACCAAATGTTGAATTGTGCGTTTTGCTCTTGTCGCCATGATTTCACTTATTTAGGCCTAGTAGCATTAATAACAAGAAACTATTTGTTAAATTCTAGCAATTGAATCATTCGGAATTAAATCATAACTCATTCAATCATAAAAAATCTGAAAATAACTATCTGAAACTAAACAAATAAACGTGACAATAATTTATATAATTCATCTAATGTATCTAAATTAATCTATGTAATATATTCGATCTATCTAAAACTCTATCTAAATAATCTATCCAAATTAATCTAATCTACTTAATAAGACTTAATATAATGCATGATTGTCACATTTGGGGTTATATCTGTGGAGAGAGTAAAATGGGTGGGATGCTAGGGAAGGTGTAAAGGGGCTCTCATATACTCATTTTTTTTACAAGATGTTGAGATCATCATTTCCAACTACATGCATACTGTGGAATTGGAGAAACTCGATTTTTGATATGTTTCGAAGCCCCCTAATACTGATGCTACCACAAGACTTTGTGAGTGAACTGGGAGCCTATAAGTTGATCGCGGGTGCGCCTCCACGCAAGACAGTCGGCAGGGGATCTACCGTGGATATCTCCCACGATTCCACACTCAGGACGGGGGCATCCATGCCACCAGCAACCGTTAAAAGAGTACACATTCTTCACGCCAGTGATATGGTTTTCACTTAGACCATCAACCCAGAAAACATGGCCGTTAACCTTAATGGGTAGTTCCCCCGTGTTGCGGGCATGCTTTATGTATACGCCTGTCTGTTGGTGTAGGTGTATGAGCCAGTAAATAGCCTTGTGCCCATAACTGCGGGGATTGTTTCTGTGAATAATGGCTAAGGTGTCTTTAAGCATGAAGTTATTCTTGAACACCGTAAGACATAATGATGCGATGGTGGTTGCGACATGCAGCGGATCGCATTTGAAACGACATATGTACATCCTTCGTAAAGGCCTGGAAACTTACTCTAAGCACGCGTACATCATTCACGCAATAAGGTTCACATTCATCAGCTATATTATAAGGATTACGTTCATTAAAGCTGTTGTAGTATCATTCAAAATCTTCACGTTCATCTGTACTCATACAATCATAGTTAAAGTAATGTTTGGGTGGAGGTAGACCTACGTAATTTAAAGTTTCACTAGTGAGGAATGTGTAAGGGAAATATCCTTTTGAAACTTCAGCTGCTACCCCCATAAACCTTGGGTAGCTTTGCTAATTTGCAGGGTGTGAATAATAAAGTATCTTTAAATTGTAAATTACCTCTTATTTGCATCTGTATTAATTTGTTGCCTCTTTTAAATGGATCGCCTGTAAATATCTCAGATGACTCGTGCTCAAGCACCTTCTTATAAAGGAACTGTGTGTCAAAATTTGCCCTGTTATGGGCGAGAATATACACAGTCATTTTTTTAAACTTGTCCGCAAACTTGACAATATAGGATACAAATAGTTTTACAGGGGTATCGTAGGCATTCGTTTTAAAAACGTTTGTCCGTTTACCACATTTGGCACTCATCACACTCGATCTCCATACACTCATCACAGATAGTCTGGCTCACAAGTAAATGTGGAATACCTCTTTGGTTTCAGCGTTCGTGTATGTTTCTATATCGTAGTACACAGTTATACAAGGGTTGTTTTTAGGCTTGGCGTCTTTCATATAACATACATGCTTTACACCATCCGCCTTATATTTCTCATGGCATGTAGACAGTGAATTTCATCACATTTGTGCTTGAACTTTCCCCTATCCATTCATGTGAAACATACCACATTCACAGATTCTCATTTTCCTGCACGTGCCAATTGATTTATGGAGCTCAAAACAGCTATTATTGAAAAATGTGCGTCTACACACATTACAATCCCTCTTCTCAGCTTCAACTACACGGCTTTCACATTTGGGCTTTTACACTGCTCACATACCATGTGACATCTTTACAATGTTTCACTATATCATCCGCAAACTCGAGACACCCCTTACACAAATCATGATGTCGTCCATATTTTCGACTTTTCATAACTCGCGTAAAGGCCCTTATATTACGGATGGGGAGATATGTTGTACCTGACAGTCCTAAAATAAGTAGGGGCCGTACGATCTCTCACACAGCTTTTAAAAACATACACAGTTCTACGACGATCATCCAGTCCAAATACAACTATACGAGCATTCATTTCCTGTTCTACCCTTCTCAGCTCTTCAGGACCCATGTTACAGTCAAACTCAAGTTCACAGTCTACAGCTAGCTTACGGGCACGCCCCACGACCGTAGGCAACCAAATGTTTTTGACCCGTGTATTTAGTACAGTAAACATACGAGCTAAGACTACTGCTATAAAGCCGCAACCACGATCGACGTTTATATGCCGCCTGTAAATAGCCTGAGAATTGAAGTTAAGAGTGTAAGGTGTGGCACTATGACCCGCAACACGGAATACACGGTCAATATTTACCGTGAAGTTGTCCATATTGAAGGCTATACTACTTTGGGAGGCATGCATTATACGACCTAATATATACTCTACATCTTCAGCCGCCAAACGCCTGAATGGTACTACTACCCAAAAATCATCTACAGAGCCATCATCTGACCCGAATCCGAAGGACAGCCTCGTCCTGACTTCACGCTCGTCGCGGTTCTGAAGGGCAAACTCTACAATACGTTCTACAACGCGACGTAGTCCGTGTTCAATACCGTTGCTATACATGGATCTAGGATCAACCCTGACTATATACCGATTTCTAGTCAAGGCTGGGGTAGGGGTTGCGGTGCGCACCAACTCGAATGTTATACCATCCTCAACAGAACGGGGAGCAGCTGTGGAGGATGAATAAGGGGTATATTGGCGGAAGAAGCTGATGTGGGGGGCGTAAGACGTTGAGGGTTGGGGCTCTATTACTGCAGACTCAACAGAACGGGGAGCTTGTGGAGGATGAACAAGGGGGTATATTGGCGGAATGCTCTACTGTGGGGGTTGCGCGTAAGACGTTGAGGGTTGGGGTTCTACTGGTGGCTAACAACCGGCGCTTCCTGGCGCTTTATACCTGACGTGGAGGGCTCTTCATCACACCCGCTTTGAACGTGCACAGTGTCGCTGGTGAGGGCTCATCGGCGGGTATGGGTACTGTAGATGCACGGTCAACGGGTTCATCCGTGATATCGATGATGGGGTGTACATCGTCGTCATTCACGGTTCTGTGGAAGAAGAAAACAAAATATAAGGAGCAGCATCGTTATTTGTAATATTCTGTAAATGACCCACTTAGGGGTGTGACGTGTTAGAAATGGAATCTGTAGAAAAATTCAGATTCACGAGCCCATCCACATGTATTATATCTGGACCGACAGGTTGTGGTAAAACGGTGTTTATGCTTAATATCATTAAAGAAAAGGGGGAAATGTTCTCAAAATTTGTGCATAAAGTTATATGGTGCTATTCGACATACCAATCAGTGTTCAACGAGTACCAAGATGATGTTTTGTTCCACAAGGGGGTCTATGACGTTAATTCGTTAAAGGGAAATGAACATACAGTCATCGTAATTGACGACCTCATGTTGGAGATGGATAAAACGTTTGCCGAGACATTTACAGTATTCTCCCACCACCTTAACATAAGCGTGTTCTTCATCAATCAGAATCTATTTTTCAAAAATAGATACATGCGCGATGTGTCGTAAATACGCAATATCTAGTCTTATTCGCGCAACGTAGAGATGTGTCACAAATTGGGGTATTAGCCAGTCAAATGTTCCCGAATCAGCGTAAGGAGTTTTTGGAGGTTTATAAAGAGGTACAAAGCAACGTTATGGATATTTGCTTTGTGACCTTCACCCGCGAAACACGTTTAGGGTGCTTCTAAGAACGAATATATTTCCAAACGAACCTGAAACCGTGTATATTCCAGAATGACGAATAGGCTAAAGAAATACCGCGAATTAATAAAAATCTATCAACGACTGCCTCGAGCATTGCAGCAGATGTTTGTTAAAAATATCGACTCTGACTTTTTAAAATGCATCTGTGAAATCTGCCTTAATGTTATAAAATGTAATGTTCCAATGAAATCCTCTCAGAAGACTCGCTTACGTCGTTACAAGAACATAATACGGACGCTCGCCCATAAAAGTCAGACTGTGGGTAAGAAAAAGCGTATTATTGTACAAAGAGGCGGTTCGTTCCTCCCATCTTATTTTCAATTTTGGGACCTTTACTGACTAGATTAATATAATGAAGAAGGTGGTTGTGATCCCGCACGAGGTGTATGCTTCATTACAAAGGAGTCCAGACGCGGTTCTAGAGCCCCGTAAAAGTAGGCTTAAAAGAATGGAAAGTGAGTTGCTAACCCTATTAAACAGTGAAAAGGCACCTGATGAGAAAAGGATCTTGTACCAAGAGGCTTTGCAGAAATTTCTTCATGAGTACGAAGATTATAAGCATCCTACAGAGCTCCCCGTGAGGCACAGCTCGAGTAGCGCTGAGCATAGCGACACAGGGCCTGAGCAACCAAAGAGTAGCGGAACACAGCACATCGAACATGTGCTAAAAAACAGCCTCCCCCATACATTGAGGAATAAAGGGCTAAGTCTTTATAATCTATTGAGTGAGGACCCCATCATACAGTGGACCGATACAGGCGAGGTCATTGTTGAAGGAACAAGGGTACAAGGATCCAATATCGTTGATATTGTTCATGATCTGGTGAGAAAGTGGGATAGGCCCTCACCAACAGGATGGAGGCACATTAAAGCAAGACTACAACAAATAAATGTCCCCAAAACATTGATAGGTAATCTGAATAGGTTAAAAGACTTGGAACATGCACCGCACGTGTCACAACTGAGTACACCTTCGCCCCCAGCAGCTGCAGTGTCTCTGAAGAGGAGAAAGAAGAGAGTAGACGGCCAACCTTATCCACGTGCCTCTAAAATACGCAAATGGCTAACGTATTAAGTAAGCACTATTATGACATTTCTAACCCTGCATCCTATGGTGGCGTTAATAGATTGTACAGAGGTGTTTATGGTGTAAGGAAAAAAGATGTTGAGAGATTTTTCGGGCCAGGATGCTTATACACTTCATAAACCGGTGAGAAAAAGGTTTAAAACAGCCAAGACAACAGCCGCCTCGATTGACTCTATTTGGCAGGCAGATTTAACAGACATGCAAAGATATTCAGTGTACAACGATGGCTACCGTTACATCCTATTCATAATAGATGTATTCTCTAGATACCTGTGGCTAATTCCCCTGAAAAATAAATCGCCTGAAACAGTTGCTAAAGCGGCCAAAACGCTGATGTTGAAAGAAAACAGGATTCCTGGCTATTTTTTACGGATATGGGAAAAGAATTTATAGGACGCTTTTCAGAACATGCTGTCAGAGTTTAATATCAGCTATTACACTTCCAATTCTATACATAAGGCTTCTTTAGCTGAAAGAGTTCAACGTACCATAAAGGAACGCATGCACCGATATTTTACACATAAAAACACACAGATATATAAACGTTCTCGATTCATTGGCTTCATCCTACAACCGTCACACCATCGTACGATCGGTACAACGCCTAACGATGTTTTAGAAAGAGGCAAGCGCCCGAGAAGAGATGGAGTGCCGCTACCACACCACTCTGTGCGTTTCAAAATCAATGACTATGTAAGGCTGTCACGTTCGGGAAATAAATTCGCGAAGGGTTTTGAGCAAGGATGGACACGCGAGATTTTTAAAGTTAGAGCTATGATGCCTAAAGGTGAGATAATGATGTATTACGTTGAAGATTTGAATGGAGAAGAGATCTCGGGAGGCTTTTACCGCGAGGAATTGCAGAAAGTGGCATTTAATTTAGGAAAAAATGTGTTTAAAATTGAGAAAATTTTAGGAAGCAAAGGTACAGGAAAGAGAAAAATGTACCTGGTGAAGTGGCTAGGTTACCCAGAAAGCTTCAATACCTATATAAAAGCTGATGCAGTAATGAAGCTTAATTAGTATGCAGCATGACTCCTAACCATTTCTACGTCACACTCCCGTCCTCCTCGTCCCTGTCTGTACACCCTAACAACACACTAGCCAACTTTGTAACAGAACTCCATGGCCCATTGAATTGGGTCGTGATTCGTATGAGGTGGGGATATGTGAAATTCAGCTGGACACCCTCTTTTTAAATATTGATTATAAAGATACCGTTTTTACGATTCTTAGAACTGTGTGAGTGTGCAAAAGCCGGGTTAACTCGGGATGAAACTATACGTATCGCCCGGACTAAGGTTGCACAGTTTTTCAGTACAACAGTGACACTAGGACCGGGTCGTTATGGTTCGGTGAGGATGTTGTGAGAGACTTAAACGTGTTTAAAAACTCAACTTACGAATGATTTATATACGAAATCGTAAACAAAGGAAACCCTGCACATACTCTAATCTAAAATCAAAGGTTAACAGAAATCTTAAAGACGGAAGATGTTCAAAATTATAACCGAGGGGCTTATCGAGCAGCCTTCCAAAGAGACACCTTTCACGAGGACCGGATGACTTGTCCACTTATGTATCATTGAAGATGGAGAAATTGGATGTAAGCTCTCAGCCTCCAGACATGTGCTATATTTACAGCAATATAGCGGAACACCAGTTTGTTGGGGATACCCAGGCACGCCTGCTACGCGTAGCACATCCCAACCATAGAGGAAGGAGCTTGAGTATTACATATGACATACCCCATTATGTGAATGTCGCAACTAATATAATAACTAATATCTCAATATATATAAGAACGATTGAGGGCAAAAATTTCCCATTCGGTGACGGGAGCTTAACAGTGAAGCTGCACTTTCGACGCACTGAGTTATAATGGACAGAAAGCCTTTCACGTATACCGAGGGGTGAGATACCAGCGTGGTAGTGGACTTGGGTCCATTTTTTCATCCATACTACGCACCGCTGTCCCACTGTTGAAGAGAAGGGGCCAGGTACCAAGGGAGGAAGGCGTTACAAATAGGTTTTAACGCGGCAGAGGACATATTGGCGGGCACTAAGCCTAAAGAAGCTCTAAAAAAACATTTAAAGCGCACACGGGATAAAATCATCGAAGACGCGAAAAGAAAAATGCGTGGTGGCGGAAAAAAGAGAAATGCTAGGAAGAAGGGGTTACCATCACGTTGTGGAAAGAAGAAGAGATCTGTTAGGAAGAAGGGTTTACCATCACGTGGAATTAATCGTAAAAGGAAACCTAAAAAGAAATGCTCAAAGCGTATGAAACCTATGGCTGATCATTTTTTTAACTGATATAAGCTTAGGACGCTACTCTCACGAGTCATAGATTGACTAATACTCGTCGAGGGAGGTGTCACTATTTCTGACTCGTCATGGCACGTTTCATTCATCCGTGTAGTTCACAATGTTGTAAATCGGAACTGTCCCTCTTTGATATGCCCCCTACGCAGGTCTCTATTGAACATAATGACTTTATTACAATTTACCCATTAAACACTATTAGTTCACCCAGTGCCCCTATAGAATTCTTGATACCCAGCTCAGGCCTTACTTTTTTGACCGGAGTTGCATGCACATGTATGCTAAACTACGCATTGCCCATTCTGACGGAACGGACTGCGATGAGAGTTATGCTGCCTACCCTGAAACCAACTTTCTGCACTCCATATTCAGTCAGTGTGACGTATATTTAAATCAGCCTAATATCTCGGCAGGCACGGGGTACTATACTACCACCTACGATCTTATCTGGAAAATGTCCTCAACTTTTCAAAAGAAGCGGACACCTTTTTATCCGCCAAGGGGTATTACCACACTAAAGATGAAGATGGAATAAAGGCTAAATTTAAAAATTCTAAAAAAAAAGATATTCGAAAGTTTTGGACGCCTGCATACAGACTTTACTTTCCAGGAGAAGTTGCTTATGAACGGGATGGATATGAAATTGAAGCTTACCTGCACGAGACCTGAGATCTGCATAAATCTGGTGGCTGACCAAGAAGAAGGCGCGAAACCCGTTGTGGTATACATCATGGAAACGTATTTGCGTATACGCCGAGTGAAATTAAGTTCCCCGAAGCAAATAGAAATTGAGAAAGACTTAGTACACGCCACAGTGAAATATCCAATTAACAGTGTACAGATCAAACTGTACACGATTCCCGCAGGGCTGGCAACGAAACAGCTAGAAAACGTTTACTAGTATACCTCGAGTCGCAAGCCCTAATAGAAGTAGATAGATTTAGGAACGTCACGACAGATTTTTAAAATGGATGCAAATACACTCCAGAGAGCGATGAAGAGTGACTGTTTCGCGCGTTCCAAATTTATCGGGGTTTTTGCAAAGAATGAAATATTGAAGCTGGATACTTCGAGAAACTGGTACGGGGCAATCGTTAACATCGACATTGCGGCGGGTGAGGGTATTCATTGGTTTGCAATCTATTTTAAAACTAAGGAAAGAATGTACTATTTCGATTCACTCGGCTCCCCACCATGGCATGACTCGACAATTGTACAGTTTATCGCACAGCTAGGCGTGCCTGAGATTAAATGGAATCCATATCGTTTCCAAGGATATTATACTGAAGCATGTGGATTGTATTGTATTTTGTTTCTCATGCATATGTCACGTGGGAGGGGATTTATGAACTTTTTAAAATTGTTCGATTTATGCGACACAAATATGAATAAATATGTGTGCAGACAGATAAAAAAAGGTTCCCATATGTTAGTACCCCCTGTACTGTTTAATAAAATGAAAATATATTACGTTTTGTTCTTATCCTAAAAAAAAATACTTACATAATCTCATCGATGACCACGCACTCGCTTGACCGGATGTGTGTCAATACCACGACTTCTGGTTCGCTGGGTAGGCTAGGTGGGGTGACTATCACTTCATTCATTCTCCTTTCGTCAAAAGTGTTTATAATATGGTCTAACTCCGTCCCGGTCCTATAAGATTAAGCAAAAATAAAAAGAAAATTATTTTTCAAAAAGCAGGCACTTCTTAAAAGTTTTAATATTTCTGAAAACCTAACTGTACAAGAAATGTACAAATATAAACACGCCATATATATATATATATATATATATATATATATATATATATATGTGGAAATAACGACGATGGATGTAGAGAATAATTGAAAATGTTTTGCAAAACGCAATTATTGTGGCCTGTTATAAGTTAAGTCCGATTGAAACGTTATATATGTAGGCCGAGAATAAAGCACAAACTAATTTCAAAACGGTTTGTTGTGGCATTTATAAGCTAATTAACACTGAATGAAGCGATGTATACAAATGTGACCCAGTTAGGTTCAATTGTGCTAGGCTAGGTCTGGTTATATTATAAACGAGAAAAATTCATCTTTAAATTATCGAGAAACAGACAAAACAATGTGACTAATTTTACGTTGTAGAAAAATTCAGAACAAAAGAATATTAGATTGTCAATTTATATGGTAATTAGCGCTGAATGAACCGGAGAACATAAACACTTACATCTCAATTGAATTGCCTGTAGGTTCTTCCGCTGCGTTGCAAATTGCAGCGATATTCCTTGTAGAAAATAGCTCATTCTGGTCTACTGCGTTGAAAAGGTGGAGTGTAGCTTGGGCATAGAAGTCGCCATCGCCAATCAGGTCGGGGGAGGCGTACAGTTGATCCATGACTTGTATGATGCACTAAATTGCGAGAAACTGACTCTCTGAATCGAAATTCACCATTTATAAGGGAGGCATGTAACCAACCCACAAGCGCGAACCTTGGCACCCTATTGGCTAGCTGCGAAATTTGGGTGGTGATTAGAACCTAGCCCAGCATTTTCGGCCAACACGAGAGCCTGCCCCCTTTCCAAAGAACCGTGATTGGGTATTCCACGAAAGCTGGGCATGAATTTTGGGCGGTGCTTAGCTATAGGCTTGCTTGGAACCCACCGAGGTCTGGATACAGTGCTGTGATTGGTTGCCCGCATCAAATCTGGGTGGGGCGTCTGTTCCAATGCATTGGTCACCATCTGATGCAAATTTTATTTTTCGGTGATATTTCCTATCGTTCGACAAATATTGATTTAGGATTTCAGAACCAAAACACCTGGCTGTTTGAAGCGAGTTTGTGGTCCAGAGATCCCTTTGTTTATTTCCCTGACAATACATTTTATTTTTCTGCGAAAAGTGGGTATGCCCTTACTGCCTTATTTAGGCCATATGGCCACTTACAGATGTGTATATGACGGTAAAGGTTTCAAGTTTGAAAAACACATTTTCTGTTGTATTGTGCTGCACTGACCATACTGTAAATAAATTTAAAATGAAAAAATCTTTACCATGCGATATATATATATATATATATATATATATATATATATATATATATAATATATATTGTATTGTGTGTGCTGCTCCAAGGGTAATCTATTTAACGACTTTACCGGCCAAATGGTTCAGATTTGTTATTGAAGATACATGTTATATGCTCTGAAAAGCACCAAATCGACCCTTGTTTTGTTTGATAGGCCTAAACTTACTTTAAAAATAGAATAAATACAATTTATATTTAATATGTGTATGTGTGTGTGTGAAGGGTTGAAAAACATCTGGAACCTCTGATAGGCGAAAGAGGAAGGAAAATAAAGAAATAATGAATTTAAACAAATTACACCAATTCGACCCTTTTTTATATGTTAATTTTGCTAGGCCTAAAACTTACTTTAAAAATAGAATAAATACTATTTATATTTAATGTGTGTGTGTGTGTGTGTGTGTGTGTTGGGTCAAACTGACATAAAATATGGTCATTAGGATACAGGTAAAGGCGCGGAAGGGGACACCAAATCGAATATTCTTTTGTATGATAAAATTTGTTTGGTGAATTGTTTGTTAAGCAGAAAAAAGGAGGCTTCAGCTTTTGTCTTCAAGGACTACGATAAGTTAATCTGCAGAAGTGTCACAAATGTAATATTGTATGAAAGAATGAGAAACACCTGTTCTAAAATTGCCTTCTTGACCATAGATTGAACGCGAAAGATACGACATAAAACGCGCCTTTACGTGTACATTTCCAAGATTTCCAACATTGAAATATATATATATATATATATATATAATATAAAAATAAGTTACATGCCTAAAACTTTACTTTTAAAATAGATTAGTTACAAATTTATATTTATTTTGAGCATTTATTGAGTTGTTCAGAATAGGATGTTTTATATATATATATATATATATATATATATATATATATATATATATATATATATATATCATTAGTAGTGGTAATAATAATAATAATAATAATAATTTCACGCTCACTTAGAAAAAAGTATTGACAATCGTGTCAAGCAGCCGTGGAGCCCCGTCCCGGGGTACGATGCTGGCAGGTGATGACGCCTAGAGGCACTGGCTGATGATGCCCTGGCATTATTAAGCATTCTTTTAATAAAAAATGTCTAATCTTGTTTGTTGTAACCGTTAGAGAAAGTTAATTAAAAATTTCTGGAGATAAAATTCCAGTAAATACGGTTAGATTTTACGTGATAAGTTTTCTTTTTGAATTGAAATTTATCCACGCACGAAGTGTTCATTTATTTTTTATTTTTGAATTGAAGTGTTTTACGCCAGCTTTAAACGCACGGGGAGAGCATTAGGGTGGAGTGCAGACAAAATGTCGACGGTCAAAATGTCGACGGACAAAGTGTCGACGAACTAAATGTCGAACGGACAAAGTGTCGAACGGACAAAGTTTCGAACGGACAGAGTGTCGAAAGGCATATAAGGAAACAAAGAAAAAGAAATAAAGAGGATATAGTGAGGATATAGTTTAAAGTTTATAATTTACCAGAGTATCGAAAGACATAGAGAAACGAAAAAAAAAGAAATATGAGAAGATAAAGGAGAAAGTTAGGATATAGTTTAAAGTTTATAGTTCACCTTCCAAGCACTCATTATCCCACACTTCCTTTTCAGAATCCAGATGTAAGATAATACTTTTCAGGCGGAGGGTTAAACACGAGTAGTCTGAAAACCGATTCATTACCGTGTCTGAGAAGTGCAGATCAAGTTAGTGTCCAAAATCTGTGAATTTTTGAGAAAGTATTACCCTTTCATAATGAAAATCATTTAGACAAACATGGGAGGAAAGAAACTCATACATGGAGGATATGTTTATGTAGTGGACAAAAAGAACGAAGATAGAATATTTTGGAGATGTGAAAAACGTGGTTATTGCAGCGGTAGAGTTATAACGATTGAAAAAACAATCTCTTCTACTAAAAATCATTGCCATCCGCCTGAGATGGTCCACATTGATGTTCTTAAAGTAAAAGAAACAATGAAAGTAAGTGCAAAACGTTCTGAAGAAATAACATCCACTATAATTAATAAGTGCACAAATGACATTCCTGTCGATGTATGTGGAACATTACCCAAAAAAGAATCTCTTGCACGCAAAATAAGAAGAGCGCGCAATTATCTGCAGATGAAGATTTGACGGTAACAACAAGAGGGGAACAATTTTTATTATTTAAGAATGAAGAAATTAGCATTTACTCTATCACAAAAAATCTCCTTATTCTGGAAACAAAGAGAAGATGGTTTAGTGATGATACATTTGATTGTGCCCCTATTAGTAAGCAGCTTTACACCATTCACCCTATTGTTGCAAAAAATAAGACTTTACCGCTTGTATATTGTGTCACAACCAAAAAAGATGAGAACACATATGATACAATATTTAATTTCTTAAATGGATATAAATTAAACCCCATTTCAATTGCTGTTGATTTTGAACGCTCTGCTATTAACAGCATTAAGATCTTTCCAGAAACCGCGATTTATGGATGCTATTTCCATTTCGGGTAATGTTTGTGGAGAAAAATACAATCTTTAGGGCTGCAAAATTGGTATAATGAGCCTGCAAATGCATTGATAATAAAAAAAATCCAAGCACTTGCATTTGTTCCACCGGATGATGTATATTCTCTTTTTAACGATCTAATGGGATCTCTTGATGAAGAAACTGACGATACATTAGGAGAATTCTTGCAGTATTTTGAGACTACATGGCTAGGTGTTGTTCAGCGAGGAAGAAGGAGAAAACCTAGGTTTGAAGTTGATTTATGGTCAGTTTATGAGAGACATGCCAACGATCTGCCCAGAACAAATAACGCTCTTGAAGGCTGGCATAATGCCTTCAAGAGAAGGGTCATGATTAGCCACCCTACCGAAGCGAAACTAATTAATAAAATTCGACTGGAGCAGGCAAGCACAGAAATGGCTTCAGAGCAAACATTCCAGGGAAGGAAGATTGAAAGAAAAAATAAGAAATATACTTCAATAAATCAGCGTTTAAAAACAATATTTGAAAGTTATGACGTTCAAAATGGATTAGATTATCTAAAAGCAATAGCTCATAATTTATAATAGTTTGAAATTGATTGATAAACACGTTGCCTTCTATTATTACTATTATATCCTTTGAAATATGATTTTTATTAAGCACATAAATTTTTATCTCATTTTTACTAATCACAATAAATTTTTATCTCATTTTTACTAATCACAATAAATTTTTATCTCATTCATGTATTTATTCTGCAACCTTGAATTTTTAAAATAAATTGTTCGTTCGACATTCTGTCCGTTCGACACGCTGTCCGTTCGACACTGTCCGTTCGACATTTAGTCCGTCGACACTTTGTCCGTCGACACTTTGTCCGTCGACACATTGTCCTACATCCATTAGGGTACCCTGAGTAACAAGCCCTGTCTGGGGTGCGATCCCACTCCTTTTAGCGCACGTATACTGTGACACCTGGCTCTATTACGTGTGAGTTTTGCGTTTTGCATCGTAGAAAATAAAGACAATATATTTAAACTGTGTGTGTGTGTGTGTGTATATATATATATATATAAAATTTGTTTGGTTTTGGATTTTAGAATAATTAATTAATTGTTATTTGTCAAATCGGGCTTCTAAGACAACTGGATGATTATTATATGGTTGACCCCGGTGGCACTGGCTGAAGATGCCCGGGGGCACTGGCTGATGGTGCCCGAGGCGCTGGCTGATTAAGCCAACTGGCTGATTAGGGGCTTATAAGAGAGCTGCGGGGTGGCTGAAGAAGTCATATGCGTCTGACAGCTGTCAGGCGAACAACCTTCTCCTCTTCCTTTCTCTCTCTCTGCCCCTTTGGGGGGTTCAGCCTGGGGGATAACTCCAAGTTGCATACCCCTTGCAACCTCATTTTGGGGTTGGCAACAAAGGGGGTGGGGTTGCCTTGCAACAAGGGGTGGGGGTGCCTTGCAACAAAGGGGGTGGGTGGCACTCTTGCAACATTATGTAACTTTATGCAATTGCATTTGCACTCGTCCATTTTGCAACCATACTACTGCTCCAACCACTCCTCGAAAAGCTTATCCAGCTTCCTCACGGCATGTTGCTGTGGCCTTGTTGAGATCCTGACTCGTTTCCCAAAAGGAGTCACCTCCAGGATCAGCCGCAGCACACCTTGTGGTCTTCATGCCCATGAGGTGGCGGTACAAGAAAATATCCAAAACCTGACGATTCGACGGCAACTTCGCCCCTGACAATTCCGTTTCGAAAGATCCGAGCAAATACAGCTCTGACTTCGTCCTCGTTTCCATTCTAAGGGCAAAAAAGATAAATTTTAAAGTGATAACCCGACCGACCAGCCCCTTCACGTCAATACACCATGACAACAAATCTCTCAATGATAATTTGAAGACCTTGAACAACCTCTAAATATTGATCACTCTTGTTCAATCTTCACCAGGATTGTTCCTTTAAGTACTGAAATAAATTTAGTGGATGATAGTAAGAGAATTTAAAATTTTGATTTTAAGGGCCACCCTAATATATATATATATAGTATCAAATCTTACCTCAACCATAAAGAAAAAACACCCCAGCCACTTGCTTCGTCCACTATCTACGCTTTTAATTGTGTTCGCTGCAAAGCGAACTATATTGGCAGTACCATCCGCCAATATCAAACAAGAGGGGACGAGCATCGTGGGATTTCTACAAGAACTTCACAGCCCTTGAACAAGCCCTCCAAATCAGCAATAAGGGATCACTGCCACCTCCACAACCACCCGTTACTTTCCTCCAATTTCAAAATCATTAATTCAGCCAACCAACTAATCGACCTCCGCATACTTGAGTCCCTTTATATCCTCAGTACCCAGCCAACCCTCAACGATTACAGTTCCGCTTTCAATTTAAACATTGCCAAATAAACTCTCAAAAGAAATCCACCATCACTCCGCCCGGCTCCATCTTCCTAATATGAAATTCTTTCAACAGGCAACCATTCCCAATCTTCTGTATAATTAGTCTCTTATTACGTTAACAATCTGGCAGTAGCGGCTCGTCGGTAGGCGCTGCGGAACTGCAGCACCCCTAAATTTTATATTTACAATTGAAATAATCAAGAACAATATAAGGATGAGCTCACTAAATAACTTTTTCAATAACTTTTGAAACTTTTATTCATTGCTCAATGCTCATCCTTTTATTTCAGTAATTATTTCAACCCATTCTTAGAGACAGCACCCCTAGAATTTTTAGTCACGAGCCGCCACTTCAATCTGGTAAGAAACCCTTCAGTTCTGTTTCACCTAAACCGTTTTATATTTTACTTATTGTCCATACTTTTATACTTTATATCATTTAATTTTTCATCTTTTGATATAATATGTATTGTAACTTACTATTAATTCTCGCTAATTGTTGCGCCATTTTAATTTATTGTTCGTTTCTATTTATTATACTTATTTATTTCTATTTGTTTTTAAACTTTTTAGCACTGATGATGGAAATTGAATTTTTCCGAAACGTCTGTTAATAAACATGTACCATCTTTTTGTCCTCCTATTCCTCGCTAAGCTACGCTTCCCTAAGAACAAACCATTCAACCAAGTTATATATATATATATATATAAATGGCAACATGCATTACTTACTTAATCCTTATAGTTGGTCAAAGGCTGTAGGCCTTCTATAATGAAAGCAAATTTAAATGAATGAGATTTTTAAGCTTTTAAGCGGGGTCACCAATGATCTTTCGACCTTAAACATATAAATAATATATTTTACCAAGGAGATGAAAATAGTTCTGTGGTTTTTTATTTAATTAACAAAAATAAAGGAAATATCTTTCAAAAGTGAATAACGGTTGTTTGCATATAGGTTTGTGCAGCATTATGAAATGCTTGTTAACGACAGTCAGTAGTTTATACAACACATAAATTAATAATGCAATAATATTAGTTACAGTAATTACGACAAAAAATATATGGTATGGCCTATCAACACGGATAAACTTTACAAAACAATATTTAGGCCTAGTAATGAAGATAAGCCTTACATGACAATATTGAGGCCTATTAATGAGGATAGGTTTTACAAGACAATAATGAGGATAGGTTTTACGAGACAATAATGAGGATAGGTTTTACGAGACAATAATGAGGATAGGTTTTACACAACGAAAATGAGGCCTACACACGAACACACACTAACGTTTAGGTAAAACGTCTAGAACGGTATGAGTCACTTTTATATAATCTAATCTCGCATAGGCGTCGGTCACTAGTTCATACGCTATTACGTGAGAGCCTAAAATTACACAATACACTGTAGGGCAAGACGATTGGACCTATTCAAAAGTTTACCAAACTTGGTGGAGTAGATTGTGTAGGCTGTTGAGATGGGGAGACAAACTTGCAATTCGGAATGAACGTTGAAATCTTGAAAGCCGTTAGTTTGTGGGCGCGGAATTGCTTGCAAAGGAATTTACGTCGATGCTTGGTAGGCCTGTCGGTTTCTGATGTTGGGAAACTAAAGGCCTTTTGCCGGTGGTGAAAGTAGACTAATTTTGACGGCGAAACCTATCGATCAGGTGAATAATGATTAAGAGGAAAACCGAGAAAACTTGCAGGAAAAGGGTTGCTCACTTTGTTGTTTAAAGATTTTTAGGCCTGCGTCCGGTTTCAGGAGTCCTTACGTGAGTGTGTAGGTCTTTTCTGGACATCAGGCGAGAAGACAAAATGCCGGTGAATGGATGAGTGGAAAATGTTATCGGGAGAGAAAGGAAATCTGAAGTTGAAGGTGCCAAGGTCGAGAGAAGAATGGAGAGAGAGGCACTTTTACGCAGCGAATTTATAGGCTTCTTGGAACACTGAGAGGGCTGCAAAAGAAATTGGTAAACGCCGCGTCCTTCCCGGCTCCTTCGAAAACGGTTAAAACAAAGCTCTTCTACCGACATGCTCTTTCTTTCAAGCGGACAACGGGAAATTAATTAATTGACAGAATTAATGTATATTAATATTGTATGTAAAACTTGAAATCTTTGAATTTGTCACTACATCCTTAATGAGTAAACTAGACTGCTTATAAATTAAAAATAAATATGATCTTAATAAATGTTACAGAAATGTCACTGCAAGGTATAACCGAAATCGTAAATTATATGAATTAATAAGTGCATTTTTTAATTGAATTAAAATGTGTACACGATCTGAGTAAGCATTTTTACTGTCTTAAACCGAGTTTCTCATCTCACGTAATATGATGGGCCATTCGAGAGGGGTTTGTTAGTCTTAAATTTAAGTTTGGAGAGCTCATATCGGCGATATCCGGGAAAATTTCCAACCGATTTTCATCTATTTTTACGACTTTAATCGTCAGCTTTACATATTGGCTTTGAACGCTCTCCTTTGGGTGATTTTAGTATGACTGATTTCGTTTCGTATTCTGGAACATATTTGAAGGAAGAACGTGACGTTATTTAGATCATTTTTAGAGCTTGTTCAGTATATAAAAACTCTGTCCAAAACACACCACTGTATGTGTTTGCGAGAGAAAGAGTGTGTGTGTGCTCGCGCGTAGGCAAATGGGTATAAGTGAGGTCGGATGTGTCATAATTCATAGATGGAGTGGGGTACGTTTTTGTGAGGTAACACTGGTTACCTCGGAGCATTAAAAAATTATATAAAAAATCTCCATTCATTTTTACTGTCGCAAAAGAAATATGTAAGTCTTGATTAAGTTAGGTTATATTTAGGTTAGATCAGTTAAAGTTAGTTGAGATGAGGTTAGGTTGGGTTAAGTTAGGTTAACTAGTACCTCACTACTAAGGGACTTGATAGAAAAGCCCTTTTGAGCCAGTAGTTGCGTCTGAAAAACTTATTACGCCATTCTCGGTTCGATGGAATTATGCTTGGGTTAGTTAATTAGATTTAAATATAGGATTTTTAAAAGTCAGTACCTTGCTTATAAGAAGATGTGCACGTGTGTGTGTGTGTGTGTGCGTGTGAAGGCAGACGGAAATATAAAAAAAATCACTTTTGTTTGAGGCCCAAAACGATTTATGGGATTAGGAATAAAATATCCGTTAAACTTTCTTCATACTTTATTGATACTGTCAGTATATATATATATATAATATATATATATATATATATATGAAAATTATTTCACGAAAGTAACACGTGAAAAATATTTATGATGAATAAAACCACGAAGGAAAGAAAACACAAAATGGTGCACCATTTTGTGTTTCCTTTCCTTCGTGGTTTTATTCATCATATATATATATATATATACACATTTCAACTGCAAAGAACATACAGTATAATTAACGTAAAGAACGACGCTTGTATAGGAGAACATTCCGCGCAAGATGAGGAGGGAGAACGAACAAATGAAAAAATGAGGTAACCACCCGGGAATCGAACCCGGGATCTTCCGATTGCCGGTCAGATATGATAACCACTACACCATGGTCCTCACTCGATCAGAAGTCGTAATTCTCCTACATACGCGCAGAAACCAATGCCCCGAGGGGAGCACCTCCCGCATGCCGCACCTATATATACATTTCAACTGCAAAGAACACGCAGTATAATTAACGTAAAGAACGACGCTTGTATAGGAGAACATTCCCTCCTCATCTTGCGCGGAATGTTCTCCTATACAAGCGTCGTTCTTTACGTTAATTATACTGCGTGTTCTTTGCAGTTGAAATGTATATATAGGTGCGGCATGCGGGAGGTGCCCCCTTCGGGGCATTGGTTTCTGCGCGTATGTAGGAGAATTACGACTTCTGATCGAGTGAAGACCGGCAATCGGAAGATCCCGGGTTCGATTCCCGGGTGGTTACCTCATTTTTTCATTTGTTCGTTCTCCCTCCTCATCTTGCGCGGTATGTTCTCCTATACAAGCGTCGTTCTTTACGTTAATTATACTGCGTGTTCTTTGCAGTTGAAATGTATATATAGGTGCGGCATGCGGGAGGTGACCCCCTCAGGGCATTGGCTTCTGCGCGTATGTAAGAGAATTACGACTTCTGATCGAGTGAGGACCATGGTGTATGGTTATCATATCTGACCGGCAATCGGAAGATCCCGGGTTCGATTCCCGGGTGGTTACCTTATTTATTCATTTGTTCGTTCTCCCTCCTCATCTTGGCCGGAATGTTCTCCTATACAAGCGTCGTTCTTTACGATATATATATATATATATATATATATATATATATACAGTGGCCTAGGAAGTAGGCTAACAAAATTTAAAAATTAAAGTTAAACGAATGCTTAGGGTCACCAGTCTTGGCGCTCACCCCAAACAAACAATATATCATATAATAAAGTACGGGGCTCCAATAAACCTTAGCCCCCCCCAGGGCCCCCACCCATGGTCTAAACCATTAGAGGTACAGTAAAACTGAACATACCTTACAAAAGAGAATTTAATCCTGCATTTAATGAGAAACAATTAAAACTTGGTGTTCCCGCCATTGACTTCCAAGACAGCCTGAATTCGCTTTGGGTAGCTTGCCAAAAGTGACGTGAATAGATCTTGATCGTTACACAAATTTGCTAAAACAGTTTCAATGTGTTGCGTCAATGTATCCTTCGAAAATCGATTTGCTGCAGGTTCTTGAAACAACAGACATTCAACCTTGTCCTTTATAATTGATCCAATGTGTTCACAGACGTTCAGGTCAGGAGAATTTCCTGGCCATTCTTCATTTCCAAAGAAATCGATCTCATGGTTCCGCAACAACTGTTGAGTGGCTAATGCCTTAAAGCAGGGGACCTTATCGTGCAGAAGTGTGACGTGATCGACATCCATAACATTGTTTGGGTTTCTTAGAAAAGGAATGACATGCCGGGATAGAATAATATCACGAAAATACTGTCCATCCCAACTCTGACCATTTGGCTTCAGCACCCACGTGAGCTTCTTTGCAGTGAACAAAACAAACCCACCAACACAGTCAGGACATTTTAATAATTCGCGATAATGTTCATTGTCATCGATTTCATCTGGTGTTGTGGCCCACACTCGATAATTTTGGTAGTTAGGCCGACGTGTTACGTAAACAAAAAATTCATCGGAGACAGCTAAATGCATGAAATCATTCACATCCCAATCTTCAAGATAATGGGCAAACCACATTCTGTCTTCGATGTTGAGTTTTTTGGCTTTGGAAGTTCATCCCAAGGCTTTAAACCTTGCCTATGACGGTACAGTCGAATGCTCTCACCACTAACGATCTTTCCTCTCAACACTTCGATCTCTCTAGAAAGTTTAGCACAGCTGTTTTTCCGCTTACGCGTACCGCTTTCAATGATGTCCTTTGTTTCCTGAGAGAGTGGCAAATTTGGGGTCCCAGATTTGGTTGTATCCATTTCACATTCATCGAAAGTTTTATTCCAATTTCTTTTGACGAAGTCCTCACTTCTTCGCAACTTTTTGGCAACCCATGAACGTGTTATAAAGGTGGCTTCAGCATCACGAGCTTCCCGAAATGTTATTGCTCGTATGCGATCTATCACACGTTGCCTTTCCGTATCACCAATTAATTGAGAAGCCATTATATTATCACTTTATCGGCTAGAGTAATTTTAATACCTGCAATAAATAAAGAATTTTATATATTTTTATAATCACTAAAAACTATTTCGATATAAGTAAACATGTAAGCTGCAAATGGGGGGGGCTAAGGTTTTTTGGAACCCCTTAAATAGAAATGACTTTATGGTTTTTTGTTTAATTAGAAAAATAAATGAATTATCTGTTGACTTGCAACAATAATTAAGGTAATGAGATATTCGGTACTGTACACTACAATCATGAGTAAGTTAGAAAACAACAACTAGGTCAGTAATGGCGAACCACTGACCCGCGGGTCAAGTACTGACCCACGAGGCAATTTTTAGTGACCCACGAGCTTTTATTTAAATAAAATATGACTTTAATTTTTAATATTTTCTGCCTTACAGTTTTAAAATTATTTATTCTTCCACCGAAATAAACAGCTGATACACATTGAAACGTTTTTGAACGTATAGTATACGTTTAAAAACGTGCGTGTATGTATGACAACCGACCGAAATACACAGCTGATACATATTAAAACGTTTTTAAACATATAGTATACATTAAAAAACGTGCGTGTATATATGACAACCGACTCATCGTGCGCGCCGCGTGGTCATCCTCCTTCCCAGTTTTCCAGTTCAAGTCCTTAAGTTTGGGAGTGCCAAATTATTAGTGCAGAAATTATCACCCATAAAAAAATGGCTACAAAAAAACGAAAAACTAGTTCTGAAGGTAATGGAACTGGAAGGTTATTTCATGAAGAGTGGACTGTCAAATACGGTTATTAATCGAAATAATAAAACTTTTTGTTGTATTTGCAAAGTGGACATTGTTGCTCGCTTTTATAATATTAAGCGACATTTTGAAAGTAGCCACAAAAATTTGTACTCAATATCAGATGAGGAAAGGAACTAAATTGTTATGAGGAAATTAAACCAACAGCAACATCTGCTATTTTCAAAAGAATTTTTAAACCAAACAACAATAATACAGCAACTAGTTTTCAATTATCATCTACCATTGCTCAACACGGAAAACCACTTTCTGGTGGTGATTATTTAAAAGAAGCTTTTATAAACTGCTCAGATTATTTATTTGAAGATCTACAGAATAAAGATCAAACAGTTAAATGTATTAATAAGATGCCTGTGGCTAGAAATACGGTCAAAGATAGAATAATTATCTTGGACAAAAATGTATCTGATCAACTTTTATTGGATTTGAAAAATGCTGGAATGTTTTCAATTTGTTTGGATGAAAGTACAGATGTCACATCACAGGCCCGTCTAGCAGTTATTGCAAGATTTTATTCCGAAAGTATAATGAAGGAAGAGCTAATTAAATTGATGACACTGCCTGAGAAAACCACAGGACAGGATATTATGAATGAATTGAAGAAGGAATTCATCCAAATAGGTATTAATTTCAGAAATATTGTATCTGTGACAACTGATGGAGCTCCGAGTATGATTGGAAAAAATGTAGGATTTGTTCAATTAATTAAACAAGAAGTGAAACACCCTTTAGTTGAATTTCATTGTATTTTACATCAAGAAGCTCTTTGGGCAAAAAAAAGTTTAAAATCACTTGAAAATGTGATGTCACTTGTGACAAAGATTGTCAATTTTATAGTTGCTCACGATCTTAACAAACGTCAATTTACCAAACTATTAGATGAGGTTGACTCTCAATTTTCAGGGTTATTTATGTATAACAATGTCAGATGGTTAAGTCGTGGTCAAGTTTTGAATCGCTTTGTTGAATTGTTAGAAGAATAAGATATTTTTTTAATAAAAAGGAACATGAATATCCATGACTGACTGACATAAATTGGTTGAATGACTTATATTTTTTCGCTGATTTCACATTGCATTACAATGCTTTAAATAAAAAGTTGCAAGGTCGCGGCTGTGTTGAATCATCAATGTTTGAAAATATTAAAGCTTTTGAAAAAACTAAATATTTTCTCAAAAGATCTGAGGAAGAAAAATTGAAATATTTTCCATTATTGCAGAAACACTTCTTGACTTCAAAATATTTTGCAGACAATGAAGAAAATAAATCCGACGTATTCAAAATGTACTCTTCAATAGTAAGAGATGCCAGAGAATCACTTTCAGAAACGTTTTCACAATTTTGACAAATTGATCAACATTACAATTCATCCAATTCCACCATAAATAAATGCAAAAAACTTCACATTTTTCTACGTGAAGGTCAAAATATGAAAATAAAATCCCACTCTAATAGACAGAGTTTATTTCCACAACAGTTTCGATGCCAGTAGTATAGCCTCAAAAAGGGAGACAGAGAATGGATCAATTTGAAAATTTCCCCCCCTCACCGTCCTTCATGGAGGTCCTCCACCTTCCTTCATGGCGGTCCCTCCTTTATGAGGTGTCCTTCATGGTTCTTAAAAAAAAAAAAAAAAAGGGGAAAAAAATAAGAGGGTGAAAAAAAAGAGGGAAAAAAATTAAGAAAGGACTGAGCCTCGCCTTCCTCCTTCAAAAAAGTTCTTTCATGAGGCAAACAAGAACAAACATGCAAATACATACATACATTCAAGTACTTTCTGTTCAGGCAAATTCCGCCAAACAGTAGAAATGAAAACTTAAAATGAATATCTGAAAAGTTTTAATAAGCCTAACCAGATTGCGCATCAACACATCCAATTTTCGTCTGTTAACAAATTGCGAACAATACATAAATCAAAATCAGATTGAACATAAGCACACCGGACAAAAAATTAGTCACCCCTAATAGCACCGATAGTAGGAAGTTCAAGGTCACACAGAGGGCGCTGATGTAGCATTGGTAAGTGAAAAGTAGCGGTGACGTAGCACACAGGATCAGATCTGTTTCGTGAGGTGGTGAAGAACAAAGTGTGTGTTGGATATAGTCTGCAAAATGGGTCGTGAGGCAGACGTTACTCAGTGGCAAAAAGGAGCCATCGTGTTTGGCAGAGCCCACGGACACAAAATGTCTGAAGTAGCCCAATTTGTTGGTGTGTCAACGCGTACTGTCCAGCGAGTTTACAAAGAGTGGTGTAGTTCGCAATCAACTGACAATCGACGGCGTAACTGTGGCCGGAAAACAATTCTCGACAATAGGGGCCGCCGCCATGTTTCTCGTCTAGTAACTGCAAATCGTTTTCAAACCAGAGAACAATTGCTCCAAGAAACCAATGAGGTTCTCCAGCGACCAATTTCCGAACGGACATTGCGAAGAGAACTGCATGCGATGGACATCTGGAGCAGGGTACCACGGAAGAGGCCGCTGTTAACAGCAAGTCACAAATTGACACGTTATAAATGGGCTCAGAGGCACAAAAACTGGACTGCGGCAGATTGGAAACGTGTAATCTGGTCCGATGAGTCCCGTTTTTGTTTGTTCTCCAATGACGGGAGGCGACGAGTACATCGCAGGTCCATTGAAGCCTTTAATCCTGAATGCGTCGAAGGTGTTGCTCAGGCTGGAAACAGAAAGTGAAGCGCAGGAATAGACACCCACGGACTCTGGCGGAACTTCGGGACCGGCTGATGAACGAGTGGCAGCAAATCGATGTTCAGTACATGCACAACCTCGTAGAGTCTCTGCCTCGCCGGATTCGTGCGGTTATCAAGGCCAGAGGCGCCGTCACATGTTATTAGGTACATTCTGAGAGGGGTGACTAATTTTTTGTCCGGTGTGCTAATTTTAAATCGAAAAACAAGTTCTTTATTTAATATCTGTATTATGAAAAATAAAATGAATATTTATTATTTTAATTTAAATAAATTAATTTCTCTCTTTTTTAAGGGAAACTGGCTTATTTTCAAACGAGATGATCTTCAAATACAATATATACTTATAGTACACGCATATTTGTTTATTTACTTTTAAATATGTAGTTTTCTGTTATTTACACCGATATATACCATCACATTCACTTTCACTGGCCATCTTCTGGTATGTGAATTAATAATTTTACTATACAGCAAATTTCGTTATAAAAGTGCATATGTTAAAAAGAACATCAAGCTGCGTAACGCAGCTTTCAAACTGAAGCATCAATTCTGTTATCCTCCTCTAAACATCCACTTAAATATTATTACTAATATTGATTTATTGTTATTATTACATATATATGTACACGTGTTAAGAGTATTTAAATTAAATATATTGACTTCAATTCCCTTCGTAATAAAAGCATCTGACAACTCTACCCAATCTTGCTATATTTTTCGCACAGTAACTGTTTTGAGAGTAGTAGTTAAGTTTAACTTTCTTTTAACGACTATTAGCTGCTACTAATCTTGTTATTATTATTATTATTATCATATATATATATATATATATATATATATATATATATATATATATATATATATATAACATCCAAATAAGTAGGTTCGGGTAAAAACATTTCTTATTAGATGCAATTAAAGAAAACGGGATGTCGAATTTGTGTGGATTGTCATTTTTAAATAGATGCAGTGGGAAATAGGTACTGAAAGTTGAGAGATTTTTCATTAAGAACCTTTCTACTTGTAGTTATAGTTAGGACTATTCACATTACTTTAATTATCATTTCTCTAATTTAACGGCTGTTCACAATTCCTCATAATTCTCATAATAAACGTATTTGTTTTCACACCAGTCATGCCAGTATTTACATCAATCACACAGAATGTTCATGCTTATTGTTTTTGTCATTAGCTGTACCAATCATGTCTTTACAGACTGAAGCCTACCGTTATACAACGTTTAAAATCTTATAATTTAATACCTTATGATATCAGATCTCGTATAAAAAACATCATTTTCTGTACAAATGGCCGCAAAAATACTTCAATCATAATAATGTACTCATAGAACGCACCATACGCTTTTTCACTTGTATTAAAAACGTAAAACTGAAAGTTGTATCATCACGCGATATTCGATTCTGCAATGGCGTAAGTGAGCCCTAACATTTAATTTAAAATTATTTAACAGATCATTCGAGGGAACTGTACATCGATCTCATTATAACTTCTGACTCATAATAACCCGCTATGCATATTTACAAGAGTCGAATTTAAATAAATAAATAAATAAATATATATATATATATATACACAAACTCAGAATGGTTCCCTGAGAACATTATATGTTAAACACAGACCGTGCATGGAACAAGGAACTCTTCTGGGAAAATTAAATCCACTATAGTCCGAATAAGTAATGGTAAATGACAAATACCATAGTTTTTTTCCTTTTTCATGATTTTAGCCCGACGTGGGCAACGGGTCTCTCGCAAAGAGATCCCATAAATATAGCTTCCCTCACCAGCTATCTGCAAAGCAGACAGGATCCAGCTTTGGGACGTGGATCTAGGGTTTAAAGCAAGCCTAGATCCTACACTCAGAACCTCTATATAAGTAAAAGACTCGTTGCATTCACGTCGTGTTGAATAAATCAAAGAAAAAGGGGGTAACTATTGTATTTTTAGCCAAAAAAAACAAAACTTAAACCTCAACCGGGACATTGAGCGTCCACTTTTCAAGGCACGAAACACGTCCGTTTAGTATACACAAACTCAGAATGGTTCCCTGAGAACATTATATGTTAAACACAGACCGTGCATGGAACAAGGAACTCTTCTGGGAAAATTAAATCCACTATAGTCCGAATAAGTAATGGTAAATGACAAATACCATAGTTTTTTTCCTTTTTCATGATTTTAGCCCGACGTGGGCAACGGGTCTCTCGCAAAGAGATCCCATAAATATAGCTTCCCTCACCAGCTATCTGCAAAGCAGACAGGATCCAGCTTTGGGACGTGGATCTAGGGTTTAAAGCAAGCCTAGATCCCTACACTCAGAACCTCTATATAAGTAAAAGACTCGTTGCATTCACGTCGTGTTGAATAAATCAAAGAAAAAGGGGGTAACTATTGTATTTTTAGCCAAAAAAAACAAAACTTAAACCTCAACCGGGACATTGAGCGTCCACTTTTCAAGGCACGAAACACGTCCGTTTAGTATACACAAACTCAGAATGGTTCCCTGAGAACATTATATGTTAAACACAGACCGTGCATGGAACAAGGAACTCTTCTGGGAAAATTAAATCCACTATAGTCCGAATAAGTAATGGTAAATGACAAATACCATAGTTTTTTTTTCCTTTTTCATGATTTTAGCCCGACGTGGGCAACGGGTCTCTCGCAAAGAGATCCCATAAATATAGCTTCCCTCACCAGCTATCTGCAAAGCAGACAGGATCCAGCTTTGGGACGTGGATCTAGGGTTTAAAGCAAGCCTAGATCCCTACATTCAGAACCTCTATATAAGTAAAAGACTCGTTGCATTCACGTCGTGTTGAATAAATCAAAGAAAAAGGGGGTAACTATTGTATTTTTAGCCAAAAAAAACAAAACTTAAACCTCAACCGGGACATTGAGCGTCCACTTTTCAAGGCACGAAACACGTCCGTTTAGTATACACAAACTCAGAATGGTTCCCTGAGAACATTATATGTTAAACACAGACCGTGCATGGAACAAGGAACTCTTCTGGGAAAATTAAATCCACTATAGTCCGAATAAGTAATGGTAAATGACAAATACCATAGTTTTTTTCCTTTTTCATGATTTTAGCCCGACGTGGGCAACGGGTCTCTCGCAAAGAGATCCCATAAATATAGCTTCCCTCACCAGCTATCTGCAAAGCAGACAGGATCCAGCTTTGGGACGTGGATCTAGGGTTTAAAGCAAGCCTAGATCCCTACACTCAGAACCTCTATATAAGTAAAAGACTCGTTGCATGTCCCGGTTGAGGTTTAAGTTTTGTTTTTTTTGGCTAAAAATACAATAGTTACCCCCTTTTTCTTTGATTTATTCAACACGACGTGAATGCAACGAGTCTTTTACTTATATAGAGGTTCTGAGTGTAGGGATCTAGGCTTGCTTTAAACCCTAGATCCACGTCCCAAAGCTGGATCCTGTCTGCTTTGCAGATAGCTGGTGAGGGAAGCTATATTTATGGGATCTCTTTGCGAGAGACCCGTTGCCCACGTCGGGCTAAAATCATGAAAAAGGAAAAAAACTATGGTATTTGTCATTTACCATTACTTATTCGGACTATAGTGGATTTAATTTTCCCAGAAGAGTTCCTTGTTCCATGCACGGTCTGTGTTTAACATATAATGTTCTCAGGGAACCATTCTGAGTTTGTGTATACTAAACGGACGTGTTTCGTGCCTTGAAAAGTGGACGCTCAATGTCCCGGTTGAGGTTTAAGTTTTGTTTTTTTTGGCTAAAAATACAATAGTTACCCCCTTTTTCTTTGATTTATTCAACACGACGTGAATGCAACGAGTCTTTTACTTATATAGAGGTTCTGAGTGTAGGGATCTAGGCTTGCTTTAAACCCTAGATCCACGTCCCAAAGCTGGATCCTGTCTGCTTTGCAGATAGCTGGTGAGGGAAGCTATATTTATGGGATCTCTTTGCGAGAGACCCGTTGCCCACGTCGGGCTAAAATCATGAAAAAGGAAAAAAACTATGGTATTTGTCATTTACCATTACTTATTCGGACTATAGTGGATTTAATTTTCCCAGAAGAGTTCCTTGTTCCATGCACGGTCTGTGTTTAACATATAATGTTCTCAGGGAACCATTCTGAGTTTGTGTATACTAAACGGACGTGTTTCGTGCCTTGAAAAGTGGACGCTCAATGTCCCGGTTGAGGTTTAAGTTTTGTTTTTTTTGGCTAAAAATACAATAGTTACCCCCTTTTTCTTTGATTTATTCAACACGACGTGAATGCAACGAGTCTTTTACTTATATAGAGGTTCTGAGTGTAGGGATCTAGGCTTGCTTTAAACCCTAGATCCACGTCCCAAAGCTGGATCCTGTCTGCTTTGCAGATAGCTGGTGAGGGAAGCTATATTTATGGGATCTCTTTGCGAGAGACCCGTTGCCCACGTCGGGCTAAAATCATGAAAAAGGAAAAAAACTATGGTATTTGTCATTTACCATTACTTATTCGGACTATAGTGGATTTAATTTTCCCAGAAGAGTTCCTTGTTCCATGCACGGTCTGTGTTTAACATATATATATATATATATATATATATATATATATATAAGGAGTTTGTATGTGGCATTCCAACAGAAGGCAGGAAGTGTCTGAACCCTGTTTCTCCCATCACTGTCCTCTTCATCTGGCCTTTTTACATGTCACGTCTACCCTGTAAGCAGCCCAGCATACTCTCAAACACGCACTTCTCACTATATCCCTTACTACACACGCATGCATCTTACACACTACACAGTCTTTTCAAAAAAGGTGTAATTTCAGTAGTTTCGGAGATTCGCGATTGTCCCCTGCGTCCTGCCTGCATCGTATATAGTACCAAGCAAGTCTCTCCACAGTTTACAGGTTTCCTAATTGTCTAAAATTTATAAAGTTCTCTCTTATTGTTTTCCTTATTGTAACGGACATCACAACCGAATTTAAATAGTATTTAAGTATTATGTCGAGCAACATAGCTAGATAACCCCGCCACAGCCTAGTTTCTTTGCATAATCATGAAACATGAAACAAGATTATATATATATATATATATATATATATATATATATATATATATATATATATATACGGCAAAAGTAGTTTGAAGATTTATTCCATCACACGACTGATTATAATTATACACTTTAGAGGAGTTTGCAAATTGCATATACTTAGACAAAAAGTATTAGATCTTATGATGATTTCATGTCATTATCAGCATGCTTCACTGTCCTTTCAGTCATTGTGACCGTAGAACGTACCAGAACTATGGTCTTGACAAACCACAATGTGTTAAATTTAAATATTGACTTATTGTTATTATTACATATATATGTACACGTGTTAAGAGTATTTAAATTAAATATATTGATTTAAATACATTTCGTAATAAGAGCATCTGGCAACTCTACCCAATTTTGCTATATGAAAATGAAAATGAAAAGGTTTATTGGCAGACTATAGTCCATATGGCAAATATTATTAATACAATGACAGTTCATACACTAAGGGTAGAAATATATACAATTGATTAGAAATAATACTGAACTGTCGAAGTTAAGTGGAGCTACAGACAGACAGACGTTTTCGTACCAAGAAGTCCATAGCTTAGGCCTTAGAGGATAAATGGCAGGACTCATGGATAGCTTGGATGATCGGGTTGGTTGATTTTTTAATTCTTTGCATTAGAATGTGTTGAGCACGTCTTGTTACCTCCGGGAAGCTCGGGACATTGCGGGTAGCAAACATTTGCGAAGCTGAGCATCTCGGGGGTAATTTATGTAAGAGTCTAAAAGAACTGTTGTACAGCAAATTTAGGGTACTGCCAGAACCTTTTTTATAATTCACCCAGAGTTGCAGACCGTATATATTACTGCAGAAAGTACGAAAGAGTGTGTCTTTAGCTTCACTTATACAGAAACGAAAGCTCCTTATGGTCATATTCGCTTTAGCATACAGGCTTCGAGATTGTTTTCTTATATCCGAGTCATCACTCAAGGAGCTGGTAATAGTTTGACCCAATTACTTAAACTCTTGTACTTCCTCAATTACTTCACCATTCATTTTAAACCTTATGTGAAAAATGCTCTGTATCAATTGGTCCACAATTAACCCACCCCTTATATCCACAGTCTAACTATAGAGTAGATTAAGTCTAGCCTTGTAGGGGTCAGCCTAGAGATTCCGAAAATGGTCCAGAGCGGGCAGATAAATTGAGGTCCACAGTAGGATTACTCACCAAATTAGGTTAGGGCAATCTACCTTCACCTTTGTTAAGCTATGAGTTGATGTTAGGTCTTAGGCCACAATGTAGACCTAATTTGTCTGACCCAGCTTAATTTACTGCGTTTACTTCTAACTGGGTTAAAAACACAATTAGTCACTTACTACTAGTTATTAGAGTCCCTTTTCCCCTTTTGTTTAATTGTTGAGAGCGTACTTGCTGGTGGGGATCTTTTTTCCGTTGTTTGTTCTTCTCTTTTCTCTCGTTCCGTCTTGTAGCCCCGTTCCTCGTTTTCGTTCTCCCTTGTCCACCTTTTCGCGGGGCTTTTTCCACCAGCGTCCTCTTGGTTTTTTTTGGTTGGTTGATCGGTAATGTATAACTATTACCGAGCACGCTCTTGTCACACAGTATATAAATACTAGTGTGGAGAATAACTCTGGTGAGCAACCAATTGGTTTCATCCACCCAGTTATTGACATAAAAGGAATTTAATAATTGTTCGATTAACTACCTACCTACTCAGTGAACCATTTTCGTTACCTCCCAACTACCCACTCATCAGTTTTCCATATACTGGGGGCCCCGGGAGATAAAAATTTTGGTGTCAATGTCACCAATTTTTATGTCTGAGTGTAGACTAGCTAACTATTTGACTGTAAATGCCTGTTAATCTGATTAACAGTGACTATCCTCACCATCTCATGGAGAAGATGTAGCATTTAATTAGAAGAGAAAATATACATCCATAAGATGAAACTGTCTATGGTCTTTACCATAAGAAAAGGAAAAGTGAAAGTTAGAAGATAAAATTACAATTCCCCAGCATCTATTTTTTGTTGTAAAACTAGTCGCGCCTTTAATGCTGTTTGTCGCTGAGGTCTTGTGTCTGTCAATGTTGTAGTAGGATGCGTTACCACTCCTACTGTCAAAGGAATAGTTACTGGAAGTTCAGTGTCTCCAGTTGTTACTGTCGGTGGAGAAGGTTCTCCAAAGTCCATTGTTTTGGGTCCAGGCTCTAAGGGGTACAAAAGAGAAATGTCTCTTGTTGTGTCACCCGTTGAAGTCCTTAATTTGACCACTCTTGTTACCCCGTCTGCCCCTGGTCTGAGTTCTAAAACTCTAGCCAGAGGCCAGTATTGTCTTGGAGTACTGTCATGTATGAGAACAAGGTCCCCTACCTTAATTGTGTCAGACCAATCCTTCTTAGTCATTTGTTTATGTCTCTCCCTTAGACCCATCAAGTACTCAGTTTTCCGCTGTTTAATGAAATGAGCTTTAACTCTAGTTAAATGTTGTAACTTAGTCTGGAGCTCATCATGTCGTTGAGTCCAGTTTGGGTCTTCTGAAGAGTCTATATCGTAGTCCGGCAGGAGACTAACTTGTTCTCCCCGAATCAAATGATTTGGGGAGGCGGCGTTATCCCCAAGAGAAAGGAGAGAAAGGAGTAGAGGTGTTCACCTGGCTCCTCAGGTTAGATAAATATGCCGTACAAAGTGACATTTCAAAGGCAATTTTGAGAATAAATCTAAAAAATGAATATGACAAGAACCAACTTAGGTTCTTATGGTTCAGGGTTCCATTTGATTTGAATAAAGGGTTCATAACCTATAGATTTAATGTTGTGTTGTTTAGAGCCAATTGCTCACCTAGCCTATTAGCAATGACAATTAGACATCATTTGGACCAGTTTAATAACTCTTTAACATTGAATTTCCTCAAGGAACATTTTTACGTAGACAATCTAATAGGCTCAACAACAACAAAATCTGAATTATCTGAGGTCTATGAACACTCTCAAAACATTATGCAACAAGGTAACTTTGAACTTAGAGCGTGGATTTCAAATGATGAGGAATTAAACAAAAAGATTTTAAAGGATAATAATGGTCTTACTGATCCATCAGACAGAGTTAAAACTTTAAGTATGAACTGGTATTTGGATGCAACTTCTATCAGTCATGATTCAATCTGTACTAAAGGTTTTAAACTTGATGAGGAAGTAAATACTAAAAGACAAATATTATCAGAGGCTTCAAAAAATTTTGACCCCATGGTTCTATTCCTGCCTTCAACAATAAAATCAAAGATTCTCCTCCAAGAAGTTTGGATGACAAATGTTGGGTGGGAAGATCCAATAACAAATGGAGAGCAAAAATTTTGGAAGAAGTTAGCTGCTGATTTAACAAAAGTGCAGAACATTAAAATTCAAAGGTGCTGTGGGTTTAGGGATAAGCCCCAGAGACTTCATGTGTTTGCTGATGCAAGCACACAGGTTTATGGGTGCTGTGCATACCTTGTAAGTCCTACAGAAAGTCATCTAATTTATGCAAAAGGGAAAGTTGCACCCCTCAAACCTACCCGAACCATACCTCAACTGGAACTATTGGCTGCTGCGTTAGCCATTAAAACCATTTCATTGCTTAAGGATGCTTACCATGATGTGAACATAACTGATATCCATATCTGGCTTGACAGTCAGATTTGTCTTGCCTGGATACGGAATGCTAGCATTAATAGTAAGAAGATCTTTGCAAGAAATAGGCTAAAAGAAATAGCTGAAGCTAATGAAAGACTACAAGTAAACTTTCACTATGTTCCAACTAAACAAAATCCACCAGACTTTCTGACCAGAGGTTTATCCTACAAGTTGTTGAAGTCAAACAAAACTTGGTTCATGGGACCTAAGTGGCTCTGTAATACAGACCAATGGCCTGTGGAACAAGTTAACTTGACATTAAATTTAATCTTTTCAAATGAAAAGGTTGAACCAATCACTAATTATGAACATTATTCTGATTTCAGCAAACTTGTCAGGGTCACAGCCTACTGTTTGAGGTTTGCTCACAACTGTTTAACTACAATAAACAAACAGCTAAATAAAAACAATCATAATTATACAGAAGTTGCAACCAAGTACTGGATAGGGCATGCACGACAAAAGGAGTCTTACAAAAGCAAACATCCAATCCTTTTACCTAGATTTAGCTATTTGACAACATTAATCATCAGACAAACACCCACAATGATGTACATCATATGGGGGTACCACAGACACTAACTACATTAAGAAAAACTTATTGGATACCCAAGGGAAGGATCACTGTTAAAACAGTCCTGAGTAAGTGTATCACATGTAGGCGTATTCATGCTAGGCCCTATAGCAAACCAAATCCTCCTGCTTTGCCAGAGGAGAGAGTTACTCTCAACAGACCCTTTGAGACTGTAGGCATTGACTATACAGGAGCATTGACTGTGGGGGTGGTTGACACTGAACAAAAAAATGTACATTGTACTGTTTACATGTGCTGCCTCACGAGCTGTTTATCTGGATGTTGTGGAGGACCTTACAGCAGAATCTTTTGTTGCTGTCTTTAAGAGATTCTGTGCACGACATTCAGTACCCAAGACAGTTTGGACTGACAATGCTACATATTTCAAGGCTGGTGAACAAGTCATCCACGATTTGTTAAGCAATGAACTCACACAATTATATATACAAAATTCAAACATAAAGTGGAAGTATATTCCGGTTGCCTCTCCTTGGTATGGTTCTATCTGGGAGAGGAATATACAAGCAGTAAAGAATTGATTGAAGAAAGCAATTGGTAAAAAACAGATACACTTGTTTGAGTTGCTCACTCTCCTGGCTGAGATTGAGAACATCATTAACAATAGACCACTCACTTATGTAAGTGACAACATTAATGACCCGGAACCATTAACTCTAAATCATTTGATTCGGGGAGAACAAGTTAGTCTCCTGCCGGACTACGATATAGACTCTTCAGAAGACCCAAACTGGACTCAACGACATGGTGAGCTCCAGACTAAGTTACAACATTTAACTAGAGTTAAAGCTCATTTCATTAAACAGCGGAAAACTGAGTACTTGATGGGTCTAAGGGAGAGACATAAACAAATGACTAAGAAGGATTGGTCTGACACAATTAAGGTAGGGGACCTTGTTCTCATACATGACAGTACTCCAAGACAATACTGGCCTCTGGCTAGAGTTTTAGAACTCAGACCAGGGGCAGACGGGGTAACAAGAGTGGTCAAATTAAGGACTTCAACGGGTGACACAACAAGAGACATTTCTCTTTTGTACCCCTTAGAGCCTGGACCCAAAACAATGGACTTTGGAGAACCTTCTCCACCGCCAGTAACAACTGGAGACACTGAACTTCCAGTAACTATTCCTTTGACAGTAGGAGTGGTAACGCATCCTACTACAACATTGACAGACACATGACCTCAGCGACAAACAGCATTAAAGGCGCGACTAGTTTTACAACAAAAAATAGATGCTGGGGAATTGTAATTTTATCTTCTAACTTTCACTTTTCCTTTTCTTATGGTAAAGACCATAGACAGTTTCATCTTATGGATGTATATTTTCTCTTCTAATTAAATGCTACATCTTCTCCATGAGATGGTGAGGATAGTCACTGTTAATCAGATTAACAGGCATTTACAGTCAAATAGTTAGCTAGTCTATACTCAGACATAAAAATTGGTGACATTGACACCAAAATTTTTATCTCCCGGGGCCCCCAGTATATGGAAAACTGATGTGTGGGTAGTTGGGATGTAACGAAAATGGTTCACTGAGTAGGTAGGTAGTTAATCGAACAATTATTAAATTCCTTTTATGTCAATAACTGGGTGGATGAAACCAATTGGTTGCTCACCAGAGTTATTCTCCACACTAGTATTTATATACTGTGTGACAAGAGCGTGCTCGGTAATAGATATACATTACCGATCAACCAACCAAAAAAACCAAGAGGTCGCTGGTGGAAAAAGCCCAGCGAAAAGGTGGACAAGGGAACGAAAACGAGGAACGGGGCTACAAGACGGAACGAGGGAAGGGGAAGAACAAACAACGGAAAAAAGATCCCCACCAGCAAGTACGCTCTCAACAATTAAACAAAAGGGGAAAAGGGTCTCTAATAACTAGTAGTAAGTGACTAATTGTGTTTTTAACCCAGTTAGAAGTAAACGCAGTAAATTAAGCTGGGTCAGACAAATTAGGCCTACATTGTGGCCTAAGACCTAGCATCAACTCATAGCGTAACAAAGGTGAAGGTAGATTGCCCTAACCTAATTTGGTGAGGAATCCTACTGTGGACCTCAATTTATCTGCCCGCTCTGGACCATTTCCGGAATCTCTAGGCTGACCCCTACAAGGCTAGACTTAATCTACTCTATAGTTAGACTGTGGATATAAGGGGTGGGTTAATTGTGGACCAATTGATACAGAGCATTTTTCACATAAGGTTTAAAATGAATGGTGAAGTAATTGAGGAAGTACAAGAGTTTAAGTAATTGGGTCAAACTATTACCAGCTCCTTGAGTGATGACTCGGATATAAGAAAACAGTCTCGAAGCCTGTATGCTAAAGCGAATATGACCATAAGGAGCTTTCGTTTCTGTACAAGTGAAGCTAAAGACACACTCTTTCGTACTTTCTGCAGTAATATATACGGTCTGCAACTCTGGGTGAATTATAAAAAAGGTTCTGGCAGTACCCTAAATTTGCTGTACAACAGTTCTTTTAGACTCTTACATAAATTACCCCCGAGATGCTCAGCTTCGCAAATGTTTGCTACCCGCAATGTCCCGAGCTTCCCGGAGGTAACAAGACGTGCTCAACACATTCTAATGCAAAGAATTAAAAAATCAACCAACCCGATCATCCAAGCTATCCATGAGTCCTGCCATTTATCCTCTAAGGCCTAAGCTATGGACTTCTTGGTACGAAAACGTCTGTCTGTCTGTAGCTCCACTTAACTTCGACAGTGCAGTATTATTTCTAATCAATTGTATATATTTCTACCCTTAGTGTATGAACTGTCATTGTATTAATAATATTTGCCATATGGACTATAGTCTGCCAATAAACCTTTTCATTTTCATTTTCATATAGCAAAATTGGGGTAGAGTTACCAGATGCTCTTATTACGAAATGTATTTAAATCAATATATTTAATTTAAATACTCTTAACACGTGTACATATATATGTAATAATAACAATAAGTCAATATTTAAATTTAACACATTGTGGTTTGTCAAGACCATAGTTCTGGTACGTTCTACGGTCACAATGACTGAAAGGACAGTGAAGCATGCTGATAATGACATGAAATCATCATAAGATCTAATACTTTTTGTCTAAGTATATGCAATTTGCAAACTCCTCTAAAGTGTATAATTATAATCAGTCGTGTGATGGAATAAATCTTCAAACTACTTTTGCCGTATGTATATATATATATATATATATATATATATATATATATATATATATATATATATATATATATATATATAATCTTGTTTCATGTTTCATGATTATGCAAAGAAACTAGGCTGTGGCGGGGTTATCTAGCTATGTTGCTCGACATAATACTTAAATACTATTTAAATTCGGTTGTGATGTCCGTTACAATAAGGAAAACAATAAGAGAGAACTTTATAAATTTTAGACAATGAGGAAACCTGTAAACTGTGGAGAGACTTGCTTGGTACTATATACGATGCAGGCAGGAAGGAGGGGCCAATCGCGAATCTCCGAAACTATTGAAATTACACCTTTTTTGAAAAGACTGTGTAGTGTGTAAGATGCATGCGTGTGTAGTAAGGGATATAGTGAGAAGCGCGTGTTTGAGAGTATGCTGGACTGCTTACAGGGTAGACGTGACATGTAAAAAGGCCAGATGAAGAGGACAGTGATGGGAGAAACAGGGTTCAGCACTTCCTGCCTTCTGCTGGAATGCCACATACAAACTCCTTATATATATATATATATATATATATATATATATATATATATATATATATTTATATTTATTTAAATTCGACTCTTGTAAATATGCATAGCGGGTTATTATGAGTCAGAAGTTATAATGAGATCGATGTACAGTTCCCTCGAATGATCTGTTAAATAATTTTAAATTAAATTAGGGCCTTACGCCATTGCAGAATCGAATATCGCGTGATGATACAACTTTCAGTTTTACGTTTTTAATACAAGTGAAAAGCGTATGGTGCGTTCTATGAGTACATTATTATGATTGAAAGTATTTTTGTGGCCATTTGTACAGAAAATGATGTTTTTATACGAGATCTGATATCATAAAGTATTAAATTATAAGATTTTAAACGTTGTATAACGGTAGGCTTCAGTCTGTAAAGACATGATTGGTACAGCTAATGACAAAAACAATAAGCATGAACATTCTGTGTGATTGATGTAAACAGTGGCCTGACTGGTGTGAAAACAAATACGTTTATTATGAGAATTATGAGGAATTGTGAACAGCCGTTAAATTAGAGAAATGATAATTAAAGTAATGTGAATAGTCCTAACTATAACTACAAGTAGAAAGGTTCTTAATGAAAAATCTCTCAACTTTCAGTACCTATTTCCCGCTGCATCTATTTAAAAATGACAACCACACAAATTCGACATCCCGTTTTCTTTAATTGCATCTAATAAGAAATTTTTTTACCCGAACCTACTTATTTGGATATTATATATATATATATATATATAATATAATAATAATAATAACAAGATTAGTACAGCTAATAGTCGTTAAAAGAAAGTTAAACTTAACTACTACTCTCAAAACAGTTACTGTGAAAATATAGCAAGATTGGGTAGAGTTGCAGATGCTTTTATTACGAAGGGAATTGAAATCAATATATTTAATTTAAATACTCTTAACACGTGTACATATATATGTAATAATAACAATAAATCAATATTAGTAATAATATTTAAGTGGATGTTTAGAGGATAACAGAATTGATGCTTCAGTTTAAAGCTGCGTTACGCAGCTTGATGTTCTTTTTAACATATGCAATTTTATAACGAAATTTGCTGTATAGTAAAATTATTAATTCACATACCAGAAGATGCATGTGAAAGTGAATGTGATGGTATATATCGATGTAAATAACAGAAAACTACATATTTAAAAGTAAATAAACAAATATGCGTGTACTATAAGTATATATTGTATTTGAAGGTCATCTCGTTTGAAAATAAGCCAGTTTCCCTTAAAAAGAGAGAAATTAATTTATTTAAATTAAAATAATAAATATTCATTTTATTTTTCATAATACAGATCTTAAACAAAGAACTTGTTTTCGATTTAAAATATGATCACTCTGATTTTCATTTATGTATTGTTCGCAATTTGTTAACAGAAAAATTGGATGTGTTGATGCGCAATCTGGTTAGGCTTATTAAAACCTTTCAGATATTCATTTTGTTTCATTTCTACTGTCTGGCGGAATTTGCCTGAACAGAAAGTACTTGAATGTATGTATGTATTTGCATGTTTGTTCTTGTTTGCCTCATGAAAGAACTTTTTTGAAGGAGGAAGGCGAGGCTCAGTCCTTTCTTAATTTTTTTTCCCCTCTTTTTTTTCCCCCTCTTATTTTTTTCCCCTTTTTTTTTTTTTTAAGAACCATGAAGGACACCTCATAAAGGAGGGACCGCCATGAAGGAAGGTGGAGGACCTCCATGAGGACGGTGAGGGGGGCAATTTTCAAATTGATCCATTCTCTGTCTCCCTTTTTGCGGCTATACTACTGATGCCCACTCGCATTCTCCTCGGGTGGATACAGAAAAACGAATGAACCAAAACAAGAGGGAATAACTGTCCATGGACTGACCGTTAAGAAATTCGCACCTCGGTTAGATCCCATTCTCCCGACACCGGAAGGGCATTTTCATTAAAGGGACCCGCTTATAAGTACATGCGCACAAATTTAAAACTATCTTCCTGTTCTAAACATACAGATTCTATTATTTATTTTTTTACATAATTATTACATTTATTATTAAATTTATTACATTTAATATTGCATTATTATTTATTACAGAAATTATAAATTTATTATTACATTGTTGTTTATTGTATATAACTTATAAACCGAAAAACGAATGAAAAAGGCGAAAAGGAAATAATCCAGAGACCATTGAGAAATTCGCACCTAGATTAGATACCGTTCTCCCGACAACGGAAGGGCATTTTATTACAGGGTCCCGCTTATAAGTACATTCGCACAAATTAAAACTATCTTCTTGTTCTATACATACAGATTCTAATATTTTGACATAATTACTGCATTTATTATTGCATTTACATTTTTTTTAACATTTATTATACCTTTACCCTAATTATTAAATTTATAATATTACCTTTATTATTACATCTGTTGCATTTATATTTATTTCCACATTTATTACTTCCATTATTACATTTACTAAAAGCGAGTAAGGAAACAATCCAGAGACCTTTAAGAAATTCACACTTAGGTTAGAACACATTCCCCCGACTCCGTAAGGGATTTTTTGACCAAGAATCTCATTAAAGGGTCTAACTTATAAGTACCTTCGCACAAATTAAAATTATCTACTTTTTCTATACACACAGATTCTATTATTTTTCTTTTGACATAATTATTACATTTATAAAGTACCTTACTTGATTCCCAATCTATAGCATGATTATTTTGGCTGGCGTGATAAAAAATGGCATTATTAGTATTACAACTTCTGAAGGCATATTTGTGTTCTTTAATACGGGTTTCAATATTTCTTCCAGTTTCTCCCACGTATACTAAATACTAAATCACGTGACATGTAAAAAGGCCAGATGAAGAGGACAGTGATGGGAGAAACAGGGTTCAGACACTTCCTGCCTTCTGTTGGAATGCCACATACAAACTCCTTATATATATATATATATATATATATATATATTTATATATATATATTTATTTATTTATTTAAATTCGACTCTTGTAAATATGCATAGCGGGTTATTATGAGTCAGAAGTTATAATGAGATCGATGTACAGTTCCCTCGAATGATCTGTTAAATAATTTTAAATTAAATGTTAGGGCTCACTTACGCCATTGCAGAATCGAATATCGCGTGATGATACAACTTTCAGTTTTACGTTTTTAATACAAGTGAAAAAGCGTATGGTGCGTTCTATGAGTACATTATTATGATTGAAAGTATTTTTGCGGCCATTTGTACAGAAAATGATGTTTTTTATACGAGATCTGATATCATAAGGTATTAAATTATAAGATTTTAAACGTTGTATAACGGTAGGCTTCAGTCTGTAAAGACATGATTGGTACAGCTAATGACAAAAACAATAAGCATGAACATTCTGTGATTGATGTAAATACTGGCATGACTGGTGTGAAAAAAAATACGTTTATTATGAGAATTATGAGGAATTGTGAACAGCCGTTAAATTAGAGAAATGATAATTAAAGTAATGTGAATAGTCCTAACTATAACTACAAGTAGAAAGGTTCTTAATGAAAAATCTCTCAACTTTCTGTACCTATTTCCCACTGCATCTATTTAAAAATGACAATCCACACAAATTCGACATCCCGTTTTCTTTAATTGCATCTAATAAGAAATGTTTTTACCCGAACCTACTTATTTGGATATTATATATATATATATATGATAATAATAATAATAATAACAAGATTAGTAGCAGCTAATAGTCGTTAAAAGAAAGTTAAACTTAACTACTACTCTCAAAACAGTTAATGTGCGAAAAATATAGCAAGATTGGGTAGAGTTGTCAGATGCTTTTATTACGAAGGGAATTGAAGTCAATATATTTAATTTAAATACTCTTAACACGTGTACATATATATGTAATAATAACAATAAATCAATATTAGTAATAATATTTAAGTGGATGTTTAGAGGATAACAGAATTGATGCTTCAGTTTGAAAGCTGCGTTACGCAGCTTGATGTTCTTTTTAACATATGCACTTTTATAACGAAATTTGCTGTATAGTAAAATTATTAATTCACATACCAGAAGATGGCCAGTGAAAGTGAATGTGATGGTATATATCGGTGTAAATAACAGAAAACTACATATTTAAAAGTAAATAAACAAATATGCGTGTACTATAAGTATATATTGTATTTGAAGATCATCTCGTTTGAAAATAAGCCAGTTTCCCTTAAAAAGGAGAGAAATTAATTTATTTAAATTAAAATAATAAATATTCATTTTATTTTTCATAATACAGATATTAAACAAAGAACTTGTTTTTCGATTTAAAATATGTTCAATCTGATTTTGATTTATGTATTGTTCGCAATTTGTTAACAGACGAAAATTGGATGTGTTGATGCGCAATCTGGTTAGGCTTATTAAAACTTTTCAGATATTCATTTTAAGTTTTCATTTCTACTGTCTGGCGGAATTTGCCTGAACAGAAAGTACTTGAATGTATGTATGTATTTGCATGTTTGTTCTTGTTTGCCTCATGAAAGAACTTTTTTGAAGGAGGAAGGCGAGGCTCAGTCCTTTCTTAATTTTTTTCCCCTCTTTTTTTTCCCCCTCTTATTTTTTTCCCCTTTTTTTTTTTTTAAGAACCATGAAGGACACCTCATAAAGGAGGGACCGCCATGAAGGAAGGTGGAGGACCTCCATGAGGACGGTGAGGGGGGCAATTTTCAAATTGATCCATTCTCTGTCTCCCTTTTTGCGGCTATACTACTGATGCCCACTCGCATTCTCCTCGGGTGGATACAGAAAAACGAATGAACCAAAACAAGAGGGAATAACTGTCCATGGACTGACCGTTAAGAAATTCGCACCTCGGTTAGATCCCATTCTCCCGACACCGGAAGGGCATTTTCATTAAAGGGACCCGCTTATAAGTACATGCGCACAAATTTAAAACTATCTTCCTGTTCTAAACATACAGATTCTATTATTTATTTTTTTACATAATTATTACATTTATTATTAAATTTATTACATTTAATATTGCATTATTATTTATTACAGAAATTATAAATTTATTATTACATTGTTGTTTATTGTATATAACTTATAAACCGAAAAACGAATGAAAAAGGCGAAAAGGAAATAATCCAGAGACCATTGAGAAATTCGCACCTAGATTAGATACCGTTCTCCCGACAACGGAAGGGCATTTTATTACAGGGTCCCGCTTATAAGTACATTCGCACAAATTAAAACTATCTTCTTGTTCTATACATACAGATTCTAATATTTTGACATAATTACTGCATTTATTATTGCATTTACATTTTTTTTAACATTTATTATTACCTTTACCCTAATTATTAAATTTATAATATTACCTTTATTATTACATCTGTTGCATTTATATTTATTTCCACATTTATTACTTCCATTATTACATTTACTAAAAGCGAGTAAGGAAACAATCCAGAGACCTTTAAGAAATTCACACTTAGGTTAGAACACATTCCCCCGACTCCGTAAGGGATTTTTTGACCAAGAATCTCATTAAAGGGTCTAACTTATAAGTACCTTCGCACAAATTAAAATTATCTACTTTTTCTATACACACAGATTCTATTATTTTTCTTTTGACATAATTATTACATTTATAAAGTACCTTACTTGATTCCCAATCTATAGCATGATTATTTTGGCTGGCGTGATAAAAAATGGCATTATTAGTATTACAACTTCTGAAGGCATATTTGTGTTCTTTAATACGGGTTTCAATATTTCTTCCAGTTTCTCCCACGTATACTAAATCACAACTTTTACAGGGAATGCTGTAGACACGGGCTTGTTCCTCTTTTGCAACGTTATTCCTAACCAATTTACTTTTCACGGTAGACGAATATTTCAACGCCAAAGCAAACTTAAAATCTTTCGTCAACGGTTTTACTCTTTCTAAGCCGGCAATGTAAGGCAAACTCACATATTGTTTTTGGTTAACTGAAGGTTCCCGAGGGGCATAAAAAGATTTTCTGGCTTCGAAATACGCCTTTCTGATAAACCACTCGGGATATTTTAAATCCTTAAAAATGTCCCAAATCTTTGAATTTTCCGGGTCCAGCAAATGTGGGCTACAAATCCTGAGTGCTCTTACATAGAAACATGGAAGAAATAATTGAGTTTTTAACCCCTTCATCATGATATGAAAAATAATGAATGTACGAATTACAATGAGTAGGTTTTCTATAGACCGTGAAATTGGGCTTTCCGCTTTCGTTAATGACCAAAACATCTAGAAAAGGTAATTGTTTGTCGTTCTCCCATTCATATTTAAATTTAATAGAGGGAACAAGATTATTTAATGACTGAAAGAAATTGTCAAAGTTGTTCCAGTGGTCAGGCCAAAATGAGAAAATATCATCTATATAACGAAACCAAATTAGATTCCTGTGACTTATTGTTTGCAACAATTCCGACTCATAATATTCCATGTATAATGTAGTCAGTATTGGGGATAAAGGAGACCCCATTCCCATACCAAAACGTTGCAAATAAAATTCTTCACCGAAGGAGAAGGCATTATTGGTGACACAGAGTTTTATCAGTTCTAAAAATACAGATGTGGGCATGCCTAGTTCTACGTTACATGTTGGCAATTTTCTATCTAAAAAACTAAGTACATCATCAATGGGAACTTTCGTAAACGAGGACTCAACGTCAAAACTGATTATTCTTCCCCATTTTAAATCTAAGGACATAACTTTGTTAATAAAGTCACAGGAATTAGTGATGTGCGAGCCTGAATATTTACCAACTAATAGGGATAATTTATCTGCAAGAAATTTAGATAACCTGTAACTAAAGGAACCCCTTTGTGAAATAATGGGATGGAGTGGTATATTAATCTTATGGGTTTTAAGTAGGCCGTAAATGTGGGGGAGTTTGGGGGTTAATCTGTAGAAATCTTTTAGGATCAATCGCCGGGACATCTTTTAATAAGTTCCTGATGGTTTTGTTGAATTCGGCAGAAAGACTCTTTAGGGGGGACGATCTCACTTTGGTGAAGGTGAATTCATCATTAAGTAACGCTTCCATTTTTTGTTTATAATCACACTTGTCCAAAATAACCCTCGGGAACCTTCAGTTAACCAAACACAATATGTGAGTTTGCCTTATATTGCCGGCTTAGAAAGAGTAAAACCGTTGACGAAAGATTTTAAGTTTGCTTTGGCGTTCAAATATTCGTCTACCGTGAAAAGTAAATTGGTTAGGAACAACGTTACAAAAGAGGAACAAGCCTGGGTCTACAGCATTCCCTGTAAAAGTTGTGATTTAGCATACGTGGGAGAAACTGGAAGAAATATTGAAACCCGTATTAAAGAACACAAATATGCCTTCAGAAGTTGTAATACTAATAATGCCATTTTTTTATCACGCCAGCCAAAATAATCATGCTATAGATTGGGAATCAAGTAAGGTACTTTATAAATGTAATAATTATGTCAAAAGAAAAATAATAGAATCTGTGTGTATAGAAAAAGTAGATAATTTTAATTTGTGCGAAGGTGCTTATAAGTTAGACCCTTTAATGAGATTCTTGGTCAAAAAATCCCTTACGGAGTCGGGGGAATGTGTTCTAACCTAAGTGTGAATTTCTTAAAGGTCTCTGGATTGTTTCCTTACTCGCTTTTAGTAAATGTAATAATGGAAGTAATAAATGTGGAAATAAATATAAACGCAACAGATGTAATAATAAAGGTAATATTATAAATTTAATAATTAGGGTAAAGGTAATAATAATAAATGTTAAAAAAAAATGTAACTGCAATAATAAATGCAGTAATTATGTCAAAATATTAGAATCTGTATGTATAGAACAAGAAGATAGTTTTAATTTGTGCGAATGTACTTATAAGCGGAATCCTGTAATAAAATGCCCTTCCGTTGTCGGGAGAACGGTATCTAACCTAAGTGCGAATTTCTCAATAGTCTCTGGATTGTTTCCTTCTCGCCTTTTTCATTCGTTTTTCGGTTTATAAGTTCTGTATAATAAACAACAATGTAATAATAAATTTATAATTTCTGTAATAAATAATAATGCAATATTAAATGTAATAAATTTAATAATAAATGTAATAATTATGTAAAAAAAAAAAAAATAGAATCTGTATGTTTAGAACAGAAGATAGTTTTAAATTTGTGCGCATGTACTTATAAGCGGGTCCCTTTAATGAAAATGCCCTTCCGGTGTCGGGAGAATGGGATCTAACCTCGGTGCGAATTTCTTAATGGTCGGTCCCTGGACTGTTTTTCCCTCTTGTTTTGGTTCATTCGTTTTTCTGTATCCACCCGAGGAGGATGCCAGTGGGCATCGAAACTGTTGTGGAAATAAACTGTCTATTAGAGTGGGTTTTCATTTTCACAATTCCACCATATTATTCAATTTGAAGATCTTCAGTTACCAGCTTTTGATTGGCTTGACATTGGTAATTTAGAAAAAAAATTAGTTGACTTCCAAGAAAGTGCAATATGGAAGACTAAATTTATTGATCTTAATCTGAAGTTACAAGAAAAGGAATTGGAGTCGTCAAATTTGGGTGTAACCAGAGAACAATAGAAAGAGTTGAGAATCTTATTCTTGCAGAATGGAACTCTTTACCAAATTCTTTTGCATCAATGAAAAAGCTAGCATTAGCTCTGCTAATAATGTTTGGTTCATCTTGTTCATGTGAACAGTTGTTTACCTCCATGAATTTTGTCAAATCCACCACTAGGAATCGCCTGGCACAGATATGAGTGCTGCATGTGTGAGACTAAAGTCAACTAAATATAAATCTCGGATCAAAACATTAGCAGCTAAAATCCAACAAGTTTCTAACTAAAAATAGTAAGTAAATAAATTATTGTGACCCAATTTCATTTTTTTAAAAATCAAAAGGAACAAAAATGACCAGCCAACAAAAAAGTATTGCCACCACTGAACTAGGTAATAAGATACGATATTGGCTTCACAGCAATAAGTAATTATAATAGAACGTAAACTATATGAATGAATGAAATAACAAGATTTTACAAAAATACGGTATTGGTACAACACTTGAATAAGCTACTGCAGTCTTAACGGGAGAGTTAATTTGAACGGTATTGCGGACACTTTAGAGCCTACTCGATTAAGCAGAGTTTGTGGACGTTTTAGCTTTGAATCCGAAATAATCTATCACGACGTAAGAAAACACTGTAGGCCAATTGGGGATCCACGGGAGGTTTACCGACCTCCGATTTTGACGTAGATAACTCTGAAGACTGAAGAGGCCTATGTGATGGTTATCGTACTGCGTTTCGACGTAGATCTCTGAAGAGTGAAGAGGCCTACGTGAGGTTTACCGTCCTGCGATTTAACATAGACAAATGTGAAGACTGAATGGGCCTACTTGAGGCTTACTGTACTGCGTTTCGACGGAGATAGTCTGAAGACACACAGGTCTACCAGCGGGAGGATGTGCTGAGGGCCCGTTGAAAGGGCGCCGATCGAACTGATGTTTGAAAGATTGAGGCCACCTGAGATGAAATGGCGTTACGTGGAAGTGAAGATTCACGGGAAAATTCAACGAGCAAAATGAGGTCGATTTTAAGTGGACTCGCGCTTGTATAGGGGCGGAACTAGGGATGAAATAATACCGACAATTTTTAATACCGGTATTTGAACGATTATTTTACTGATACCGGTGTTGATACCGGTTTTATGCAGAGAATAATTTATAATGATTTTTTTGGTGTCACCCTGCCAAGTGCCAACCCTCCCACAAGCCTGCAGGACTAGGGTGTGTCAATTTTAGGGAGCAAAGTGAAATCTTTAGATTTTCAAAGACTACTAGTGAACAAATGATGCATTTTTATGTGCTAAATCGAAATATGGCTTTAAAATCCAGATTTGACCAATCCTAGCTACTTATATTTGAAGTTGAAGTTTACGAAAAATCAGCAATTTTTGCAAGTATTTTTTTATTGTATATAACTACATTTTACATACATTACATACAGTTAAAGACATTTTGATTGAATTTCAATATTAAAACTTAGAAATATAGATAGGTTTCTTGAACTTTGCCAAGGATGCCATGTTGTGCCATGTTGTGCCAAGGATGCCATGTTGTGCTGCTTCAGTTGTCATCCTTACACACCTCTCTACTGACTGTGTGTGTGAGGGCCATGCAGGCACTTCCATTGGTTTATCCAGAAACTCCTTGATTGCAGCAGTGGTGAGGGAGCAGGTCAGAGGAGGCTCAGTAACGCCAGAGTTACAGTCAATAAGCTCCGAGTTTGGTGGCATCTGGGTTGATGTCAGGCATCACTATTCCTATTACCTCCTTCTTCTGACTTCTCAGCAGCTCCAGCTGGTACAGTACATGCCTGGGACCCTCCACCCAGCTGTGATTTAACTTGATGTTGAACCTGTTTGGCATGTACACTCCCACTATGAATTCCACAATTATCCTCAGATTCTTCAGGTTCCTACCCTTCAGCCCATGTATGGAAATCCACAATCTGCAGAACCTTAGAGCCGTGGTGACCCACGTACTGTGACAGACTGGCCCAATCTCCAGGAGAGATAGACTCTGAGGTACCTCTGCCGATCTGATGGCAGTGATGATTCTGTAGCCATATGATTGGTCTGTGCTGAGGTCCTTGACTACCTCCTGACTGAGATCGGGTAGAGGAGGACCAACAGTGATCCTCGTGAAGTTTAGGTTGATCTCCAGCTCAGTGGCAGTGTCTAACATCTTCCCTAGGGACCCAGACCACTTGTTGCTCAATGTCTTGCCATCCAGTGCAGTCACCAGGTGTCTGAGACTCAGCTCCCCAGTGTGCAAGTCACAGACAATCCACACCAACTTTCTGCTAAGCTTGGCCTCCACATAATGCATTACTCCTCCCTCCCAGCCAGTATTCACATTAGTACTGTCACCTCCTATGGCCAAAAGGGTCTGGTCTGCTCCTTTCTCTCTTAGCCAGCTCACCAGATGATCAGCAATGACCTCAGCATGACTTCTCTCCTCTGCAGTTTCCTCTGGTACAAAATGCCACAAATATTTCCCACCTGGTTCATTGCACACTGTGTAGTGTTCTTCCTTAATGAGGCCAGGAAACTGCCTGTCACTGCCCTCAGCTTCTATCATCACTTTGGTGTCATCTCTTTTCCCATCAAAGAAGATACAGGTGATGCCATTTTCCCTAATCTCTTCATCAAACTTCTTGACCAGCTCCTTAGTCAGTCTCTCCTGAGCCCTCCTCACCTTGTTGTGGTCAATCACCAGTGCTGTGTCAAACTCTGTGATAAGACCAGCCTCAATCCAGGCAGCAGTGACAATCTCTGCAGTCTCTCTCAGCCCAGTGTGATGTCTCAAGCTAGCCAGAGCTATGTTGGTGATATCTTCAGTGTTGTATTTCTTCTTCTTCGCCACAGGCAAGGAAGATGTTGTCGCAGCCTGTGGTATGAAGTCTTCTTCCTCCTCTTTCCTCCCTGCCTCCTCCAGTATATCTCCAGTTTCCTCCAACTCCATCTTCAGCAGTGACTCCTCCCTCAACTCCTCTTCTTTCTTGGCTGTCTCCTCTGCCTTCCTCCTCCTCTTCTCTTCGGCCTTCCCTCTCTGCTCCTGTCTCTGCAGCACTGCTTCCTGTCTCCTGGTCTCAGGGTGATCAGCTAGACCCATCTGGTGTGCCCCCACACTTCCCACCTTTTCTCTCTGACCTTTAATGAAGGCAAACTCCTACACTGGTATCTTCTGCTCGCTCCTGCAGCTGCAGTCAATGTGAACCTCACTGTTGCAGACAGGGTTGCTCCCAAGCTCACTGCAGCTCCTGATCACACAGTGATAGGTCAGGATGTCCACCAATTTGTCCAGTTTCATCATGAACCTATCTTTGACCTCTAGCTTCACATTGCCAATGGACACCTTCTCTGCCTCATCCCACAGTGCCTTCACTTTAGCCCTGATCATAACCTCAGTGTTGATTACAGGTCCTGTGAATAGAGCGTTGGCCTTTCTCCACTGAGGTCATTAACTTGGTAACTCATCCTGTCCTCACTCATCTCTCTCCTCAACAAACCATACCTCAGCAGATCTCTGGCTGTGGGCAACTCAGCAGGGGGAAGTTCCCTCCCAGTCCCCACCAAATGACTTAGGTGACAACTTGATTTGCTTCGGGTTCTGATTTCTTTCTGACTCATCCTGTGGACCTGTGAACAAAAGATATGTCATTGAAATTTGGATAGGCCTACTGATTATGATTACATAAAATTAAGTTAATTGAAATTCTTAATATCTTCCTATAAGCTCAGATAAAAGGTTGTGTTGTTATAGGTACAAGACTTAATTATTCAAAGTAATGACAATTTCATATATTTATCATTAAAATATACAGAAAGTTTGGGTCACACATAACATTTCGAATAATTTGAATTACACAATATTTATATTACGAAGTAATCAAAATTGTCAAAAAGGAGGGAAAACACATGCATTCACAATCAAAACTGCAGCATTTGTGACTATGTGAAACTTAGAAACCATAATGCACACCAAAAATAACCAAAGTTGACCACACATATCAATGGCACATTGATATACGATGCTACATTCATATTTAGGTTATATTTCAAACCTTTATGGTCAAATATAAGTAGGTAAATGGTTTTTTTAAACAACACTAAAGATATTTCTAAGTTTGCTTGATAATATGATATCATTTGAGCATTAGTAGTTTTTGAATTGTTGACCTTACTAAAATTGACACCCTACTGCAGGACCTGTAGTACTCACCAGTCACCACATTAACGACAATAAAAACTGAAGTTACTTTTTAAATTCTGTCACCGACACCAAAGGGAAAATACATTGATTGAAAAAAGTTTGAACAGCAGCTCCTAGGGAAAGGCAAGAAAAAGGAAGGACTATTTATAATGAGTAAGTATATCAGATAACCAAAGGTAAAAGGAAAGAATAATTAAAAAAAAAAAGTTTATTAATAATTTTGCATATTTATTTCTTATTTTGGTTTTGGAAGTAAGTTTTGAGGAAACAAAGACTATCTAATGATTGCTCAGAGAGATTTGATCTTAGCTTGGTCAGAAATAAGCCAGCAGCAGAAAAAGCTCTTTCTGATTCTATACTACTGGGTTTAATGGAAAGCAATGCCTTGTACAGCTTCTCTAAATTTTCACTTCTTCGTGAAGAAACTTCGAAACTCTTAAATTCATTAGTAGGATCAAAGTTAGTTGCATAGCTTCTCAATGGTACCTTTTCTAATTTCTATTTCTTTCATGTATTCGCACATCAATGGATCATCTACTTCATTCTTGTCTTCAGTAACATTCTCTTAGTAGTTAGATGCTTGTAAGTCTTGGTCTTCGCTTTCTTCCTCGAAACCAACAAATTTTAACTTGTGAAATATACACATCAGTCAACCACTGCAAGCGTCTAGTACGAAATTCGAAATCTGAATGAACTCAATAACGAATCTAAAAAAGCAACGCAAGGTTTTGGAATCGTGTAAAAACGTTTTTGAACGTTTTCAATACGTATTTATACGATTTCAAATGTTTAAGGCGAGAGTTCTGGATGATAGTTTCCCTTTTCAGAAAAACGGACACATCATATAACGTCAATAACATAATATTATAACAAATGATAAATTGTGACATACACTAATGACGCCCCTCAAAGATATACTGCATGTGTAAGTTACAGTATGTATGAAGATAAATCATTATTTCTACTCACATTGGCCACAAAATCCTACAAAAAACAAATCTTTGTTAACTTGACATTTGCTGATTGCTCCCACAATAAAGACAATAGGCAGTTCTTCAATAACGAAAACCCGGTATCGATAATCACGATATCGGTATCGTGTCTCTTGTCCAATACCGGTATAAATACCAGTTTTTCAATACCGGCTTTCATCACTAGTCGGAAGGCGCGTAGATTTCACGGGCATTTTTGGAAAACAAAGTAAAAGTTTTTCTTCTCCTTGTGGGATGTCCTTGCCCCCATGGATTTTACAGTATTGCTCTGTGTTGGTTCCAAGATGTTTGAGAACGGCGATGAAAAAAATTTCCGGTCAGTCTCTAACTATATATATTTAAAGTAAGAATGAGCTTTCCAAATGAAATTTCATAAATATAGCTTCCAGTATTACTAAAATCAGTGCATATACTATTGGAGGCATTATATGATGAAACTATAGTATATATCTTTTTAAATACTACTGGTAATTAATGAAGTTTATAAGTCTGGAAACCTGTAACTCTAACATCATATTTTTAAGTAATTGTGAGTTTCTAAATTAATTTAATTAACGTAATTTTCTGGTTTCCAGAAAACTACAGTAATTATCAATTGATTTTTTATTTATACTATTTTATACGATTGCTATTATTTTTATTATATACGAATAGAATATATTGTTTAATTTACAGACTTACTCGTACCACCGGTTTTAAAAACCAAAGTATACATTTGAGGTTGTCCATCACGCAATAAATTTACCTCAGAAAGCTCGCTTTGAAGAAGAAACTGCTTTAGATATACAGTACAATCAGAAAGTAAAGGCCAGATTTTTGTAACTTATTTTAGAAGAATGTATCTCTGATTCTACGGAGAGTTGACAAAAGTAAATAGACAGCTGTTGTGACGGCAAGTTAGCGGGCCTAAATCTCTTACTAAAATAGGAAAAAAAAAATTTAGTTTTAAGATTTTGTTGTTTAAATCTCTAAAACAAAGTAGTCTAGATTATTGTTATTGAAGAATATCAAACGGTTTCTTGCTACAGGTTTAAAAAATAAAAGTGTTTCGAATTGTTTAAAATTCGTTCGATTTTAATTTTTGTCTTCTCACGGTAATTGTATCACTTAGGTCAGCCTTGAGGTAGAGATTTATGGTAGGGTCGAGGATCGCCTCTCGGTTCGAAGAGAAGGGGAAACAAACTGACCTGTTTCATGTAAGATGGTTTGTTTTTTCTTGGGCTCGTGGTTAAAATTTTGGAAACTGACTTCGAACCCACTTGTTAAATTGGACCATAAAGTTGGTAATAAATTTGAGAAACAAGTGGCTTCGAAGAAAGGACTTTATTTTAAGTTGAATTTAAGGAAAAGAAAGAGCTTTTCTTTAAAGGGAACGTCAATGTCCAATCAAAGGAAAATGATTCTTGTAACACCCAGTGAGGAAAAAGGGAAACTCCTTCCCTTATGTATGGATGAAAGCTTTCGTAGGAATGACCTCATGTAATGAAAATGTTTTTGATAGGTCATTCAGTGTACTGTAAGGCGGAGTCCTTATAATTTTAAGGTGTAACTTAGATTTTGAAGTTAGTTGTAGTTCCTTCCTCAAAAATTAAAGTGGCTTGTAAAAATAAATCTTTAAACTCTGTGGCATGATTGAAAATTTCTTAGTTGGGTTAAAAACTGTTTCACGTTGTATGAAAATCTGAATTCCCTTTGTTTTACGGAACGTTGTTGTAAGATCTTAATGTTAGCCGACAGAAAAAGAATTTTGTGAAAATTCTTTAAATAGTTATTGTTCACATTAAATGTTAAACTTGTATGTTTGCGAAATATTATGTTTCCTCAGGGGAAAGTAAATATATTGTGGTGATCTTGTTTCCGAGGAAACCGGTGAAGTTAGTGCATGACGATTTAAAGCCTTTGTGAAAATTTATTTGATTTAATTGACGAACTTTTTTCCGGGAAAACCTGTGGAATTCGCGCAGAACTTTTGAGTAAATTTCTCAATTTTTTTTGTACATAAACTACTTCTGTACACTTATTCTTAGATTTCAGAATTTGAATTTAGTGCTATTTCTAGAGTTACACGGCAATAGAAAACCCCTCTGTATAAATGCTTTTTTGAGACTTAAATAATTGCAAACATTTTTTTTAAATTGAAAATTTGGTTTTTGAAAAAAAAAATTTAATCGGACATCTGTATATGTCTTTTGAATTTATGTCCTAGTTTGAGTGAAATAAAATAAACGTTATACGAAGGAGGGTGTTGTTTTATGCTACCTTGCAATAGGCCTCTCTTGTAAGCTGAGGATATTAACATTGAAATTGGAAATTCAAAGTGGGCTTCAAGTAAGCCGAGAAAAACTATGCCTATAAAATTGAAAGGCCATCCGAGTGGATAGGCAGTCATCCTGAAATAAACGAACGCGCGCGCGCAATAAGTGCAACCGAAAAAGGAGTTGCACCACACAGCTTCGTTTTTTTCATAGTTTTTTATTTGATAATAAAAGTCAATAAATAGTAACACATTTATTGAATCAATATTTTAGAATCGTGTTGCTTTCCCCTTTGCATTATGTAAAGCTGACTCACATATTGTCATTCCATTGATGAGCTTTGGCATTTGTTCTTGAGGACAACGATCGTGATGTCTATTTATTTTTGTCAACTCTCTGTATCTCTGAAGATATGTATCTTAAGATACAAGACAGGGAAGGAAATATCTTAGATACATGTATCTAAGTAACAGGAAAAAGTAGCAGAGATGAATGATTCATATTTGTTATTATAATAATGACAATAATTATAATACTAAAATGTGTATGCTAAAGTAAACCAAAACAAATCATACGCTGCCCGTTTAGAAACGTTAAATTTATTCTCACTTGTAAAAAGGCGTACTCGAGGAGATTTAATCCAGGTATTTAAAATGATTTAACGGTCTGATAATGTCGACTCCATTAAATATTTCACCTTCAGAAATGCAGATAGAACTCGCGGTAATGGTTTGAAATTAGTGGGTAAACATTTTAATTCTAATGAAACTAAACATTTTTTCTTCAATCGTATAGTTAATCTGTGGAGTGAATTGCCAGCCATCGTATTTCAAAGTAATTCGATTTAATCCTTTAAAAAGAGACTAGATGCTTATCTTATCATTTTGATCCATGAGGTTCCTAAATTTTAATTTTAAAGATGCGGAAGTTTTTCTAAACACTAACAGGCAAGAACATCACTCTTGAGGTCGAAGCATCTGACACAATTGAAAATGTAAAAGCCAAGATTCAGGACAAGGAAAGTATTCCACCTGACCAACAGAGGTTGATCTTTGCTGGAAAGCAGTTAGATGATGGACGAACACTGTTGGACTATAACATCCAAAAAGAATCAACGTTGCATCTTGTTTTGCGCCTGAGAGGACGCGCAAGAAGAATTACACAACCCCAAAGAAAATCAAGCACAAGCATAAGAAAGTAAAGCTGGAGTAAAGGTGGAGTAAAGGTGAATAAAGGTGGAGTTTCATTGCTTGATGACACTGGAAAGGTCACTAGGCAGAGAAGAGAATGTCCAAGTGAAGAATGCGGTGCAGGCATTTTTATGGCCAATATGTTTGATAGGCAATATTGTGGACGGTGTCATCTAACTTACATGTTCAATAAAATAAAACAATAAACCTTGCCTTAAATCCCCAATTGGAAGCATTTGTTAGCGCGTAGAAGTATTGTAGAATTTTCACTCCTCAACTCCCTCCTCGCCGAAGGCGGGTACAGAAAAAGGTTGAAGAGAGTACCCTTAAGTTTATGCGGCCAAAAGGTTGTTCAGCTAAGTAAGCCGTGACGCTGGGTGGAGTTTATTTGTTGAGAGCTCAAAGCTCCGCCCAACGTCAGCAGCACGCAAAAACAAAATTTCGGCTATGTTACAACTTGGTGTTTGTGGCAAAAATAATAACAATTGTGTGCATCTAGTCAGACCACGCTTGTACAATATTTCATTCTCTTTTGTGACACAAAGCTGTATTGTTGGTGGGTAAAGAATTGGGTATCAATTTCATTCCTTTAGCTGTGGAAACGTTTGGCGGATGGAATCCCCTCGCCCTAAAAACAATCGCAACGGGAGATCGTAAGGGGTCGTAAGGTTCAGGATCGTGATGAGAGACTTGGATGGATACACCAATGGCTCAGCATCGTACTACATCGAGCCAGTGCTGCGATGGTGTTAGTAGCATGGCCACAAAATAGGAGAGTGCAAGTTGCAATGTTGATCAATGTTGCAAAGGGGTATGGGGATTGCAAAAGGGGGTGGGGAAACGGAAGAGGAGGTTATGCAACAAGGGGGTGGGGGAAACCCCCCAAGTTGCATGAAGGAGGAGCTTTGGGGGGAGAGGGAGGATGACCTCCACCCAAAGGGTGACCCTGACCTAAACCCTAACTTTGGGGGAGAAGGTGGAATGTTCTCATCCTCCAAAGCGGTATCCCTAACCTAAGAAGGTAAACCTTAACCTAAGAGAGGAGAGACAGAGCATCCTTTCGCCGGTACCGCCAGACGTATAATGGCCCAGCATCAGCTGGCTGGCAGGGTTTTGGTTTAGTGGGGGGTTGCTAGATAGCACTATTTATTTTATTTATTTATATATATATATATGGAGGGATTGCCAGATAGCACTATTTATTTTAATTATTTATATATGGAGGGATGTCAGATAGTACTATTTATTTTAATTATTTACTTATTAAAGGCAAGAGACAGACAGATGTTCTTAATGCTTAGAGGGGGTTGCCAGATAGCACTATTTAATATTTGGAGAGATGTCACACACACACACACACACACACACACACACACACACGCTGTATAACTTCCGGGATGGGAAAAAAGCCTATAAAGATTCGTACCGAGCCGTATATATATATATATATATATATATATATATATATATATGTATATATATATATATATATATATATATATATATATATATATATATATATATATATATATATATATATACACATATATATATTACTAATGGCAGTGTAAAAGATTGCAATTCAATTGATACATATTAGAAATGTTCAGTTATCCCTTATATATTCTTTCAAACAATTAAAACCAAACGAAAAAGGAGAAATGTTAATTTACCTTGTTTCCTTGCTTCGACTAATTTTCATTTAAATCTCCATTAAAAACAATTTAAAATAGGGGAAAAAACATTTGTTTAATAAATCAAAAAGCATTTCACTTCCAAAAAAATTTCAGTCTTAATTTTTTTTGTAAATTTCGTGGATATTAATAACTTCACCTTACTATATTAAACCCATCCTTCATGAATTAAAAAAGTTCTTGGACTGTTTATTCTCCTTCGTAACGATAAAGGTCATGCGGCAGAGAGGACCTACAGCTCTATGTGGGTCCAGCTCTCTACGATTCGTTATATCATCTAAACCTCGAAGATGGAGGTTACTCATACAACAACTCATCAGGTTCAACGTTGCTTAGCAGCTCAAATCTCACTGTGAAGAGCCGATGATACATTGATCGCGACAAAACTTTTCTAACCACGAAGGAACGAAAATTACCTGACTTAAATAAACTTTTTCGAATTTATCGAAGTAGGAAAAATACTATTTTCAGTTAAAAGTAAATCTCGATAAACCACACACACACACACACACACACACTGTACAATTTTTAATATATATATATATATATATATATATATATACTTTCATCACAGGTAAGCTGATATTCTATTACTTCTGTTTATTCTTTTAAAACACGACTTGTCCATTTGAAGTCTTGAACCGAAGCGTCTATTTTCTGGAAGTAATAAATCAACCCGTAGATAATATCATATTATGGTCCATCACTGCCTTAAGATTCCATTAATTCCTCTTTAGCATGGAGGCATGTTCGCTCTTAACCACTTACACTAAAAAACATTTTTTCACAAAGTTCAAAATATAATTTTCAAATATATTTGTTTATTAAGCATCAATCTCTACTAACATCATTATTACTAATTGTTATTGTTAATATTATTACTAAATCTTTCTCTAACTTTATATAATTACCCTTTAATGTCGGGATGTATCAGATCAAACGTTGCTGAACACTTCATATCTATCTACGGCTTTGAGGAATTCATTCCTAATTCAGCGTATTGTCACAAACACATCTAAACGTAGAAGAATGGGGTCTCCCATGCAGGAAAATAACAGATCAGATGTTGCTGAACACATCAAATCTATCTGTGAAGACTCGATGATGCATTGTCCCTCGATATTATACACGAAAATTATACATGTATTAGGTATATAGAACGAGCATTTATTAATTTCTAAATGCGTAAACATATTTATGCATAAATAATAAATCCTTAACATATAACACAATTCCCAATATATATATATATATATATATATATACACACACACACACACATCACACATATCACATAATAGACCTAGATATTGGGCTTGCCAAACTTTTGGTAGTGAATATCAATCATGGAGTAAAGACATCTAGATCTATTATTTGATTTAATGCAGGTTCTCATGAATTTGGCAAGTCAAGTACCTATGGATTGAGGTAAGGACTGTCGTACATATTCTCTTAACACCTGAGAATCATTAAATGAATTAGACTAAGCTAATTCTATTGCATAATTTAACCCTTGAATTAAAATACTCATATAATCAGTGTCATAACTAAAGTTATAAAATAAATTCTGAGAGAACCTGTTAAATTTTACATATTAGTTCCAAATGGGCTGACCAGTTAGTTAATTACATGTGGTCTTCCTAGTACAAAGTAGCTAGCCTATAGGTATTAGATATAAACTTGAGATTTTCTGGGAAAGAATAAAATATTGCACTTAATAATTCTATTTTTCTTCTTTCAGCACTTTTAAAACTATACCTTTCTTCTAAAGGTTGTGTACTGTATAAGATATATATATATATATATATATTATATATGTGTACGTGTGTGTGTGTGTGTGTGTGTGTGTGTGTGTGTGTGTGTGTTGTAAAGAATAGATAGAAATGCGTGTGCTTGAGGGTATGTCTGATTGTTCATAGGTAAATGAGAGATGGAAAATGATCAGGCAAGGAGCACAGTGTTGGTAGAAACGGGGTTCAAGGACTAACCGTATTCTGGTCGAGTGACGGCTTAATCTCCTTATATATGAGGGCCACTCAATATATTTTGCCCACCTTTTTTTTTTCTTTCCAAGTTTCCTTGTAAGTTCCAGAAATTATGCACATAAGTAGTTACATACCTTTTTCACAAGTTTTTATTTTTTCACATAGTCTCTATCCTTTTCTACGGCTTTCCTCCACCTCGAAACAAGGGCCTTTATTCATTGCTGGTAAAAGTCCGCTGGGTTCCGCTGGAGCCACCTCTTAACCTCCTCAACAACCTCATCGTCACTCTGAAACTTTCTTCCACGAATAGCATCCTTCATTGGCCCAAACAAATGGAAGTCTGAAGGTGCCAGATCCGGGATGTATCGAGGGTGGGGTAACACAGTCAAGCGCATTTTTGTGATGGCCTCTCTTGTTTGCAAATTGTTGTGTGGTCTTGCATTATCGTGTAAAAGAAGGACGTCTTACAGTTTTCTCCCCGGTCAAGCTCGCTTTATACGTCTCTGAAGTCTCTTTAGGGTAGCAATATATGCACTGAGTTGATTGTTTGTCCTTTCTTCATAATGTCTATCAGAATCACTCCTTTTATGTCCCAGAAGATGGTGGCCATAACCTTTCCTGCAGAGTGGGCCATTTTGAACTTTTTCTTGCGTGAGGAGTCTCCGTGATGCCACTCCATGGATTGGCGTTTTGTTTCAGGTTAAAAGTGGTGTACCCAAGTCTCATCCCCAGTCACAATTCGTGAAAGGAATTCATCCCTTTCTGTCTCGTATCGAACCAACGACTCAGAAACAATTTCTTTTATTTGGACTTTGTGATCTTCAGTCAGTTCGCGAGGAACAAACCGTGAATACACTTCTGAGTATTCCAGTTGCTGAATTACACTGGGTAACAAAATTTGAAATTTTTTCTGTTTATTGTGATTTTTCTGTCGTTTCTTAATGATTTCGGGGCGCTGATTCCAAAAATGATATTGGTTTTGCTCTATCATCAACAGTTTAAAAAATATAGGTTATCACACTTTCTATATGGCAAAGTATATAAAGAAGGCTAACATAAATATTTTCTGAAAATAAAAACACTATTGGAAATTAATGTTTATTGAGCCAAAATTGTTTGACAAACCCAAAATGGTGCAAAGGATATAATATATATCATGAGGAGAACCGATAAGAGAATAACAAGCCTCGTTATGCAGTGTGCGTTCCCATCGCCCCAGGTTATCACGAAAAAAGTCTAGTTGTGAATGCAGATAGTGTAATTTTAAAGACATACGGCACCCCATTTTGCCATAGCACTTAATCAAGTTTGACACTAACTCCTTATAGTTTGGTGCTTTATGATTGCCTAAAAACCCACGAACCACATCACGGAAAGCACACCAAGCCTCTTTTCGATCGGAGTCATCTTGGCTTCAAGGTTCTTTGAATTCAACAGCGCCTTGACTTGTGGTCCTACAAAGATGCTAGCCTTGACTTTGGCATCAGAGAGTTTAGGGAACATGACCCGAATCTGTTGGAAAACTTCCCCTCCAAATTCTAACGCAGTTACAAACTACTTAATTAGACCCATCTTAATATGGAGAGGTGGTAGCAGAACTATGCCAGGCTTCACAAGAGGTTCCCTGAGTACATTGTACTTTCCTGGTTGCAGTCCTTCACGTGGAGGCCACAAAACTGTTTTATAGTGCTCAGTTGAAACCCTGCTATCCCACAGGCAAAGCAAACATGAATATTTAGTAAACCCTCCCTGTAAACCTAACAGGAAACCAATCATTTTGAAATCACCACACACGTCCCAGTTATATTGTTCATACCTGATTTGAGTGAGCAGTTGTTTGACATTTTCATAGTCCTCTTTCATTTGAACAGAATGTGCAACTGGTATAGATGGATATTTGTTCCCATTGTGGAGTAGAACAGCTTTTAAACTCCGAGTTGAACTGTCAATAAACAGGCGTCACTCTAAGGGTATATGTGTTAACCCAATAGCTGTGAATAGACCATTAACCTCGCTGCAATAACAGAGAGAGCCATTGACATCGTAGAACCTTGCAAACTCTTCATGCCGCTTTCAGTATACAGTGCTCTTGCAGTCTTCTCCAAGCAAATTCCACTCTTTGAGTCTGGAGGTCAGAAGCTCAGACCCTGATTTCGTCAGACCAAAATCTCTAATTAAATCGTCCAATTCCCTCTGATTTGGAAAGTGAGGGTTTGTACTGAAAGTTACTGTATATTCTTCATCATGACTGTCCTCACCAGCCGACATCTCAGATGAGCTAGCTGCATCCTCATTTTGAACCTGCAAAGCAAAGAAACAAAATATAGGCACAGCTATATATGTAGAAGAGCATCAGCAGTAAGAAAAATCGACACATAATGACCCACAGTCTGTAAATACAGAAGGTAAAGTAATGGATAGATACCTGTTCTGGTGGACGTGGTATTGGAAGACCTTCACCATGTGGTACAGGAGCTATGGACGACGCTATGCTTGGATACTGAAGAGTCTGCCTTCCTTTAACTTTCCTGTACTTAGAAACATCTACCATGCAGTAGTAGCAATCGTCGTGGTGGCTCTTTGGTTCTCTCCATATTCTGGGTACCGCAAAGGGCATTGCCTTGCGTACTCCCCGCAGCCACCCTTGAAGTGTGGAGCGGCAGCTTCCACATATCACATGGGGTGCCCAGGGCTTATCTTGGTCGCCCATAGGCATACCAAAATAGAGCCGATACGCGATCCAGAACTTGGTGCCTTTCACAATCTTGTGCGATACTTGCTTGGGGCCTATGTAATACCCACAAACGTAGCAGAATATATCCGGCGAGTGTTTACAAGCTCTAGTTGCCATTCTTTTTACCAAACTGTACTACATTAATCATAACCTGCAGATATAGAGAGAAGAGTTATTAAATCTGCAACAGATTACAGATTCCAGAAAAAAGATGTATTCACAACACTGAAATAATGTTCGCAATAAAAAAGGATCGATAACACTCAAATCGTCAGCACAGAGAAGCACAGAAACACAGTACCTCAGTGCTGGTAACCATCAGACAAACAACCTGCTTTCTTTGTGTGCTCACACTTACTGACTTCTCAGACTCTGCGCTCTTCTTTATATAGCACAGTGGAAGTTTCGGAGTTTCGGGCAATTTCTAGAGCAAGAAACTGTCAACGAACACCCTGATTGTTCTCAACAATTCCTGATTATTCTGATATTGCTGCTCCCATAATAACATTATACTGGTAAAACGAAAAATGGATTATCTCTGAAACCATTGATGATACACACAAACCAAGGCCAGATTTGGACTCAGCGCCCACAAATGCATATAAAAACATAAAAAATTCTATATAAACTGATTCAGTGTTATACAGTGTTATCTTATTTACACGTCCTTCACTAATCCCTAGCTCCAGTGATAGCTCCTTGTATGTGACGCGCCGATTTGATCGAATGATGTTAGCACGTTGCACAGTGTAAGACGTCACAGCCGATGCAGGGCGACCGCTGCGTGTCTCATCATCGAGGCTGGCTCTCCCTTTCTCCGATGATCTCAAACGTTTAGAGCAGCGTTCAACTGTGCTTCGATAAACAAGAGCATCTCCGTAAACGTTTTGTTTCCTTCTCTGCGGTTAAGAACTCGATAAGAGCTCTCTATTTACGACGCACATCACAGTCAGACGCCATTTTCTAAAATGCGTTAACCATCGGTTTTATACAAGGGTGTTTAAAAGCGGTTTTGTACAAGGAGGGGAGGTTCAAACTGGAAAAAAATCCGGTTATATGAAGCGCAGAAAGTTCAAACTTACTGCCCAAAAGACATTTCAGCCCTATGGCCTATTATTTAGATAAGAAAACAGGGTGTGGCAAAACATATTGAATGCTCCTAGTACAATATTCACTGAAAAGTGAAATGAACGTTATTACGAGAAAAAATAGGAAGTTGCTAACAGACGCTAAATTCGAAAAGTACTAATTTTAGAAATGTAAACAGGTTCTAATCATGAGTGGAACTAGAAAGATTGTTGATAAAAAAATTTCTCTACATTTCAAATACATATATGAAAAGATTCTCGCTAAAAACGGTTTAACCTAAACAAGAACTCAACACCCAGTTTTCTTTCAGCTGGATATATAAAAAATGGAAATTTTAGCACACACTTAGCTATCTTGCTCGCCTCTGTATAATTTCAAGTTATTTAAATCATCATTTCTATTTTAGTTGGCAATTTATTTTATGTATTTATCATATTTATTCTTTAAAGAATTTGTTGTATTCACGTTCAGGATAGTATTATCAAAATCGATTATGTCATTCGAAGTATTAATCACTCTTTTTGTGAAGAAATGCTTTCTAATGTCTTTATTACACTGTTTCTTATAGATTTTGCATTCATTTCTTAGATTCATTGTAAATAAATTACTTGCCGGGATGTCTTCAATTCCTTTGATGATCTTGAAAGTATCTATTATATCTCCTCTTGATCTTCTTTCTTCCAGTGTGGTAAGTTTCAATTCCTTTAGTCTTTCCTCATAAGTTAAATTCTCTAGTTCCGGGACTAGTTTAGTTGCTCTTCTCTGTATATTTTCTAGTTCATTGATGGCTTTCTTTAGGTAGGGTGACCATGCCTGAACTGCATATTCAGGATGTGGTCTAACAATAGTTTTATATAAAATCAGAAATGTATTTGAGTCTAAGTACTCAAAAGTTGATCTTATTATACCTACAACTTGGAAGGCTTTCTTCACTATTTTGTTTAAATCTGGAGGCTGATAGGTATATATTTTTGTCATCTCGCCTTCAATCCCTGACGAGGTGTACTTCTGAATACACGAAAGGAATCATATTTCCTTGTGGGTATGCTTAAGTATAATAATACTGATAAATTGTGCCTAATGATGAATATCCCTTCTTATTGCCACGACTCTTTTTCCTACTCAACATCTCATCAAGGAGTTTGTTTGTCTCGCAGGCGGAACGCGCCGGAATGCTATGTAAAAAGATTATTCCCCTACTCAACATCTCATGAGGATTAATATCCATTACTATTGTTTATTAATTTCTCGTGTGTAATACATTTCTTGGGATTCTTGTCTCTCATGTATAGTATCGGTTTCTTTGTATGATAACACTGACCAACACCACTTTTGCTGATTTAATTGTAACACCTGTTTTTAGGTAACTTTGGTGTGCTGATTTCAAAAATCACCTTAGTTTTTGCCTATCACGTCAGGTTTTCGAGCAATCAAATACGGATATTTTGGAGATATCGCATTTTGGCAGGGTTATGCCCAATTTTTTTTCTTTTCAAAAAATAAGTTTTTACATACTCAGAATCAGCATGGAAAAGTAAACAACTGTGCAGGGAGTGAACTTTAATATACAATGGTAATATTGACACATAAAGTGATTAAAAGTGTTTAAATAAGCAAAAAATGAATCCATATTAAAGCAAGCACGGGACCAGTTTTCTTAACATTGTCTTTTTCTTGTTTTCTTACTTTTCAGTACTGATAAATTTTCTCTTATAGGACTTCCTAGAATGAGAGATGTCAAGACAATCTCTTTGCAGGCTCCAGCAGTAGTTAGCCATCATATGGGTATCCTATCTTCCTTGGTATCGTTCTTCCATCACTTTTATATCTTGGTGGAACCTTTCACCTTGCTCTTCACTAACATCACCAAGATTTTCTGGAAATTTATCCAGATGACTGTTGAGATAGTGAACTTTAATGCTCATGTTGCAACCCAACTGCTGAAAGTTTACAAGTAAATCCTTTACAAGATCTTTATAATTTTCAGACTTTTTGTTTCCTAGGAAGTCCTTAACTACTGCCACAAAAGCATGCCAAGATTTTAATATGTTGTACATGACCTTTAGATTTAATGCACAGATTTGCGTATTCCACATATAAAATTTTAACAGCAAAACAGCTGTTAACAGGTCTCAAAAATCATCAATTTTGATAAGCGCCCTCCATGGATCACCTAAAATAGGCATATTGCATTGCACGAAAACCTGATGTGATGGACAAAATCTAAGGTGATTTTTTTAAATCAGCACATCAATATTATCCAGAAACGTCTTAGAATTAAATCAGCAGCGAAAAATTTTTTTTTGTTGGGCAGTGTAATACATGCAGGGAATATATACTTTAACTATTTAATAATACTTCTTTATTTATTAATAACAACAGCTGGTTATTTTTAATAAGACCGCAGTAAAGTTTAAAATTAAATGATGTATTTATTTTTAAATATAATAACAATAATAATTCTTAATAATGTATATACAATATAAATTCAGTATATTACCCATGTAACGACCTTAACGGCATGAATTGGGTAAATTTTGAATAGCGCTGAAAATCGATGGGAGAGTAGCATGAGGGAAGCATTTGAGCAACATGATGCTTGCTGCATGAGAGGAGGGGAGTATTTCTTCTAATAACAATTAGCTGTTTATTTTAATAAGAGCCTTGTAAAGGGAACAAATTAAATAAATAGTTGAGAATTGTTCAAGTCATTGTAAAACGAATGTATTTATTATTAATAGCAGTTATTCAATTCAATGTTTCAATTTGTGTAGGAAGTTTTTTGTGGTCCCGTTAATATACATGTATATACCTAACGGGTTTTGTTTGAATTTGGAGGCTGATAGGTGTAGATTTTTGTCATCTTGCCTTCAATCCCTGACGTGGTGTCCTTCTGAATACACGAAAGGAATAATATTTTCCTTGTGGGAATGCTTAAGTATTCTTCTACAGTTGCCAGAAATGTCTAGCAAAAGAATGAGAAAAGCACTTTGCAAATGATTTGTTGAAGTTTCAGTACTAAATACACTTTTTCTCGCAAAAAATAAAGGTAATCTGGTGAAATTTGGACGTGTGAATGTACATAATAAATGTACATAAATGTACATAATAAATATTGTTAGGTGGGAGAGGTTTCACACAATTCTTCTTAGTTAGATACATAGATAAGCAATTTCATCATGGAACTTGTGCACGGACTCTTTCTGGAGGATTGGTTTGTGAGCGATGAGAGGAATACAAAGTTAATATTTGAATTTATATGACATTAACTGAAAAATCTATATATATAGGGCCACAAGGGGGAAAATGAATCCTTTTTCTTTTTTCTTTGTGGGGCTAACATCTATTCCATTAATGTGTATATATATATATATTTATATATATATATACACACACATATATATATATATATATACACACACACACACTCCTAATTTCCAACGAAGAAATTGGAAAGAAATGTATAAAATAGATTAATTACACCAACAGATATATATATATATATATGATGACATGAAGTTTCTTTCGTTACCCGTCAGCATTAATGGAATATTTTTGCTATTCCTTAGTTTGATATGTGCATGATGTGAAACGGGTTGCTTCTAACCTCCTCATAATGTTAATTACCCCCCTTCTATATAATCATCTATTCTAAGATTGAATAAAATCGTCTGACTATTTTATAAAAAGTGTAAAAATTACTAATTAGTAATGAGTGAAATTTTATCTGATACTGTATAGTTTTAACCTACGCTAACACTATGTACTAATATACAATATTATACATACTATATACAACATACGATAATTGTATAATTTTTATAAGATTTCATGGAAACTACGCATGATACGGCAAAATGAATAACATTTATGCATAAAATTAATTTCTGTAAAGGATTTAGGAGAAACCAAAGCATGCGGTGTAGGAAAAGAATAGTGAATAATGATGATTGGAGCTGTTTAATGAATTAATATATATATAGTATATATATATATATAATATAATATTATATATATATATATATATATATATATAAATATAATATATACAGTATATATATATATATGTATATATTTATATATGTGGAATTGTGAGATATTTTAAGGATTTCTTATTTATGGGCAGCAATTCTGGGTCAATTATAACAATATGTTTATGCATTTCGAAATTAATAAATGCTCGTTCTATATGCTTAATACGTGTATAATTTTCGTGTATAATATCAAAGGACAAGGTATCATCGAGTCTTCACAGATAGAGTTGAAGTGTTCAGCAACATCTGATCTCATATTTTCATGTATGGGGAACCCCATTTTTCTACGTTTAGATGTGTTTGTGACAATACGCTGAATTAGGAATCAATTCCTCAAAGCAGTAGATAGATATGACGTGTTCAGCAACGTCTGATCTGATACATCCCGACATTAAAGGGTAATTATATAAAGTTAGAGAAAAATTTAGTAATAATATTAAAATAACAATTAGTAATACTGATGTTCATAGAGATTGATGCTTAAGAAATAAATTTATTTGAAAATTATATTTTGAACTTTGTGAAAAAATGTTTTTTAGTGTAAGCGGTTAAGAGCGAAGATGCTTCCATGCTGAAGAGGAATTAATGGAATCTTAAAGCAGTGATGGACCACAATATGATATTATCTACGGGTTGATTTATTACTTCCAGAAAATAGACGCTTCGGTTCAAGACTTCAAATGGACAAGTCGTGTTTTATATATATATATATATATATATATACACACACCAGAGTTTTATATATATATATATGCACACACACACACACACACACATATATATACGGCTGGGAACGTTTCTTTATAAGCTTTTGACCATTCCTGGAAGTTACGCAGCGTGTGTGTGTGTGTGTGTTCATATATGTGTGTGTGTGTGTGTGTGTGTGTGTGTGTGTGTAACATCTCTCCAAATATTAAATACTACTATCTGGCAACTCCCTCTAAGCATTGAGAAAATCTGTCTCTTGCCTTTAATAAATAAATAATTAAAATAAGTAGTACTATCTGACAACCCCTCCATATATAACTAATTACTAATTAAAATAAATAGAGCTATCTGGCAACCCCTCCATGTATAAATAATTAAAATAAATAGTGCTATCTAGCTACGCCTCCATATATAAATAAATAAAATAAATAGTGCTATCTGGCAACCCCTCTAAACCAAAAACCTGCCAGCCAGCTGATGCTGGGCCATTATGCGTCTGGCGGTCCTGGCGAAAGGATGCTCTGTCTCTCTTCTCTTAGTTTAAGATTTACCTTCTTAGGTTAGGGATACCCCTTTGGCGGGTGAGGACATCCCACCTTCTCCCCCAAAGTTAGGGTTTAGGTCAGGGTCACCCTTTGGGTGGAGGTCATCCTCCCTCTTCCCCCAAAGCTCCCCCCTTCATGCAATTCGGGGGGTTTCCCCCACCCCATTGTTACATAACCCCTTCCCCATTATCACCCTTGCAACATCACCCCCATCCCCACCCTTTGCAACATCAATCAACATTGGACTTCCAACTTGCACTCTCCCATTTTGCAGCCATACTACTGGTGTTCACCAGCGACAGCGATTTTGACATACGATTGCTCGTACGTTTCCAGAATATAGCTCAATAAATATTTCATGTACTTGGTGCTCAATAGATGATTTCATTTTGCATACTGTAATTGTATTGACTGTTTATATTTTAATATGTATAACATTAATTTTATTAAAATTAGAGGATTAATTTTGTGAAATCAAAGAAAAGGAAGTCAGTCTATAAATTTACCAAAATATCACATCCATAAAAATTTGGAGCTTCACATCGAAAGCCAATGAAACCAAATTTGTGAAGCTGTACTCAAAATGTAAGTGGTTCGTGAGCTTAAAGTAAACGTTAAGTTCTCGCTGGTTTAAAAACTTCTATTCAAAAGGTAGTATGAGTGCTAATTTTATGCAAAATTTGTATTTAAAACAAAAGGCTTTGCCCTCAAAAATCATGAACTAGTCTGAGAAATGCGCCCTGCAAAGAGGCAAATCTTTTTTGTGCGCATAATAAATAAACCTTAAAAAGAACAGGATAAGAATAAAACAAAAACATTTGGCGCTAAAAATTCAAAGTTAAAAAAACAAAAATATTTAGCGGCAGCTCTTCGAATGAAAACTCGTTATGCGCTTTGGGGGTCATTCAAAAACCACGTGGTCCTTTTTCGGGTGGTCCTCAAACCCGTCCCCCCACTTGTGGTCATTTGTGGCCAATGACTTAAACCCCCCTCCAAAACCACGTAGTCTTCTGATGTCACCCCCACCCCTTCTTAATCTTATGTAAAATTTAAGGTGCCATATTAGATTTCTTATATTATTGAGAGGTAATGAGGTACATGAACATTTAAAAGGCATATCTTCTAAATAAACTGTATTACTTGTTTGTTTCTTTAATTGAAAATAATATCTTGACTAAAATATGTAATTTTGAATGTTCAAAAAATTATTTTTGGAGCATACATATTGGATACATACTAACATATTGGATGCATACATATTAATTGGAGCATAGAGTGTAGCGTATTTATATTTCTTCTCAAGGCTGCACTCTTTGGTCCTCTGGGACGTGGCCACGTGGTTAAACGTCAAGACCCCTCTCCCCATGTGGTGACTCTTGGTGGTCAAATAAGGAATCCCCTCTCCCCTCTAAGTACCACGTTGTTTTTGAGTGGCCCCTCTAATATTGGTTTGTAGATTAAATTACATCATGACACTCTAATAATCATCGAGATTATAAACGGTTAGTCATCAAAACAACGCTGATAATTAATTTGTATTTAAAACTATGAACAGTGACTCATGAGGAACCCTTGATGATTCACCTTTCATTATTTTATATATATATATATATATATATATACACATAAGAGGAGTGATTAAAAAGTATCGATAATTAATCTTATTGCTACGGACAAATGAATGCAAATAAGAAATAGCCTTTTACATATGTGAGTCTTCCTGCCCTCTGGCGTCTGCAGTCTGCTACCATGAGTCAGTAGTTGGTTCGAGCGCTTAAAGGAGGGTGTGTTCTTGCAGTACGTCGAAATCTCGGAAATGGAGCAACGCGCGTGCCAATCTTGGAAAATCTGCATCGGAGACGAACGAAATGATTAAAACAGCTTTTGGAAATGATGCTCTCAGTGTAGCTAACCTTTACAAATGGCACATAAAGTTTAAAAATGGAGAAACATCGCTTGAAGACAAGGAACGCAGTGGCCGCCCTTCCACGTCTCATTACGGATGAAAATGTCCAACAAATTCGATTTCTGGTACGAGCAAATGTTTCTCCATTTTTTAACTTTTTGCGCCATTTGTAAACGTTAACTACACTGAGAGCATCATTTCCAAAAGCTGTTTTCATCATTTCGTTCGTCTCCGAACGCGCGTTGCTCCATTTCCAAGATTTCGACGTACTGCAAAAACATACGCTCCCTTTAAGCGCTCCAAACAGCTACTGACTCATAGTTGCAGAGTTTGCTTCAGACTGCAGACGCCAGAGGGCAGGGAGGCTCACATATTTAAACGATTATTTTTTATTTTCATTCATTTGTCCGTAGCAATAAAATTATGATACTTTGTGATCACTCCTCGTATATATATATATATAATATATATATATATATAAAGGAAGAGTATACATTTTAAAATATACGTATGCGAAACAGCGTATATACAAAACTCTCAGTATACCTTAATTTCTCATGGACGAGTGGGTAACAAGATAAATTTATTTCTAATGTATTTAATCTGAACACTTAAGTTCTTGTTAGCATGTTGTTTTTGATTAACATAAAATTGTTATGTATGTGCTTACACTCGGTTAATGAAAATAAAATGAAATGGTATGTAATTTACATTTCTTCCAATAGAGGGCGCCACCCACTTGGATTAAATTATTTTCAAGGAACCATTTCTTGAAAAAGTATTTCATCAAGCATCGAAGTTTCATGAAAATACTGTCATTACCTAATTGCACTTGTTCGATGAAAGAATTTCTCACATCTTGATAAAAATTCTATTATCAGTGTACATGTTAAAAGCTGCCTCTAAATATGTTTTAATTTCTTTAATTTGAATTTTTAACGCCAAGTGGTTTTTGTGTGTTATTCTTGTCCTGTCCTTTCTTAAGGTTTATTATTATGTACACAAAAAAGATCTGCCTTTTTGCAGGACGCATTTTTCAGACAAGTAAAATTTCTTGGTGTGTTGCTTGTCATGAATTTGCAATGGGGTGATCATGTAAATTATATCTAAAAAAAAATTTCAAAGAGCGTTGCTATAATGTTTACGCTAGAAATATAGTCTCTGAACAGGTTTTATTTACTCTTGTTCTTCTTAATATAATGATCATTCTATTGCACTATTTAAAGAACTGAAACTAATAAAGCTCAAAGATGAAATCAACGTAGCCCATTTTATTTTTATTTACAAGTGCAAAAACAAATTCATTAACTTATAATGGGTAAATAAATATTTTGTAACTCATCACGAAATCCACTCATATTAGACTAGAAATAGATCAAAGCATGTTATTCCTCAAATTAGATTGTCTTCACCTCAAAAATTATTAATTTTCATTGGACTGAAACTATGGAATGATTTACATGTTGATATAAAAAATACTGTGGATGTAAATTCGTTTCAAAAAAGTTGAATTTCGATTAATAATTTAATACTAATAAAAATTTAGGATTAAATGTATATTACTTGGTATTATTCATCTCTCATATCTAATATTGATTTCTTTGAACAGTATTGGTGTCATATTTTCAATAATGATTTTGTATTTGTTTTATATCTATAATAACTTAAGATTAATATATACTCCTTATAATAATTCTTATTCATGATTTATATAATATTATTAATAATAACTGTTTTTTTTTAATTAAGCCAAATAGAGCATAAAGCCTGAGGGCCAAATTAAATAAAATAAATAGCCCAATTTCGCAATTATTTATGTTAAAACATAAACAAAAATTGCAAAAACTGCATTTAATTTATCAATAAAAGTTGTCCAATTCAAAACAATAATCCAGAACCTCTATATAATAGTCAATAACGAGGACCAAGGAGTAGCACAGCGTTGATGTTAACAAATGCGACCCATTACTCTAACTCCTGGGATCACTTTAACATATTGCTTCCCAAAGCATTCAGGAAGCAGTATGTTAAAGTGTTCCCTCCTGGGAAGCAATATGTTAAAGTGATTAACACTGGGAAGCAATATGTTAAAAAGAGAAAGGTTGGTTGGTTAGGAAGATGTTGGTAATCTAGAAGATAACCTACCGACCGTAAACAAAGCTATAAATGCCCTAACCGGGCAGTCTTTATAGATTTAATGTAGGTTAACTGAGTGCCCGGTTAGGTCAACTGAATGCCCATTAGGTCAACTGTACGCCCTTAATGATTGGTTAGGTTAAGTCGTGATATTTTCGTTAGTTTTAACGAAAATATCACAACTTAACCTAACCAATCGTCAAGGGCGTACAGTTGACCTAACCGGGCATTCAGTTGACCTAACCGGGCATTCAGTTAACCTACATTAAATATATAAAGAAAATGAAAGGATGCAAAAAGGAGCTACTCACATCGTACTTGTGGCAAATGATGTGGCATGACCGATTCTTCCGAAATCCATTTTTTACTTTGTGTGACCATATAACGCAACAATTCTATTAAATTTACTTTCAGTCTAATATTTTAACACGTTATGATTTACTTTTTATGCCTTTACTTTATTAAAGCGAACAATTTTTTATCGTACTCCTTACTTATCCTCCTAAATATTGGGAAGCAATATGTTAGTGATTAACACTGGGAAGCAATATGTTAACGTGATTAACACTGGGAAGCAACATGTTAAAGAGAGGTTCCTTGGAAGCAATATGTTAAAGTGACCTAACTCTTGTATTATTGTTACCAGCATCATCGGGATTAGAACCCCTGACCTCTAGGACCTTTATACTCTTAGTGTGGTGATGCTTGCCTTCTTCACCGAATGCCTCTCCACATCTTTCCCATTTTTCTTTCCTAAATGCACAGTTCTTAGACGGAGTGCACCCTGAATTCCGAGTCCATTGACATGGGTTCCGCGAATGAAAGCTCTAATTTATGATTTTAGTTCAATCTCTTTTGTAATTTGCTAATTTCTTAGGTATTTTGCTGTTGTTCTGGATCATTTACCATTTCTAAAAAATTGGAATTTATTATCAGTGAACTTCATATTGTTCAGTTCAACCCATCTGAATAACGAGCTTGTTGATGTCACTTTTAAATTTTTTTATGACCTCTTTATTACAGACTTTCTTACAAACTCTTGTGTCATCTACGAACGATGACATAATACAGCATGTCTTTTATGTTCTTCCTCTGTTTCCAGAATCATTATTATGAATAGCCTGCTTATACAGTTTCTTTGCACAAAAGAAACGATGATGATATATATATATATATATATATATATATATATATATATATATATATATATATATATATAAATATGGCCTATCAGACGAGGGGCTAGGAAGGCCAGTTCGCCTGGGCCTCAAGCTTAAGGGGGGCCTCAAATTTAGAAACTTTCAGGTTTGAATATAATGTTTTGAAGTAAAAGTAATATTTTGTAATAAGGATTTGCTCCCCCTCCTTTTAATATTAAATTCTTTAAAAAATATGAATTTACGATTTTATATTATTTGCATTTATTGGAGTTCCTTTCAGATTTTAAGTGGTATGATTCTAAGTCTATAGAATAAGTCTTGATTTATTGTAAATAGCCATTCGAAAAACGTTCGATTATTTATTCACACTCGAAAGAAGAATTAGGTTTAATATCTTAATTTAACAGAAATTATTATAAAAAAAGGTACATAGATGTAAAATGTTTTATTTTTTAGTGTTTATGTTTTATGTTATTAATAAATTTGTTTTTCTTGATGTCAGATTTAATAAAAAACATTTTTAATATGAAAGCTTAAGTTTGTATGTAAAATTTTGTTTTGTATTTTTAATGTTGATTTTTACTCCAAGTTTAAAATTTTTGTAAAACTTCTAACTGTTTCACTTTAAAATATTAAGCTTTCAAATTAAATAATCTAATATACTATTTCAGAAATGAAGCCTTATATATATATATATATATATATATATATATATATATATATATATATATATATGTAACAGTTTTTTTGCGCACACCTACAGGTCGCTACAATTGGTGTAGAACAATGCGGTTTTCACCATTCGATGCGTCTTTTTATTGTGCAGTGCCCATGCTAAAAAAAAATTCCCTAACATAATTCCTTCCCCCCCTTTTAGGGGTACAGTTCTTCCCATGCCTGTACACGCATTTTTATAATTTTTCATTTTTAATCATAATTTTGGCACAAAATAAGTCAATATTTACTAAACATTTAATATCATTCGATTCACAAGATTTATTTATCGATTCAATTTTAAAAAAGTATATATTTTTAAAATTCATAAAGAACTTTTTGCAAAAAAACTAAAAACAAACATGCATTTTTAAAATTCAATGATTTTTATACAAAATATTTTGATATTTTTAAAATTCAATGATTTTTACACAAAATATTTTGATATTTGTTATAATTTTAACATTTTTCGATTCACAAAAGATTTCTTTATCGATTCAATACAAAAAATTACATAATTAAAACGGGCAATTTAAATAAACACGAGTTTAAAGTTAAACGACCCACACTCGAAATTATTTACCGTGACTTTTGTGCGTTTTATTACTGTGGCTTTTGTACAAATAATTTTACGTATACACAAACAATTTGATAGGATATTGATTTATCATTCTATTTTTTAGTTGTCATAGAAATACGTTAATTAAGTTATCTGATTAAAATGCGCTTTTATAGTTGAAGATCATTTTTAGAAAATTATTTATTTTCCCCACTTTAAAGTATTACAAAATTTCTATTAGGTATCCTAATATCATTATGCCTGTCGCTGTAAGTAAGAAAATAGCAATTAAATAATTAATTTTAAAACATTAAATGACGTCATCAAGATCATTACGAAACCTATGGTGAAATTATTGAATACCCGGTTAGGTTCATTGAATGCCAGGTTAGGTCATCTGTCCGCCCTTGACGATTGGTTAGGTTAAGTCGTGATATTTTCGTTGGCTTTAACGAAAATATCATGACTTAACCTAGCCAATCGTCAAGGGTGTACAATTAACCTAACCGGGCATTCAATTAACGTACCCGGGCATTCAATTAATCTAATCGGGCATTCAGTTGACCTAACCGGCCATTTAATTAACCTAATCGGGCATCATTACTATTATAATTTAGCAAAAATGTGTCTGCCTATCTGTCCGCAGAAAAAACTTTTACGTTTCTGAACCGATTTCGACCAAACTTCGTATGGTGGATGGGGGTGATGAGTAATGAACGAAAATATATGTGTGACCCCACCCCCACCACCAATTACTGGGCCAGAGGGCCCCAAGCACCGAGATAAAACTATAGAAAAGAACGCAGCAATGAAAATCTTGAGCTTCACATTGTGTCAATATTTGTGAAGCTTAAGATTTTCATGACTATAGTTTTATTGACCAAATAATTGAACCCCCAGTAATTAAGGGCCTGTGCCCCCCCCCCCATTTACTGTCGGTTCAATTATTTGGTCAATAAAACTATAGAAAAGAACGCAGTCATGAAAATCTTGAGCTTCACATCCGAGTTCATCGTATCAAGATTTGTGAAGTTTTAGATTTTCATGGCTGCGTTCTTTTCTGTAGTTTTATTGACCGAATAATTGGTTCGCCAGTAATTGGAGGGCCACAGGCACCCAAATTACTGAGGCCCAAGGTGAGAGGAATGGGAACGATATCCAGATAAAGGGCTATTGATGTTCAAAATAAAATACGCCGTAGGCCCACAATTCGGTTTATGTCGAAGGTCCAAGCACCGCAGATTTAGCAAAATCGGTGCATAGCGCCGATCTTTTGCTAGTGTATTCTAATTTAAAAGTAAAATTTAATTAAAAAAAAGCAGTTTATAGTTGTTAATTTATAGTATAGTCTCTGTATGTAAAACTTTCAATAAAAATCGTTAAAGTATAAAAATTTTATTTAATTTTTTAATTACAATCTTTTTATTGAATCATTTAGAAGTTAAAAAAGATTTTTTTTTTCTCATTATAATATTTTTAGAAATAAATCTATTAAAAAATTAAGAAATAAAAAGGTCATTTTCTACTCGAGTCTTGTAGCCTAGATTACCACACATAACGTCAGTACATTAGTGCCCTTGTTGCTCGCAAAGTAGAAGCGAGGTTCAGAGTCCAGTTTGAGTAGATTTCGAGAAGAATTTTGACCCTAAAACCGAGACTTTTGCTTTCATTTTATTTTCGCTCCAAAATGATGCAAAACTTCAAAGGAAAGTTCACTGCGTCCTCTCACTCTCTTCTTCTGTTCGCGTTTAGTACGTTAGTACCTTGCTGCTTTTTATGATCGGAATTAGCATTAATACTTATTGTTACTGCAAAACTTTCGAAAGCGACATTTTTGCTCCTTATATTGTATGGGATTTTTTATCATAATAATTTACAATATTTTATAATACCATAGCAGTAATACCATAGCCATTTACAATTTGAGAGAACATTTTTCTTGCATTGCAAAGACCATTGAGTCTTAACATTAAACATTAATCACCGCATATATTTGGTGGCTAAAATATATTTAACTTATTCTGTTGCCTAGGCCTTACGACCCGTGCGATATTTCATATTTGGATTTCAGCTATATCAAAATAAATTGTGTGAGTAGGCCTAACTGGTTTTTCTTCTGGGACGTGGCGGAGAATGCTCACATATGCCTCGATTAAATTAAAGCAGATCCTACGATTTTTTATATAATTTTTTAAAATTTTTTAACCCTTTCATTTTCAAACATCATGAAGAGGAGATTTGAAAGTGGTGCAAGGAAAAGACGGCGAAAACAATTGAATGAAGCAGCAGCCAGGAACTCAAAGTCAATAACGTCATTCCTCAAACCGTTAGAAAACATCCGTTACTCAACAAACAGTGCTACAGATACTGGAAATTACCCAACTTCTACAGGTGACACATTAACTCAAATACCTCAACATGAGGACGATATTCAAGATGTACCAATAGCATCAGATGTTAGTACTACAGAAGTTTTTGAGTGCAACCAAGAAACTCCCGATAAACAGAAAGATGTGGATGTTACGCAGCAAGAGCAATTCATTAGTAATGCAGATTTGGCTGCAAATGATATTGGAATTATTGACAAATACAATGCTGCCCAAATTCATTCTTTTCTTAAAATTAGTTGTTTCAAAATTCCAAACAACATTCCACAAGATGTCGAGAATCATGTTTTCCCTTCTCTTTTGCTGACAAAAACTCTTCCAAATGGTGAAACCTGCACTAGAGACCAGTGGCGTACTAAGGGGGTTGCGAGGTGGGCGGTCCGCCCCGGGTGACAGCCAGGAGGGTGGTGCCATCGGGAGAGTTGAAATACCAGTACAAGTTTTCAAACCAAATGAAAAATTCGCCAAAGTAAGAAAAATTTTTAAAATGGTCAAACTATTACAACAGCTTAATGTTAATTTCCACTATAAAGCAAATTTTTATTTTTATTGGCAATGCAAAATTTACAAACGAAAAATTAAATAGTTGTTGTTGTTGTTGTTTAGCCGATCAGCCCACCCTGATCGAGCAAGCCGGCGGGCCGCGGCGGCACGAAGGTAACCGATCGCCCTCTCCGGAGTGGACCAGAGGTTCAGCGCACTAGTGATGTTGTGTTGTGTTCGTTGTTGTGCTAGAGCGGTACAGTCTGTCATAATGTGTTCAATTGTTTGTGGTGTGTCCTGGCACAGGTGGCAGGTGTCGTCTATGGAGTTGTCTAGTCTGTGTTTATATGTCCGTAAGTTGGGGTGATGTCCACATCGGAATCGTGCTAAGTTAACTCGATCCGATCTGCTCAGGTTGATCTCTGACCTGTTAATGGGTGGCGGCTTCGCACGTAGGACCACATTCGGACCGAGTCGTGTCAGTGCTTTGTGGGTTAGGTGTGTGTGTGTATGTGTTTTCTGTACTGTGTGATGTCTGTGGGGCGTGGTATGGAATGGAGTATTTGGTTATAATGTCTCTCTGGTGTTACCTTAATGGTGCGAGGTGTTGGTGCATGATTGTACATGTAGTGGCAAGGGTGTTGTGGGTTAGTTGTCGCTGCTGCCATGAATTGTGTTCCCCTCATGTCTAAATGTTCCCTAACTTTTAGTATTTTTGTTTCTGTGTGCAGGTGTTCTATTGGTGTTGTTTGAGTGCATCCTGTAATGATACGAAGTGCGTTGTTTTGTATTGTTTGTAAGGTGTTTATGTGTGTGTTTGAGATAATGGGTGCCCAGCATGGGCTAGCATAGTCCATAACTGAGCGAATATATTGTTTGTATATGAGTGAGGTTGTTTCCTGCTGGTGTCCAAAGTTTGTGCCTGTTAGTACCCTAAGCGTGTTAAGTCTTGACGTACACTTGTTTTTAATGTCCTGAATGTGGTTTGCAAAAGATAATGATGTGTTGTATGTGACACCAAGTATTTTGGTTCTGTGAGTGTGTGGAATGTTGATGTTGTTTAGTGTAAGCTGTGGAATTACCTGGTGTTCTTTTGTGTTGCTTGTAAGCAAGGTGATGGTTGATTTTGTGAGCGCTACTTTGAGTCTATTGTGTGTGTGTGCCAGTCTTGTATACTGTTTATGTATGTTTGTAGGTTATTTGTAGCGGTGTCGATGTTGTTGTGGGTGGATGTTAGAGTGATATCATCTGCATATGATGATAAGGTAAGCTTGTTTTCTATGGGTGTTGGAATGTTATGCATGTATAAGTTGAAGAGTGTTGGTGAGAGAACAGAGCCTTGAGGGACCCCGTTCCGAAAAAGCTTGGTTTTGGATGACTTGCCATTAAATGTGACATGTGAGTATCTTCCTGAGAGATAGTTGCTCAGCCACCTTTTGGTGTTATTGTGCATGTTTGTGTTGAGTATTTTGTTTATGAGAGGGAAGCGTGGGATAGCATCAAATGCTTTACTAATGTCTATTGTTGCTAATAGTGTACGTTGAGCTGGTCGTCTGGAGTTGATGCCATCCATGATGTGCTGCGTGAGGTTAGTGAGTAATGTCGTGGTTGAGTGGTGAGGTCTGAATCCATGTTGAGTAGGCGATAGTGGAATGTGTGGGTTGGTGATTTGTAAGATGAGTCTTTCTGTTACTTTGGAAGGTGGGCATAGTAAAGTAATGGGTTTATAGGAAGCTGGTTCTGTTGGATTTTTGTTTGGTTTGAGTAGTGTAATAATTTTACCTTGTTTCCATATGTCAGGAATAATACAGTGTTGGTATGAATATGTGCTGATATTTGTGAGAGCTAGTATTCCTTGTGGGCCCAAGTGTTTAAGGTGTATGTTAGATATGTTGTCTGGTCCAGTAGCCTTCGAATTATTAATGTTTTTGATGATCTTGGTGGTCTGGTCTGTATTGAAGGGTGTAATGGTCGTGTCGAGTCTGTAGGTTTTCTTGTGTCTGGCTGTTTGTCTGTCTGCGTGTTTCTGGTTGTTGTCTCTGTTTAAGTGACTTATCTTTGCGTAGTGATTAACTAGAATGTTAGCTTGTTGTGTGTATGTTGGGATATTATTTTGGCTACGACAGATAGCCGCGTGTGAGGTGTGAATGCCGCTGTTAGAGTGGGTAATGCTGTTTATAGTCTTGTACAGCCTGGATGTATCTGTGGAGTGGTTAGTGTTGTTATGAATTCCCTGAATGTTTCTGTTTGTTTTTCTTTGAGTTTGTTGTTTATTTCTGTGTTGAGCTGTTGTATCTGCTGTTTTATGGCTTCTGTGTGTGGTGTTTGTGTGTTATATTTGAGGTTGTTACGTTGCCTTATGAGGTGGGCTATTTCTCTAGTGTAATTTGGGTTGTATTTCCTAATGTTGCCCTTGGGTATGTATTTGTTTGCATTATTGATAATCTGATTAAATGTCTTGAGTGTTGTATTGATGTTTATGATTGGTGTGCTGTTTAATGTGGTGAATTGTTCCTCAGTCTGTATTTTGAACTGTTCCCAATCAGCTTTCTTGTAATTTCTGTAAGTGTGCCTAAGGCTGTTGGGGCAGAGTGTAGAATGTGTTGTAATGATGATGGGCAGGTGGTCTGATGACAGCTGTTTTTCTGTTCTCCATTGTGTAAGTGTTGCTAGTGAGGGGGAACAGAACGTTATGTCTGGGGAGGAGTTTGACTATTCTGCTTGATGTGGTATGTGTGTATGTTCTTCTGTATTGTTAAGAATGAAGAGGTTGTTTAGTTGTGTGGCTATGTTGGCGCCTCTGGTGTTGTTTTGGTTGTGCTGGTACCAACTAGTGTCTTTGGCGTTGAAGTCTCCTCCTAAGATGACATTAGTGAGAGAGGCAAGATTGTGTAACTGTGGATTGTAATTGGCATTGTAATTGGCAATTGTAATTGGCATTGTAATTGTAATCAACATTTACATCCCACCAGATAGTTCACCTCAGGTGCCAGCCAATTACAATTACAAATTAAATAGTTGATAAAAATTGCATCGAAAGGCAAACGTTTGTTGACGTTTTAGTCATCAGTTTGTTGAGCATAGCCAGCTGGCTGCAACTGACATTCCAAGTCTTGTTCACTTGACACTGTGACTCCACATTAGGGTGGATCGATTTTACATTTTTTTCGATTTCCATATTCTAATAGAGACAAAAACTTGCGCATGCATGAGAAAATAGCCTCTGCAAACTCTTAGCTTAATAGGTAATCATCTTCTGCCCGCGGCAGAGCGATGAAAATCATATTTTAGTAGTCTAAAACGTATTTTTCTTATAATTTTTAAAATATTTCAATATGCATCAAAATTATTCCTAATAACTATAAAGTCGATGAAAAAGACCTCATATGATCGTTTGTCCAAGTGCGTTGTCCTACGTTAATATCTTTTGCCCCCGGCAACAACGTCAAATGTTGAAAAAATAGGTAATTTATATACATATTTTCAGATCGGCTCTTTGTCTTAAATAATGCATTTATATATTTCCCATAGCATTTATATCGTTGCTTAGGCATGAAATAACACACGCAAAATTTTATGACTCTAGAGTAATATCTTCTGTCCCCGAGAAAAGTCTAAATGTGGATTATAATTACGTTAATGCGATGTTATAAGTACGATAAGTATTAAGTACAGCTCCTCGCTTGCTAATTTTATAAAATTAGCAACCCAGAACTCACCACGAGGAGGTGGCTGTACGTCGAGTTCCACCCTATCCAGCCCCAACCACCCTTCGTTTGGCTGCATGTCGATTTACATACGGTAATCTTTCTTAGAATCAAATCGTGGAATTTTTGTTCGGGAATGAAGACGGGAGCGGATGAATCCGTCCCTCTCTTCTATTCCACTTACACTGGCAGAGGCTTCGGTTACTAATTTGATGAGTCTCCCGACCGCTTGAGTATGACAAGGGAATAGTGGGATCAGTCCATCAGGCTGGTCTCCCGTCTCAACAAACTCTTTTATTCGGGTATCAGGTATTGTTTTTGTAACGGGGGGTTCGGTCACCTCAGCCGTTTGCCAGTTGATCATTTCGTAATAGTTTTGACTATCGTAGAGCAGCTCAGGCATGGCGAAGGCTCGAATTTCCCCCGCTAGTGATTGTTTTGATCGTGCTTTTAATATTCTTCTCCATCCCAATTCTCTTATGTGTTGCTCATCGGCATGTAGCATGGAGATCAAAATATTTTCTAGGTGAGCAAAGAAAGAATTTCTACGGAGGACTTTGTTGGCGATTGTCTTAGATCTTTGAGGCATGGTCTGAGAGAGACGCATCATTTCGAAAAAAATGTTTTGCGCCCTCAGTGAAACTGGAGTTTTTCTTTATCTTAAACCAAATTGGTGCGTAAACTGTCATAATGAATCGCACAATTTCGTTGAAGGTGCTGGAGGGTTCACTGGTTGAAACAAAGAGGCGCAGAAATCTATTTGCTGTTGTCAGCCACCTGGAACGCGCCATCTTACCTGGATTTCGAGCCGCGAGAGCTGAAGAGCAGCTACCGCTCGACACTGCTCTGTAGATGCCTAACAAATTTTTTGGTCAGTGCTCAACTCGGCATCATCTATGTCAATGTCGGGAGATGGAATGGCATCGAATTCTGTAATTGGAAGTTTTTCGCAGTCGTTCAGTTGTTTTCCAACTGGTCCAGTAAAGCCCATTGGCCCAGTTGTTTTGCCGTCCAAGTCTTGAATGAGGTGTCGCAGTGATAATTCATTACCGTGTAATAGGCATATGATCCACTGAACTGGCCTTTGTAGTTTCATTTCAATCATACGAATGGCTCCACCCTTTCGACCCGTGTTCACTGCGGTACCATCACAGCCGATAGCCACAATGTCGTCCATGCTAATATTGTTAGTCTGCTGCTGCTACTGGCAGCACTCACCAGAGATGACCTTTAAACCCTAGCCTAGAGTCATAAAATTTTGCGTGTGTGTTATTTCATGCCTAAGCAACGATATAAATGCTATGGGAAATATATAAATGCATTATTTAAGACAAAGAGCCGATCTGAAAATATGTATATAAATTACCTATTTTTTCAACATTTGACGTTGTTGCCGGGGGCAAAAAATATTAACGTAGGACAACGCGCTTGGAAAAACGATCATATGAGGTCTTTTTCATCGACTTTATAGTTATTAGGAATAATTTTGATGCATATTGAAATATTTTAAAAATTATAAGAAAAATACGTTTTTGACTACTAAAATATGATTTTCATCGCTCTGCCGGGGGCAGAAGATGATTACCTATTAAGTTAAGATTTTGTAGAGGCTATTTTCTCATGCATGCGCAAGTTTTTGTCTCTATTAGAATATGGAAGTCGAAAAAAATGTAAAATCGATCCACCCTACGAGTCCACATACATGAGGTATGTTTCATTAAATAATTATGATAAAGCATAAAGTGCTGGTGTTTATAACGATGTCATGGTACGTATACCAGTGTCCAGTAATTTTTGACAATGTGGTATCATAGTGATGTTTAACCCCCCCCCTCCAAAAAAATAAAAAATAAAAAAATTAAATAATAATAATAATAATAATCACAAACAATTTGTTCAGTTAATGTATTTCAAGTCATAATAGTTCATGCTTGTTATGCATGTTCAATTGTTCATGCTTTATACCTTTTGATTTTAAAATTTTGCAGAAAACATCCACTATAAACCGAAATCGACCCAGTGGATTCCAACAAAGAAAAATGAAGAAGGCAAGAGAAGAGGTGGCTCAGGCAATGTCCGGATCAATTTTGAAGTAAGTGACGCCTTCAACATCAAGTGCAATAGGAGAAAGTCCTGAAGATATTTAGCCTGGTGAATCTGAAGGGCAAATACAAGAAGCATCTTCACAAGAGGATTCAAATGAGAGAGAGCAAGGATTGGAGGATGCCAAAATCAGCGTTGAAGAGGCAAAGAAATGGACAGCATTGCAGTTTCTGGAGTTTATTGTGAAATGGGATTTTTGTGAATCTTTGCCAAGCTTGTCACTGTGTTTGAAATTCTTTTTGACAGTCTGTGTGTCTATTGCTTCATGTGAAAGAAGTTTTTCCAAATTGAAATTGGTAAAAAATTTCTTTCGCTCGATCATGAGTCAGACAAGATTGACAAATTTGGCTTTACTTTCAATTGAACATGAATATGCAAAGAAGGTGAATTTTGATGAGGTCATTGATCAATGTGCAGAAATTAAGGCTCGAAAGCAGAAACTGTGAATCCTCTCTATTTACCCTTGAAGAATAGGCTGAGCGTTTACTGGATTTCCTATTTTTTGTATAAAATAAAATGCAGTATTACCTGTTCACTGAATTTTTGATGTCCTGCATTTTTCTTATTTCCAATTTGCATATGACAGTACTGTACTGTTTAAAAATCTACTTGCAAACATAATATATTTTTCTGTGTTTAAATTTTAAAATTATTTATGGGGGTGCCAAAGGAAGGAGCCGCCCCGGGTGCCAAATACTTTAGGTACGCCCCTGTTAGAGACTGGTTATGTTGGAGTACAAAACAGCAATCTTTGCACTGTGCACCTTGCTTCATTTTGAACAAAAGTTTCGCAAATTTATCAGTTCTCTCTGATCAATCAGGATGGCATATCAGCAGAGGATGGAGGAAGTTGAAAGACCGAATACTAGCACATGACTGTTCAACGCTACACAAAGAAAACTATGTTGCATGGAAATCGGCTTATAAGGCAGCATCAGCAGAAAGTACAGTTGAGAATTTAATTTTGACTGAACTCACTACTAAAGGTAATAAGTGGAAGAAACTTCTTGAACGCACCCTGTATGTCATCCTTTTTCTTTTTGAACGGGGGTTGGCTTTCTTTGGTTCCAGTCAACGTATTGGTGATCAGTAGTATAGGTGCTGAATGGACGAGTGCAATGCAATGTTGCAAATGAATAATTTGAAACTCGACTATTTATTTTATTTAATTTGACCCTTAAGCTTTAGGCTTTACTTGGCTCTTATTAAAAATAAACAGCTAGTTGTTATTAATTAGTAATAAATAAATAAGTAAATAAATATTATTAATAGTTAAAACATGTAGAAATATATTCTCTTTCGGAGTGGTCGCTTGTGATGGGGAATGTGGCAAAACCTGGGTTGACTCGTTCAAACCAGAGAACAACCCCATTTGGGGAAAATAAGCTTTCCAAATTACCTTTTCTCACTGACACCAGATGTACTTTTATTCAAATTTTATATCAAAATTCAGTTGGTTTTCAAAAAAAATTGTTTTTCAGTTTCACTGCTTTCATATCTTTATCTATTTGGAAATGTCCCACGAATAAAAAATTAGCAACTCGTTCTTTTTTTTTCACATTTCCTTCAAGTTATCAAGGATTATTATTACATTTGAGGTAAACAAGTGAACTGTACCATACTTTTTTCTTCGTTGTCGTAAAGTTTCCTTAAAAGTACTACAAAATGTACCATAGTATCATAACTTACGCAAAATGCACCAATTTAAGACCTTGTAAGGGAAACTAATTTCCATGAAAACTCGGCGGATCCTTCAATTTTGAGGAACTCGTTTTTAGTCTTATTTTCAAAATAATAATAAATGTTAATAAAAAAGCCGAATAATAACCTGACCGATATAATTAATAAACTAAAAAACAAAACAAGTAATCCGGGAAAAGAATACAAATGACATTTTTACAATATTTTTCTGTAGAATTTAGATATCTGATATGGGATTAATATATTCACAGTATTCTAATCCGAATATACCCCGTTGAAGACATGGATGCTTTTTAGGCAAAATTAATGTTATCCAGTTTATTTATTATGTAATTCGACCAAAGAACAGAATTAATACAATTATAAATGGAAATAGCATTTAATATCTACGTAGGTATCGAGTACTGATGAGTGCTTGTACCTTGTTGCGTTGACGTGGTCTATTTTGTTTTGGTTAATGCCAGACGATTTTCATTAGGTTTGAGCATTATTTTGCTCTTACTATAATCCGGTAGTAAACACGGCAAATATTTCTAAACGGATTAAAATAAAAAAAAGAACTGATGTTCCGGATAGCGAATTTGCCTGTCCAAAAAAGTACCAGAACGCGCCGGATACCAGACATCCGGCACAACACTTAAAAGGATTCAGCTGCATAAACAAATTTTAAATTCCGATACAAATATTGCTAAATGTTGCAAAGGGGATGTTACAAGGGTAGTATGCAACAAAGAGGGAGGGGCTGTTGAAAGGGGGAGGGGTCTTGCAACAAGGGGTAAGGGTTATCCCCCAAGTTGCGATGAAGTGGGGAAGCTTTAGGGGGAGAAGGGAGGATGACCTCCCCCAAAGGGTAACCTTAACCTAAGAGAGAGAGAGAGAGAGAGAGAGAGAGAGAGAGAGAGAGAGAGAGAGAGAGAGAGAGAGAGAAAGGAGAAGGAAGGTCTTTGTGGGAGAAGGTGGGTTGTCTTCATCCCCCAAACGGAAACCCTAACCTAAGCCTTAACCTAAGAAGGAGAGAGAGAGTTGTTTCATCCACCGGAATTAGACGCATAATGAGCGTCCAGGAGATCCGCAGCTGTTATATAGAGGGTCGGGAGTTACGAGATACAACTTTTTATTTCTGGAACGGTTGCCAGTTACTGTATTTATTTATTTATATATAGACGAGTTGCATTATTGTTTTTATTTTAATTATTTAGTTATATATAGATGAGTTGCCAGAGAGCACCATTTATTTATATGGAGGGGGTTACCACTTATTTATTTATTTATTAAAGGCAAGAGCGAGGGAGGCGTTCTCCTTAATTTACTTAGCAAAACAACTAATTCAATACATTATTTATTTGAACGCAAAACGAACCCCAATTATTTAATTAACAATAAAAGAAATTAAATTGAATGAAAAACAATTGGCAGAAAAATGCAAGCAAAATAATAATTACACACTTTATATATACATAGATTCTTAAATAATCGAGTTCTCGAAAACTACAAAATTCGCGAAATCAAAGTAATTGAGGAATCGTAGTTCCTTATTCATTTATTTTCAAACTAATTAAAATTAATTCGTACTTTTATGCTAGTACATTTAATTAACAATAAAAGAAAACTGCAACCAAAAATAACTAAACACTTTATGTATATATATATATATATATATATATATATAATATATGTGTGTGTATATACATTTTAACTAACTTCTCCGAAAGTGTCTATTTACTTTTGCAAAGCCTTTCTTTGAAAGCATCTCTGGACAAAAATGTATAACACTCGGCCCACAACACCTGATTTGCCCGAGGCTTCTCGAAAAGATCGTAGATAACACACTTTCACCCGAAAGACTCGGATTTACCACCGATCATCACAAATATTATTTCTACTATTATTTTTATTATTGCTAGTGAAGGTGAACTGAATTTAAAATTCTATTATATATACATATATATATACAGAGAGAGAGAAAGAGTCGAAAAACTAAGAACTGAGAACGGCACACACACACACACACACACACACACACACACACACACATGATTTTATTTCGAAATCACTTTTAAAAATTATAAAATAAGGAATGAAAAGTAAAAAAAAATATTTATAATTTCTTTATTATAAATCCTTTCGATAAGATCGTAAAAGAAAAAATTAAAAGAGACTCAACAAATCATTTTATTAAATTGAAAAACATAATTGACTCCTTGTGCAAACTTTGGCGGTAAGGCTCTGGTTCGCCCCAGCATGCTTACTCCTGAACCTAACCTAACCTAGAGTTCAGTCCATAGATTCTCCTTGTACTGTAACGACTTGTCGCCGCTCAAATTATTTGTCCATTTCCCTACTTTTCCAGTTATTCCCAAACATTTCAGTTTATGTATTATGATTCCATGGTCACACTTATCGAACCCTTGGTAGTAGTTGGACTGGGGATAGTGTTCAGATGATGTAGCGAACCATGGTTAGGATTCCATAACCAATATTACTTTACCTACCTATCCCTTGTCCAAAATGGGGAAAGTTGAAGATCAAGCTGAGAGTAGTGTGCTTGCCAATAATAATGCAAAATATTGGAAAGCACCGTGACAGAGCGCGCGAGTGAGTGAGCAATTCACTCATATACCTTGAGATGTGATCATTGAAATTAAATCTACGGAGAGAATGAACCGATAGACACCATTAGTCGTGAAGGCGACCAATCAGCATTTCATTGTCCAAAGCGTCGGTCCGTTATATCGGTGTTACGATTGGTACACAAATTTAACATAGCGCCGCCCAGTTACATTGGCAACCAATCAGCAAACTTGCGAACCGCCTATTAGTCTTTTGGGGGTAGTGCTTGGGGATCATGCACATAAAAGTGAGTATTTTCAGCTGGAACTCATAACAGTTATTTTCACCAGTGAATAAACAAACACACTCCCTCCGTCATGAGTCATTCACAAGAACTTTACAATTTACCGACTTTATATGAAGGAGACACTACCGCGGTGTCTACAATTAATCTTTTTAACGCAGCCGACCGGAACGGATTATTTCCAACGCAAACCGCTGATGATATTTGCAATGACGCTCCTTACGATCCGACGCAAGGGATTGCCGTAGAAATGTAAGTATTTATGTGCCTATAATTTTATATTTTTTTAGCCATTTATTCGCGAACTTATTACTTATTTTAGTGTGCTGGTCATTAGAAGAAAGCTCTCGAGCACCATTCTGTGCTTCGATTATTTCATCATATATATATAATATATATATATATATATATATATATATTTATGGAGGATTGTATTAATTCATCTCATTACATTTCATTGTAAAATGCCTCATTTAAATAGCAGGTATCTTTAACTTTTAATTATAGATTAGTTTGCAATTAATATTATGCTAATGTTATGTTTTAATATTCATAAAAATTCTTTGATATTTTTAAAAACTTATAACATTCCTTTGCAAGTTTTAAATAATTTTATAAATTTCATAATAAATTCATTTGAAATGTTATTCGGCATTTTCTCTTAAATGGTTACAAGCTTCTCTGAGCTGTTCGAAGATATTTGATACTTCATATTGTAACTCTCTTCCTATATTTGTATTCTGCATATGTTTTAAACAATTGGGTTTTTATTAAAAAAGATTCAGAAAATGTATGAACTAATCAAATTAATTATTCTTCCTCCTTAAAGGTCCGATGAGGATTTGACTCGTGAAATACAGTCTTTTCGTTTGGAAGAAACGCATGTTGTGGACCTGAATAAGGAAATAGAAGTTTTACAGCAGAGTCAACCCAGCAATTGCCACGTCATTAACGAAATAATGTAAGTTTTTTCTTTTTCTTATGTTTCGAGCTTTTTTCGGGTAAGAAGAAGCCGCAATGTATTTTCATCAATTTATTAAATGAAAGAAATCATGTTTTTAGTACAATACCCAATTAGTTTCCATTAAATAAGCTACAGAATACACAAACTAATATTATTGGATGCAATTATTCATTTTATATATATACAAACAAAACATCATAGTATACAACGAGTGCGCACAATGAGAAAAAGGCTTTTTATCTGTCTGCATACCATTTCGTCGTTTCGTTGTGTGACACGGGTCGAATAATTTTTAATAATTTATAAATTCCTTACCACGTGACATATGCATGAGAAATGAAAGGCAGTACATCCCGCAAATATTAATAAGATTACTAATATTACAATTATCGTTGTAGCCGGAAGGGATTCCATGCAACTTCGGGGATATGCAAATGCTCGAGAATTTTAAAATAACAGGGTCACTCCAGGGATGAATACCGAGTGGAACAAAATAGTACATGCAGTCCCTATTTTTAAAATAGGTTGCAAACCAATGAATCCCATCACCACCAATAACCACTGTGTTCACAATAAGACTACTGCAATCTCTCGTAGTTGGCACTTTCAATATTTCATTCTTCGTTCACTATTCATTACTCTCTGAAGTGTATTCGCATCCATTATAAAAGTCAGTGACAACGCTCCTAAATCTGTCAACTTCTATTAGGGCTTGTGACTCGAAGTATACGAGTAAACTAATAGGCCCGTCTATCAGCTTCGCGAATTCCAATCTGACTGAGATGTTTCCACTCTGTTGTGGACGTAAGTGTGCGTTTACACTAGCAGATAAGTCAGGTGTGATGTCAAACGGATAAAGGTTAAATTGATAGATGAATTCCTTCTGCGTTACCCCCAAACCTGAGCTTATCACAAGCACCTGCAATATGAGCCAGATAACTATATGCTCTCGCGCAAAGCGGGAAAACGGCGTCTGATGAATAATCCATATCCATAGCCCCGCCCAACGCAACGCCATTAACGTATAGAGTAATATTTTTAAGGCCGAAATTCTCGAATTTGAAGGCACTCTATATTTTCCATTCACCGAAGCATGGTCCTGCATTCCAATTAATAACCTTTTAGGTAAAATTCCCAGGGCAATGTTTTCTCTCTGTTTCGAAGCCAACCCTGCTAGTACCCTGTATAGTTTGATCTATGTTCTGTTAATTGAGTATTTTACTGTGGAATGTAGTAAATTTTTCTCAATTTCTATTTGTTTAGGCGAACTTAATTTCACTCGCCTTACGCGGAGGTATGTCTCCATAATGTGAATCACGACGGGTTTTGCTCCCTCTTCTTGATCAATTCCCAGATTTAAACATCTCAGGATTCGTGCGGGTGACCTTTATTTTCATATCCACCCTATTCATAAGCAACTTCTGGAATGTGAAGTCTGTATGCAGGCGCCCAAAACACTCATATACCTTCTTTTTCGAATTTTTAAATTTGTCCTTTATACTACTTTCGTCTTTAACTTGATAATAACCCTGGCATTTAGAAAGGTACCCATCGCTTCTTTGGTAAAGTTCAGCACATTTTCCAGATGGGCTCGTATGTGATAGTACCCCGTTCCTGCCGATATGTTGAACTGATTTAAATATACATCACACTGGTTGAATATGGAATGCAGAAAGTTTGTTTCAGGGTATACGGCATATTTGTCACCGCAGTCCGTTCCATCAGAATGGGCTATACGTAGTTTAACGTACATGTGCACACAGCTTGGGTCAAAAAAGTAAGGGCCTGAGCTGGGTATCATGAATTCTATTGGAGCACTCGAGGAACTAATTGTGTTTAACGGGTTAATTGTAATAACGTCGCTGTGCTCAATAGAAACGAGTTGGAGGCATGTCAAAGAGGGACAGCTCCGATTTACAACATTGTGAACTACACGGATGGATGAAGAGTTCCATGACGAGTCAGAAATAGTACCACCTCTCGACAAGTAGTAAACAAACTAAGATTCATGAGATCAATGTCCTAAGCCTATATCAGTCAAAAAAATGGTCAACCATAGGGTTCATTCGCTTAGAACACTTCTTCTCTTTTTATATCTTTTACCTTTAACCCCACGTGCTGGTAATCTCTTCTTCCGGACAGCCCTCTTCTTCCCACAACCACGCATTTTTCTCTTTGCATCTTTGACGATTTCTTCACGTGTACGCTTTAAGTGTTTTTTTAGAGTTTCTTTAGGTTTAGCTCTAGACAATATGTCTTCTGCCGTGTTAAGACCTGACTGTAACGCTTTCCTCCCGAGGTATCTAGCATGGCTCTTCAGCAATGGGACAGCTGTACGTAGTATGGTTGAAAAAATGGATCCAAGTCCACTACACGCTTGTATATCACACCTCGATAGATTGTGAAAGGCTTTCTGTCCATTATAACCTCGTGCGTCGAAAGTGCAGCTTCACTGATAAGCTCCCATCACCGAATGTGAAATTTTTTTCCTCAATCGTTCTTATATATATTGAGATGTTGGTTGTTAAATTAGTCTCGACATTCACATAATGGGGCCTGTCATATGTAATACTCTTGCTCTTCCCTCTACGGTTGGGAATGTGTGCAATGAGCAGCAGGCGTGCCTGAGTATCCCCAACAAACTGGTGCTCCGCTGGAGTGCTGTAAATATAGCACATGTCTGGTGGTGTATAGCCAGCAACCAGTTTCTCCAATTTCATCTGATACATTACGCTGGACAAGTCATGTTGTGCCTCGTGAAAGGTATCTCTTTGGAACGCTGACCGATATCGCCCCTCGGTTATAATTTTGAACAGGCCTTTGTCTTTAATATTTCTGTCAGTACATGATTTTAGGGTCAGAGTATGTGCAGGGTTTTCTGTATTTACGATTTCGTATACTAAATCATACGTAAGATTTGATTTTTTTAAACTTTCGTTTAAGTCTCTCACAACATCCTCAGCCACACCATAGCAGCCCGGACCGAGTGTTACTACTGTACTGTAATACCGTGCATCCCCAATCCGGGCGATACCTATGGTTTTATCCCGAGTTTCCCCGGCTTTTTCACTCTCATAGAGTCTCTAAAATTCGTAAAAACGGGTTCTTTATAATTAATATTTAAAAAGAGGGTGTCCAGCTGAATTTCGCATATCCCCACCTCAAACGAATCACGACCCAATTCAATGGGTCCATGGAGTTCTGTTTCAAAGTTGGCCAGGTGTTGTGAGGATGTACGGACATGGACGAGGAGGACGGTCGTGTGACGTAGAATTGGTTAGGCGCCATGTTGCATACTATTTAAGCTTTATTATTGCATCAGCTTTTATATAGGTGTTGAAGCTTTCTGGGTACCCTAGCCATTTCACCAGGTACATTTTTCTCTTTCCTGAACCTTTGCTTCCTAAAATCTTTTCAATTTTAAACACATCTTTTCTTAAATTAAATGTCACTTTCTGCAACTCCTCGCGGTAAAAACCTCCTGCGATTTCTTCCCCATTCAAATCTTCAACGTAATTCATCATTATCTCGCCTTTAGGTCTCATATCCTTAACTTAAAAATCTCACGTGCCTAGGCTTCTTCCAATCCTTCGCGAATTTATTCCCCGAACGCGACAGCCTTACATAATCATTGATTTTAAAACGTGGTGCTGTTTCATCTCTTCTCACATCGGGCTCTGTGCGCGTACCTCTTTGTAAAATCTCGTTAGGTGTTGTTCCAATCGTGCGATGATGTGAGCGGTTGTATGATGAGGCCAATAATTCCAGAATGTCTATAAATCTGTATGTGTTTTTATGTGTAAATAGCGGTCCATTTATTTTTCAGAGGAATTAGCCACAGATATCTGGAGACTACATCTATTATGAATAGGATGTAGCGGTAACCATCGTTATATACTGCATATCTTTGCATATCTATTAAATATGCTTGACAAATAGAGTCAGTCGATGCCGCTGTTGTCTTGGTTGTTTTAAACCTTTTTCCCACAGGCTTATGAAGTGTATAAGCGTCCTGCTCCCGCCAAAAATCTCTCAACATCTTTTCTCCTACACCCTCATTGTACACACTTCTGTACAGTCTATCTACGCCACCGTAGGAGGCTAGGCTAAAAATGTCATAATAACGTCTTCTTAATATGTTAGCCATTTGCGTATTTTAGAGGCACGTGGGTAGGGATGACCGTTGTTTAGCCTCTTCTTTCTCCTCTTCGGAGTTGCTACCGCTAGGGGTAATGGCGTTCTCAATTGTGGGCCATGCGATGTGTGTTCCGAGTCTTTTAACCTATTCAGATTTCGTATCATTGTTTTGGGTACATTTATCTGTTGTAGTCTTGCTTTAATATGCTTCAATCCTGATGGTGAGGGCCTATCCCACTTTCTCACCAGATCATGGACAATATCTACTATATTCGATCCCTGTACCTTTGCCCTTTCCACAATGATCACATCTGTATCGGTCCACTCGATTTTGGGGTCCTCATTCAATAGATTATAAAGACTTAAACATTTATTCCTCAATGTATGTGGGAGGGTGCTTTTGAATACATGCTCGATATGTTGTGATGCCGACCCGTTATTCTTTGGTTGGTCAGCTCCATCGTCGGACACAGGCCCTATGTCACCATGCCCATCGTTGTCCATGCTGTGCCTAATAACCACAGGGATCTATGTCGGATTCTTATAATTTTCGTACGCGTGAATAAATTTCTGCAGAGCTCCTTGATATAAGTTTCTTTTCTCATCAGATTTTTTTTCACTGTTTAATCGGGCCAACAATTCGCTTTCCAATCTTTTAAGCCTGCTTTTACGGGGTTCTAGAATAGTGTCTGGAGTCTTTGAACTTTGCAGTGAAGCATACATCTCGTGTGGAATTACTACCACTTTCTTCATTATCTTAATCTAGTCAGTAAAGGCCCCAAAACTGAAAATAAGATGAGGAAGAATGACCCTCCTCTTTGTACACTAAATCGTTTTTTCTTCACCACAGTCTGACTGTTACGAGCGAGTGTACGTATTATGTTCTTGTAACGGCGTAGGCGGGCCTTCTGAGTGGGTTTCATTGATACATTGCAATTTATAACGTTAAGACAGATTTCACAGATGCATTTTAAAAAGTCCGAGTCGATATTTTAGCAAGCATTTGTTGCATTCCCAGGGGCGGTCGATGATAGTTTTTTATTAATTCATGGTATTTCTTTAGCCTCTTTGTCATTCTGGAATATACACCGTTTCAGGCTAGTTTGGAAATACTGTATATTCGTTCTTAGAAGCATCCTAAACGAGTTTCGCGGATGAAGGTCACAGAGCAAATATCGGTAACGCTGACTTGTAGCTTCTTTATAAACTTCTAAAAACTCCTCACGTTGATTCGGGAACATTTGATAGGCTAATACCCCAATTTGTGATACATCTCAACGTTACACGAATAAGACTACACCTTTTCACTCTCAAATTAAAACAACTGAATTTCAAATTAAAATAAATGAATTTCAAATTAAAAGAAATGAATCTCAAATTAAAAGAAATGAATCTCAAATTAAAACAACTGAATTTCAAATTAAAACAACTGAAGTTTAAATTAAAGCAAGTGAAATACAATTTAAAATATATGAAAGTCAATTTAAAACAGAGATTGTGTAAAATCTGAATGTGCATCGAAAGCTTTTATTTTATAGCTGGTGGGAGTACTTGGCATCTGAAACACGTTGGCAACATTTACAAGTCCCTAGCAACCGTTGCTATCCATGACTCGACTCTCTCAGTTACCAAGGACGTTCTCTCTGACCCGGCCAGCTCTCACTCGCTCTCACAGCTGTGTATTTCAAGGTTATTAAAAGAACTGAGTTACGCTTTACTGTGATGATTTGGATTATTTTTACAATATAAATTTCTACAGGGTGATCCAAAAGTCTCTCCACAGTTATTTCACGTCCATGATTGAATAATGGGAGCTAGGCTATTAGGCCTTTTGTTTAGGCTACATCTATCAAAGCGTAGGCTATTAGGCTGTTTCTTACTGCGGAGAGACTTTTGGATCACCCTGTAGAAATTTATATTGTAAAAATAATCCAAATCATCACAGTAAAGCGTAACTCAGTTCTTTTAATAACCTTGAAATAAACAGCTGTGAGAGTGAGTGAGAGCTGGCCGGGTCAGAGAGAACGTCCTTGGTAACTGAGAGAGTCGAGTCATGGATAGCAACGGGGACTTGTGAATGTTGCCAACGTGTTTCAGATGCCAAGTACTCCCACCAGCTATAAAATAAAAGCTTTCGATGCACATTCAGATTTTACACAATCTCTGTTTTAAATTGACTTTCATATATTTTAAATTGTATTTCACTTGCTTTAATTTAAACTTCAGTTGTTTTAATTTGAAATTCAGTTGTTTTAATTTGAGATTCATTTCTTTTAATTTGAGATTCATTTCTTTTAATTTGAAATTCATTTATTTTAATTTGAAATTCAGTTGTTTTAATTTGAGAGTGAAAAGGTGTAGATATTCTGTACTTAACGACACATCGCGCATGTATCTATTTTTAAAAAATATATTGTGATTGATGAAGAACACGCTTATGTTAAGATGGTGGGAGAATATTGTAAATGTCTCGGCAAACGTTTTATCCATCGCCAACATGAGATCGTCAATTACAAAGACTGTATGCTCATTACCTTTTAACGAATTAACATCATATACATCTTTCTGGAACAAAATAGTAGCATCTTGGTACTCGTTGAACACTGATTCATACGTCGAATAGCACCATATAACTTTATGCACAAGTTTTGAGAACATTTCTCCCTTTTCTTTAATGATTCTATGCATAAACACCGTTTTACCACATCCTGTAGGGCCAGATATAATACATGTGGATGGACTTGTGAATCTGAATTTTCCTACAGAATCCATCTCTAACACGTTACACTCCTAAGTGGGTCATTTACAAAATGTTTTTCCTCTTCTTCCACAGAACGTGAATGATGATGAGGTACAGCATCATGTCCCGATCCTCGATATTACAGACGTCCCCGACGACAGTGTACTTGTCACAGACTCCAACCCCGCTAACCAGCCGACACCAGCAATACCTGTAGTACGCGACAATTCAAAGCGGAGGCATGATGAAGAGTCCTCCACGTCAGGTATAAAGTTTGCCAGGATTGCACTGGTTGTTAGACCACCAGTAATAGAGCCCCAACCCTCTACGTCCTACGACACAACCTCCACAATAGTACCTTCCTAAAAAAAAATATACCCCATAATTTCTGTTCAATTCTGGGTACAACCTACACAGCAGCAGCAGCAGCAGCTTCTCGTTCTGTAGAGGATGGTATATCATTCGAGTTGGTGCCCACCGCCACCCCTAGCCCAGCCCTGACTAGAAATCGGTATATAGTCAGGGTTGATCCTAGATCCATGTATAGCAATGGTGTTGAACACGGACTACGTCGCGTAGTTGAACGTATTGTTGAGTTTGCCCTTCAAAACCGCGACGAACGTGAAGTCAGGACGAGGCTGTCCTTCAGGTTTGGGTAAGATGACGGGGATGTAGATGATTTTTGGATAGTAATACCATTCAGACCCTTGGTAGCAGTAGATATAGAGTATATATTGGACTGTATAATGCAAACTTCTCAAAGTAGTACAGCCTTCAATATGGACAACTTCACGATAAATATTGATAGTGTATTCCGTGTTGCGGGTCATATTGCCACACCTTATACTCTTAACTTCAATTCTCAGGCTATTTAAGGCGGCATGTAAACGTCGATCGTGGTTGCGGCTTTATAGCACTAATCCTAGCTCATATATGTTCACTGTACTAAATACATGGGTCAAAAATATTTGGTTGCCTCCGGTTGTGCAGCGTGCCCGTAAACTAGCTGTAGACTTTAAACTTGAGTTTGACTGTAATATGGGTCCTGAAGAGCTGAGAAGGGTAGAGCAGGAAATGAATGTTCGTATAGTTGTATTTGGAATGGATGATCGTCGTAGGACTGTGTATGTTTTTAAAAGCAGTGTGAAAGATCGTACAAGAACCCTACTTATTTTATGGCTGTCAGGAACAACGTAACTCCCTATCCGTAATATAAGGAACCTTTAGCGAGTTACAGTATGACAAAAGTCGAAAATATGGACGACATCATGATTTGTGTAAGGGGTGTCTCGAATTTGCGGAAGATAGAGTGAAAGATTGTAAGGATTGCCACATGGTATGTGCGCAGTGTAAACGTTGCAAATGTGAAAGCCATGTGGTTGAAACTGAGAAGAGGGACTGTGATGTATGCAGACGCACATTTTTCAGTAATAACTCTTTTGAGCTCCATAAGTCAATTGGCACGTGCAGGAAAATGAGAATCTGTGAATGTAGTATGTTTCATATGATGGATAATTGGTGGAATTTCAAGCATATATGTGATGAAATTCACTGTTCTAGATGCCATGAGAAATATAAGGCGGGTGGAGTAAAGCATGTATGTAAAAATACAACTTGTATAACTGTGTACTACGATATAGAAACATATACGAACGCTGAAACCAAAGAGGTTATTTCACATCTACTTTTAAGCCAGAATATCTGTGATGAGTGTCACAAATGTGGTAAACGGACAAACGTTTTTAAAACGATTGCACACGACACCTATGATACCGTACCCTTTGGATACCATAATCTTTGATTGTTATATATATATATATATATATACTGTTAGCGATATGATTATTTTATTTATTTATTACACGTATTTGTAAATACATACCTTGAATAATTCGTTTATTAAATAATTCGTGTTTCACTTAGCGTTTCACTTTCTCATTTGTGTGTGTGTGTGTGTGTGTTTGTGTGTACACAGGAGAAAGTTCTAAGCTCCGCTCCCTGTATGATCGATCAATGGTCACGTGACTCCTGCTACTACCTGGGCGTATCTCTACCCTGCGTAATCAGTTGACCACTGCAAGCCCTGAATCTCAGCCGTGTATTTGACGAATTCCCACGTACACGAAAAATAGTGATGGCTACCTTTAATATTACGTGCTCGAGTTTTATGAAGTGGTACTCAGCAAAGTGTGAAGATATGGTAGATACTGAATGGCTCCCTATTCCACCATCCTTTGATACTTTTAAGGCTACATTGAACTGTGCGAAGCTTGAGGAACAACAGGTACAAATACTCTACGGCTATTCTGGCGAGAGCATTGTAGGATTTCATTGTACAAGCGATGTATTGAAGTATGTTGTGGGAATAAACTTTATAAAAGCTTACATATGCCGTGAAGTGGAAGAAACAACACATGCCGAAGAAAAGCAACGGTTATGGTTAGTGAGTCTTGTTGATGAGTGGTGTGACAAGCGATATTTTGTCATGATGCATCATACCGAGTAATCATACTCTGCTACTAAGAATGTGAATCTTGTCATTATGGAGAATCTGAAGTATTTTTACCACTACATTAAATATATGATGACGAGGTTTTTGTGAGGTTGTGGCTAAAGGCATGCGTGAGTTTTTAACAGACTTTAGAGAGGAGTATCGCCTACTGAGCAAAAAGGAAAAATATGGGAATATGTTTCTCTCAAATAGTGCGCCGGAGTGTGAATAAAATGTGTTCAGTTCGTGAAAATCCCCCTGAACGAAAATGTCTGGTGCGCATTCTGGAAAATGGGAGTGATAAAACATTAAAACCGGTATTGCTTCATGTATCGGAAAATTTCTCAAAACACCTGCCCAGTTTAATTAGATACAATTATTCTCTTTCACGTTGGAACAACGCCGTACACGACTCAACAGCTTATGGTGTGACTCACTCCTCCCGTCGAGCCGATCCGCCCACCCGTGGCTCATAGTCATCTCAGAGCTTGAACTGACTGCACGTGCACTCCTCGAATACGATGGAATTTCCTTTGAGAAGCATTCTCAATGCCGTGTACGATGTGTCCGTGACGAAGTCATTTTGCTTGTTTAGGCGTAAAACCGGTGCCATTAACTGTATGTAAACGACTTGTAGACAAACAAACTCTAGTAAACGGAATGTTGTTTATTTAAGTGTTGAGGAGATGAATAGAGTCTTCGTGGTAGTTGAAAAGTGGAGTGAGGATCGTTATAAAATACCTGCAGGTGTAGGTACAAGAAGAGAGAAGATTAGTGATACCCCTCATATGCCATTGTTTGTACGTTGTGTATAAATAACGATCAGCCATGCACTGATATACGATTGATGTGGAAGAATGCTTCTGATAATAACGTTCTTGTCCCTACTCGAAACCGTTTCATCCTCGACAGAATGTTTGAAATCGTCGGTTTCCGCAACCTGAAGCCTATATTAAACGTGCGTATTACGGATATGCTTTATTTTGATACAGTTCTTGAATACGCATACACTGCTCTGCTTGACGGGTTTACTGAGTGTAGGACTGAACAAGACGAGAATGGTCTAGAGCTGGATACTCACTTAAAAGGTTTAGACTCTTTGAAATATCCTGAACTTTGGTACAAAGTACTTGAGCGGTACAGGGCTGAGCTCGTCTACACCGTTCACCCTGAAGAACTATTTCTTTATGTTGTGAACAACTGTCGTTACGACTTAGAAGATTATTTTAACTGCCGCTATGCATTGTGAAGATGAGTTCACGATTGAAAAGCTCGGATCGGTAAGAATAAACCCTCGATTGGAAAGGAGTGTTTATAAACTAGTATTTAATAATGATGTCGTGGCTAACGATGACCTCTTTTTGCGTGCTTTTGAATGTATTCCAGCCGTGTTTAAAAATAACTTGCCAACCGAATGTAAAGTAGGCACAGAAATAGAATTGAAGGATATGAAGGCCATTTACATCGAGTATAGGTATCCCTATAACTTCAGCGGTGAAATAATATTAAATTGTATTTACTGCGTAATGCAAAGCAATAATGGTGTGACTGTAGACTCAATTACGTGCGAGGTTAGTGTTTTAGTTAAGGGTAGTAGAACAAAGTGCATGTATTTTGATGTATATATATTTTCAGTATATTAATTATTTAGTATAATTGTATATATAGATTTCTCCTGTACTATTATATTGATGGTTATATTCCAACGTTTTGTAATTCATATATTATTATTTTTTATTTTTATTTTTTGATTATATATATTCCATCGTTCGTATTTCTTATATTATTATTATTATTATTGTGTGTGTATATATATTCGATCATTTAAAATTGTGTATTTCTTTTACTATTATTATTTTTTGATTGTATATATATATTCTTCGTTCGTATTTCTTATACTATTATTATTTTTTGATTGTATATATGTTCTTCGTTCGTATTTCTTATACTCTTACTATTTTTTATTGCATATATTCCTCGTTTGTATAGAATGAACGATTGTATATTTATTTTCTATATATTTCATGAAATTAATTCCAATAATTCGTCTAAATAAACAGAATAATGTAATGGTGTTTTATTTAATTCTTTTGGTTGTATATATAAGCGATATTATTTAATTATATGTATACCAAATGGCTGGTTACGCCTTCCAAACCGACTGGCTGCTTAAGAGTTCTAAGCCAACTGTCAAGAATATATGTTTTAATTAAATAAATAGCGCAAGCTGGCAACTCAACCCGAATAATGTACACCTGAACAAGCCATTTACGCCCTCTAAGCCAGATTAAGCCTTCTAAGCCGACTGGTTGCTTAAGCCAAGTGGCTGATTTACACCTTATAAGACAGCAGGTGCTCCGATGAACTCTCATTATGCGTCTTGCTGGGACCAGGCGAACATCTCTATCCTTGTTATGTTAAGGTTCAGGTTAGGGTTTACCTTTGGGGGTTGAGGACCTCTCACCTTCTCTCCCAAAGACTCCCCGCTTCCTCCTTTCTCTCTCTCTTAGGTTAAGGTTATCCCTTTGGGGTGAGGTCATCCTCCCTTCTCCCCACAAAGGTTCCCCCCCCCCCTTCATTGCAACTTGGGGGATAACCCCTCCCTCTTTTCAACATCCCCTCACTCTTCAACAACCCCTCCCCCTTTTCAACAACCCCCCCTTTTGCAACACTGATCAACATTTTCACCATTGCAACATTGCATTGCCCTCGTCATTTTGGGCCCACACTACTGCGATCCTGCAAATGGAAACTTTCTTGGCATAGTCGAGCTTCTCAGTAAATATGACTCACTTTTATCGAACATGTTCAAAGCGTTCGACAATCACAAGAGAGTCAAAGTCGTATGCAAGCCCATTATCTGTCTACACGCATACAAAACGAGTTTATTGAACTATGTGGTTCATTCGTACAAACAACAACTCATGATGAGATTCGAGATGCCATGTATTTTTCAATCATTGTCGATTGCACTCCAGACTGTTCTCACAAGGAACAGATTACCATGGTTATTCGATATGTTAAAATTGTGGATAGTGTAAAATTTTCAATTGAAGAACGATTTATTTGGTTTGATAATTTCATGCGAAAAACTAGAAAAGAAATTGCCTCTCGTGTACTAACTATTCAAAATGGGTTTAACTTAGATTTTGAACTCTGCATTGATCAAGCTTATGACAATGGAGCAAATATGGCAGGGAAGTACAAAGGTGTACAATAGGGTGGATCGATTTTACATTTTTTTCGATTTCCATATTCTAATAGAGACAAACACTTGCGCATGCATGAGGAAATAGCCTCTGCAAAATCTTAGCTTAATAGGTAATCATCTTCTGCCCCCGGCAGAGCGATGAAAATCATATTTTAGTAGTCAAAAACGTATTTTTAAACCCTAGCCTAGAGTCATAAAATTTTGCGTGTGTGTTATTTCATGCCTAAGCAACGATATAAATGCTATGGGAAATATATAAATGCATTATTTAAGACAAAGAGCCGATCTGAAAATATGTATATTATACATATTTTCAGATCGGCTCTTTGTCTTAAATAATGCATTTATATATTTCCCATAGCATTTATATCGTTGCTTAGGCATGAAATAACACACACGCAAAATTTTATGACTCTAGGCTAGGGTTTAAAAATACGTTTTTGACTACTAAAATATGATTTTCATCGCTCTGCCGCGGGCAGAAGATGATTACCTATTAAGCTAAGATTTTTCAGAGGCTATTTTCTCATGCATGCGCAAGTTTTTGTCTCTATTAGAATATGGAAATCGAAAAAAATGTAAAATCGATCCACCCTAGTGTACAAGCAGTTCTGCTTGAACATATTTTTAACTGTATTTTATCTAGCTGTGGAATCCACACACTAAACCTTGTAAGTGTTGACTGTGCTAAATCATACAAGGAGGCAATTGCTTTCTTTGGAAATATTAAGCAAATTGTACAATCTTTTAAGCAGCAGCCCACAAAGGTGGGAAATTTTGAAGCAAAATCTTCCTGTTTCATTGCATGGAATGTCCAAAACCAGATGGTTTGCAAGGATTGATGGTGTTCGACCAATTGCTCAGCACTTAAATTTAATAAGGAATGCTTTAAATGATAATGATAAGGGATAATATTGAAAGTCTTATAAATGATATTCAACAGATTCGTGAACAATGGGATGCAATCCTAACTGAGGCTAAATTCGTAGCACAGAATGTTGGCATTTCATCTGAGTTTTCCTCTACTGCCAGTCGCAAATTACCTACTTGTAATTAGTGACTCTATTATATTAGGTCTTACACGTCGATTTGAGTCTCTTCGATAAATTTGTAACCTTTTTGGATTTCTCTGGCAGTTCAGCAAACTGAGTAATGAAGATCTACTTACTGCAGCTGCACAATTTAAGTTACTGTATAACAAAGAAATCTCAAAAGATCTCATTGACGAAGTTATCTTTCTCAAACGAATATATTCTACGAACTTTAAATTGGATTGCAATCCAAAAGAATTGCTTCAAGAAATACTCCATCTAGAACTCTCAGGGTTGTTTCCTAAAATTACAACTGCGTTGCGTATTTTTCTAAGTTTGCCAGCATCTGTAGCTTCTGGTGAACGTACTTTCAGCGTGTTGAAATGGGTTAAGAATTACAACCATTCGACAATGGAACAAGAACGCTTGACTGGACTTGCCACGCTTAATATCAACTATGACACTGCACGAAAGCTAGATTTTTCCTCAATAATTAATAGAGTTGCGTAAGAAAAGGCAAGAAAAGCATTTGCTAAATAAAAGCAATATTTAATTGATGATTCACTTTTTTGGCATAGTTATTTTTTTCATGTGTTCTTTTTTATTATGGCTAGTGGCCTCAAAAGCTGGAAGAGGCCCGGGCCTCTCTGGACCTCTGAGAGGGCCTGTATATATAATACAGTGGCGACTCCTGCACTCGGGCTTCTCGGGCTGAGCCCGAGAGGCAAGGGGCAAGGAGAATGATGATAGATAAAATTGTGTATTTATAGATTTAAGTTTTAAAAAAAAAGTTTTAAATACAAATTGTAAAAATGGTTTTTGGCTGGTAGTATGTTACTATTTTTCTGTCTAGCCTTCGTCACGCAAGCAAATTTTGAGCACATTTAGATACACTTACTACCTATAAAAAAAAATATACTGACACATTAAGTTTTCGTGTAATCTTTCAAGATCCTTTACTCGGGCGCAAGACATTACGCCCAAGAAAGTATAAGTAATATCGTATATTTAAAGTTCTTTTAATGAATAATTATTTGCTTGCATACGGTTACATAATAGTCTTTCTTCTAATTCTCATTAAATAAAATACGTTTTTCCTCCTATTAATTTTTTTTATAAAGAAAAAAACATTTCAACTCGGGCTTATTTCCTTCGGCCTTGTAGAGGCACAATTTTTAATTCTGGCGATACATGGTAACTTTTTACGTTTCGATAAGCGTGCCTTCAACTGCCTTGGCAATCGTGGACAGATATTTTAAGTGACAGCAATTATCATGCAAAATCTTTTAGTCATTTGAGTAATTATAAATGCTTGAAAACCTTTGGTCAGGTTAGTATAGAGTGTGCTGTTAGCAAAGCTGTTAAGCTTGAAAGAGAAAATCATAATAAACTGGTTGAACAAAATACAATATTTAAAGCAGTTAGCCAATGCGGTTTTATATTTATGCAAGCAAGAACTGCCATTGCGCGGACATGATGAAGGAGAAACTAGCCTAAATAAAGGTAATTATCGTCCCTGGTTAGGATTTCAATTGAAAAAGAAATACTTATTGATTTAGAAAGCAAAAAGGAATTACATGACCGAATATTAAAGGAATTTGCTTTAAAACCAAGACGCTTGGACTTTATGTTCAAGTAAATAAAATTGAAATAACTTTTTTTACCGAGGTATGTATTTATTTATTTTATTGATAACACTGATCAACACTCATTTTATTGCCAATCATATTAGAGTGATTTTGGGGTAACTTTGTGGTGCTGATTCCGAATATGACATCGGTTTTGCTAGATTGGCTCTAATTTATGAGATAATTGGTACCCCATTGAAACACGTTAAAATGCAAAAAATTTAATGTTCAGGCGGAGCCTACTTACAAATCGCATTGAAATTGTCTCAAATCATACAAAAGTAAACCCATGAAATACATAATGGCATTTTATTTGGTCTCACCATCTAGAATGTTCCGGTAGTTTCCCATATGCACGCGTTATTGTTACGTTTCCTATTAATTGAGGGTATTCATTATCTCAAGAACTAGAGCCAAATCGGAAAAACTACTTTCATTTTGGAATTCAGCAACCCCAAAATACCCTAAATTCGTACGAATTTCCTTGGCAACGAAAAAAAAAATTTTTTTTTGTTGACCTGTGTAATCTTAAGTTATTGTCATGCATTTAAATGTCGGCTCATATGTAGACTTGAAAATTTAAAAAGAGCCCGAGTAGTCTTGAAGAGCTGGAGTCGCCACTGATATATATATATATATATATATATATATATAGTATATATATAAAGAGAGAGAGAGAGAGAGAGAGAGAGTATTGCACATCTCCAAACTAAACGTTTTATTTACATAAGAAAAATTTTTCTCGTGGAATCATTTGATTACACGTCGTTGCTCACATTTTAATGTGAGCTGCGTGAAATCACTGGTACAGAATCGTTATAATAAGTTTTACTTAATTACAATGGACGTTAAAACCTTATTCTTAAACCTAATTACCGCCCATGCACAAAATAAGCTTTTAGAATTTCAATTAAGATATTTTATTTTCATATAATGGTATATTAAATTTTTATAACGCTCAGTGATAGCTTTCATTTAGCTCATACTGAAATATTTTTAACCTTAGAAATACACGAGTTGGAATTAGTTTATTTTTTAATCAATGGAATGAGGAAAAGATTTCTTTGCAGCTATGTTCTTGTTTTTTTTAAAGAAAACGAAAGTAGGGTACACTGTTTTAAACTTTAAAATTTTATTTTTTGCACGGGTGAGGGTTTACAAGGTAAATATATAATTAATTCCATATTTTTGCGGTGCGAAGGACGAAAACCAGGTTTGAAATATTGTGATTGTTCGGCAAATTGCATGAGTTTGGCTGTTTTACTGAAGACAGGCAGCGTCATACAATAAAGGGGACCTGCAGCTCAACACAGGATCCCAGGCATGAGTCGCTACATCATCTAAACACAGAGGACAGTTACCCATCTGATTTCTACCTAGGTCCAAGGTTCCTAAACTTCGCTGATCTTAAGGAAAGCGGTGTTATGACGTGGCCAGAACGTAGCCCTAGAATATGTGAAAGGTCTTTCCCCACTCAGTGCCGTTCCCATTTCACTCCTTGTCGAAGAATAAGAAATCAACGGGTGAGAATGTTAAATCCATTCCCATCGTAGGATTTCTCACCGTTTAAGTTAGATTTTTCATAGAAAGTATATATCGCAAACACAAATGCGTCGTGGCTTCTTTTCACTTTTTCCCAAATCAGGAAACTATTTTTCCAAATTTGGAAATTTTACTTCAAGCATTCTCATTTGTGGACCGCGAATGAGAATGGTAATGACACTAATTGAGAAGCAATCTATGTAAAATAGCATACACTACAAAAAAAGAGTATTTCATGGAGTATTTTGTACACAAATCTCATAAATGTATTATTTAAAGATGAATTCGACGGGAAGGTGTCTAGAACGAGGTAAGAACCAATTAGCACATTCCATCCAACTGATTTCCTTTCTATTCTGTGAAGCGTTCTCCTATTTTAAATAAAGTTAATTAACTTTTACAGTATTCACGTGATAAAAGAGAGTCAGAACTCAATAGGAGTAAAATCGAATTCAACAGAAATGTGGATGAATAAGCAAAGCGAATTAGAATTCGTTATACGAATAATTTATTACACTTTTTCAATTTAATATCAAGTTCTCTTTAATTATGCATCAACTTTACCAGCTGCAGAAGCGAATTTTAATTTGAAAATATGAATAAGAAGTCTAGATTGGAGCAGGTAATGCTGAATTAACTTTCTTCTTAAGGAATATAAATTACTTTATATAAAAAAGGTATTCCTGAATAATTAAAGGATAGTGTTGTTATTATGTGATAAAATTCAGTTAAGTTTTCAGTTTGTATAATTACACTGGATACAGAATACACACACACACACACAGACGCGCGAGCACGCGCATATATATATATATAATATATATATATATATATATATATATATGCATACATATATATATATATATATATATATATATATATATATATATATATATATATATATTTATATATACCGGTATATATATATATATATATATATGCTGCAAACCCACAAGGAAAAAGAAAAACGATTCCAAGGCCTTTCGTGTATTCAGAGCTACACCTCGTCAGGGTTTGCAGCTGAGTTTGCAGCATTCATTCATTTCACCTGTTTAATTGTGAAATTCATCCCATATATATATATATATATATATATTAGACCGGCCCAGGCTTGTAGGGGTGAAAAATATTTTTTTTCTTTTCTTAAGTCTCACCCCTGGAATTTGTTATGCGTGTCGATAGAAAGTTTTGAGTGAAATTTCAGCCCGATTCGATAGTATTTAGTGGTGTCGACAGACTCTGAAATGTGTAGTTTTTCCGCACCACCCAGGAGGTAACTACAACAGACGCGTTTATTTGTTTTTAAGTGGTATCCCCAACAGGCCTAATCCACTTTTTTTAATGACGTTGATGTGCTTTCTCTCTTTATCATCGATTTATTTGCTTCTGGAAACCGCTCTCGGTGTTTTTCCACGACTTGAAGAAGGTACTGCAGTTGTTCTTCGTTTTTTGTGAGATGACTCCTGAAACTCTGAATTAATGAGACTGATTTAATTAACATATTCCTTAGCTAATTTATAGTCGTCCCTGTTATCCCATTCCGTAGGATCTACTGTACTTCGAGAAACGTCGATTGAAGGGACAATTTCTTAAAGAAGGGGCGACTTGAGCTTGTGACAAAGTCCGCCAGATTTTTCTCTAGTGGGTCATCATGAGTGTGGTCAAAAGCAATTCGTTTTTCTGGTATTTCTGAACCAGGTCTTTCCAATGCCTGAACCATCTGCCGTTTCACTTGCAAAGTTATGCCATCATCAAAAAAGGCAAGCGACACAAGTTCTTCATTTAGATACCAGAGGTGACGGCATAGTGCTTTGCTAGCTATTGCTGAAAGTTCCTTATCATCATATTGCTGAAGCTCTTGTAGATACTCCAAATCGGTTCTTGGTGCAGAAGATGCAATGGGAGCCGCAAACCATTTTGGCACATTTCGGCAATTTTGGCAGGTTGAACTGCGAGCGAAACAATACAATTTTGATGGCATAAATCACTCGTGACATCCACCTAGCGCGATGTAAAGCCCCAGGTTGACGAAAATGTACTCCTCCTGAGGGAACACCACCTAAATAATAATTGATAATTGAAGAAGTTCGCGATAATTCGCTCTTGGGTGACTTCTCGCAAGCTGTTCTTCGCACAGTGAGAGGATTTCTGCTTTCCACGGCATGTTTGTATTGGCAGTTTTAAATTTTTTATCATCCATTTGTTTCCAGAAATTCTTGAAACGTTTGAAAAGTAATATATCCGGTCCCTTTGAACCACCGTAACACTTCTGGAAGACGTCTGATATCACAATTTCATTAATATGGTGCCGACAGGCCAAAGAAAGGAGTTTTCTATAAAGCTTACTTTCGATTATCATGCAAGCACCCTTTTTTGGCCAGTATTGCTAGCGGTAGTATCAAAACACATTGCTTGAATACATTCTCGCAAATTCCAATCGTCTAAGCATTCTAGAACTGCTTCTGCAATTCTTTCGCCTTCTCCAGAAGCAAGTTTGGGTACTGCTAGAAGCTTAGACTTTAATCCACCGGATACAAGAATAGCTAGCCTATCTATATTTTCATCACCTGTTATATCTTGCATTACTTTACCATCCCAATGAATGGTAAGCGGAACGTCAGAGGTAAAGGTTTGCTTAATGTATGTCATCTGCAATTTTTTTGCGTACAACACTCCTCGCCCTCTGTAGAGTACTTCTGCTCAAAACAACATTGTCAATATCACGTCCAAGAGAAGTTGTTGAAAGCACCATAACAGCAGTAAGATCACTTGTTTTTGTTCGATCTAATGCCATTGCCAGATCAGGTGTTACGATGCGCTTACGCTTATTTGATATTTTGCTGCTTGAAGGTTTGGATGTCATTTCAGGAGTGTACAATGTGCCTGGCTCTGGTTGCTCATCACTACTACTGCTTGAACTGCTATCACTGAACTGAACAACAGCTGATGACAATTTCTTTCGCGATGCCTCGGCTTCTTTTAGTGCAGCTTGTCTTTCATCTCTTTTCCGTTGTCGCATTTGCTTAGCGACCATTTTCTTATCAATATCAGTCATGTAACCGCGCCTCCCTTTTTCTCTCTGAGCTTGTAGGAATGATCTATCTTCCTCATTTGACATCATTTGTAAAGCATTTGCGTGAGCTATATCAAAAAGGGGTGCTTTCCTGTTAACGGGAATACCCAACCGCCCGCCACCAAACTGTTTGTTATGTATTTTTGCTCTCGTCATTTTCGTTTAAACTAACGAAAATATCACAACTTAACCTAACCAATCATCAAGGATGTACAGTTGACCTAACCGGGCATTCAATTGACCTAACCGGGCATTGAATTAACCTAACAGGTTAATATAACGGAAAATGCCCAGTTAGGTTAACTGAATGCCCAGTTAGGTTAATTGAATGCCCGGTTAGGTGAACTGTACGCCTTTGATAATTGGTTAGGTTAAGTTGTGATATTTTCGTTAGTTTAAACGAAAATGACGAGAGCAAAAATACATCATACACAATTTGGTAGTTCCGATAATACGTAAGTACCGAATTTATTAATCATTTAAATGAAATTAGTTAATACGTAAGCGATAATCAGTTAGTAGGGGGCCAAAATGTCTTTATGTCATCTAAAATCACAGAAAAAACGTCGCTGCTTTCGGTACGTTGTCGCCACATGAATTCCACAAGATACGAGTCCAGATGATGGCGGGCGGTTGGGTATTCCCGTTAACAGGAAAGCACCCAAAAAGGTTATCTAAACTACCTTGGAATTCAGTTTCTTTTTTAATTTGATTTTGATTACGGTTTGATTTTGATTTTTGAAGTGATTTGAAGTTTTCATACATTTTTTTGAATTTTCGTTAGTACATGCTGTTTGGCTCTGGTGGGTATTTTAGCTTTGTCCCAAATCTCAAAAATTTCATCATAAACTATGTTGGATGCTTCTTTCAGTGTTTTTTTCCTGTTTGTGAGACAGAAAAGGCCGAAGTAGTACATCTCTATTGGATGGAAGCTTCTTACTGCCAATTGTGTCAATTGGCTGTCGAATCAGCCATATTTCAGTTTTTCTTTTCGTTTTAATTGAATCTGACGTGGTGAAGGATAAAATTTGAAAATATTAAGGGAAAACACTTGCGCATCAATCTCTCACTGCGTCTTGAACAATACTGACGCGAACAGCGAGCCTCCCACTTTTTTCCGTAGCCAATGACGTCACCAGTAATGACGTGTTTCTACTCAACATACACAGTTACACAGTGAAACATGTGGAACACAATGCACGAGAGTGTGAATAGGCATGGTTTACACACAATATTTGTAATACGAATTACAAAATAAATATATGATGAATGAATGTAATAAATAAATGAAAAATACAAGAGGCTGTCGGCACCACTAAAAGTACACAGATATTGTTGAAATTTAGTGTGCGAGTATATATATTATGATGGTGGTAACAATTTTAGTGGGTGAGACTTTCACTTTTCAAATAAAAGTTTTGGCGGGCCAGTCTAATATATATATATATATATATATATATATATATATATATATATATATATATATATATATATATATATATATATATATATATATATATATATATATATATAGGGGTGGAGCGAATTTTTTTTTTGCATCTATTTCTCCATGGGTACAAAAGTTGTGTAATGATGTTAATAATAACTCTGCCAAATATTGTTCAGTTTGGTATTGATTTACTGGTTCCGCAAGGAGCAAGTATATTTTGTTATTTATGCAAAAGAATTAATGTCCAGACACTGATCACGTCTTACAAAGCAAATCGTAAAATTTAATGGGTTCCGGCTATTTTGCAGAAAGAAACACCTTATATATAAAATTTGTCGCATTTTGATACTAAAGTATTGTATCAGTTGGCAATTCCCAGATAAAAGCTGCTGATGTTGTAGATAGAACTTAGTTGCACAGTGGACGTTGAGACGAGAGGTAGTGTCGTTATATATACAATAAAATTTGATAATTATTTTATTTGATTATATTACAATACATCGTAATATTTATATTATCATATTAATATTATTATCTAACTAATATTATACTTTTTGCAGCACTGATTATGAATTGTACAAGGCAAGCCAGAAAAAAACAGCTGTCGCCTTTCTCACAAGCATCAGAATTTGATGCTAAGCCCTTTAAAATTAATGTTTTGCCAACAACTTTGGATGTTATTTTGCATTACCAATATGTAAGATTAGAAATTAAATCATTACCAACAAATGCTGAACCAAAAGTGACAGAGATAGCTGAGAAGGTTGCTTCTGATATTGCGAGCACATGGGATAAAGCTTCAATTCCAATCATCTCCCATACCAGCTTGATAAGGAAAATACCAAATTTGATGAAGTCAATTAAAAGAGCTGGAACGCCTACTTTTAACAGTAAATGACTAAATTTTTTTCAATGGAACAGATAAGTTGTTTGATGTAGCTGCTTTCCAATGTATTTTAATTTCAGCTTGCAGATGTGAGGCAGCTCGTCGGGTTCCTATTCCTGAAAGAAAATTTTTGACTGACCGAAGAACTCAACGACAAGTGGGCATCGGAGGAGTTGATTTACCACTGACAAAAAAATTACAAAAGCACACTGAACGCAAATTAACTAGTCGGAAGAGAACTGAAGATGAAGCAAGCACAAGTCAGACCACAGCATCTCTGATCTTTTTATTATATGAAACAGATACAAATGAAAACTGACAATTCTGATAATGAGATCACATTTCTAAGTAAAGTAATTAATCCTTCTCCCATGACACATCAGATGAGAATTAGTATGCCTGTTTTGGCAAGAACCTGTGATAGATATGGTGTTTCGGATCGATCTGCAGCAGCTATTACTAATGCTGTGATGCAACACCTTGGCATAATTCACAAAGGAAACATGTCCCACGTTGTAGACAGGCACAAGCTCAGAAGAAAGCGAAAAAAGCAAAAGGCAAAAAAGGAAGATTTTCTTACAGAAACACCGTGCAAGGTCGATGGTCGAAGGGATAAGACACGAGCGAGGGTTAAACAAGGTGGGAAATATTATCTGAGAAGTAACACTGAAGAGCACATTACTCTTATTCAAGAACCACAGTCAATTTTCTTAGGTCACACCACTCCACTGTCAGGCAGGAGCAAAGATATATTTAATTCCATTATCTCATTTTTGGAAGAAACTGATGTTAATACAGATACACTTATTACTATTGGTTGTGATGGAACGGTAACAAATACTGGGACTAAAGCAGGTGCGATTAGACTCTTAGAAGACCATTACAGAACACCTTTGCAATGGATGATATGTATGTTGCACATGAACGAACTTCCTCTACGACATCTTTTCCACCATTTCGATGGCCGTGTACGTGGACCAAATACATTCATGGGTTAACTTGACCATAGCCACATGTGAACAACAGAAAATTGTAAGATTTGACCCAAGTCCTGTTGATTTACCACAGTGCTTAGAAAATACAGAGTTAAGCACTGACCAGAAATATTTGTGGGATATTTGTAAGCCTGTACCATCTGGCAACTATTCGGAAGATCTTGAAAGACGCCAACCTGGCACTGTAAGCCATTCAAGATGGCTGACAACTGCAAACAGAATCCTGCGTTTGTACATGGCAACCAAAAATCCTTCAAAGCCCTTTCTAACTCTGGCCGAATTTGTTTGCAAGATATATGCTCCAAACTGGTTCAATATAAAAGTTCTCTTCATCTACGGATGGTGCAATAAATTTGTGGCAGATAATCCAGAGTTCCAGATACCTCTCAAAAGACTTGAAAGCAGTTGTTGACCCTGTAATTCAGAGGAGTGCTTATTATGGTCACCCTGAAAATATACTGATTGCTATGCTTGCTGATAATCGAGATCATGTGAGAAAGTTGGCGCTTCGAAGGATAATGGCTAAAAGATCTGAAAAAAACAGTCATACAAACATTTGGCATTTCATGATTCTCAAACTGAATTTTTGTGCATCTGAATACTATGAATTAATCGATGACTGGCAAAAATGGAAGGCTGGAACCTCCTCTAACCCAGCATGTCCACAATGAGGAGCTGATACAGTTTCTAAATCAACTAGGGGGCGCACCAAAATTCGAGTTTGATAAACTACCTTGTCATACTCAAGCTGTTGAATGTGGAGTACGCCTTGTTACTGAAGCTTTTGCAGCAGTTTCCAGATCCAGTAAGAGAGATGGGTTCATCCGCTATCATTTAAGATCAAGAAAAATAATGCCTCATTTCAACACCAAATCAGATTACAAGTGTGAATAAATTTTCTGACAATCCACCAAGGTAGGGAGGTTGGGGTGGATTGGGTGGAACCCGATGTGCAAACACCTCCTCGTTCTGGGTCCTTGGTATATTCTTCCACATATTGTGTGAATAGAGCAAAGAGTTGCACTCAAATATTTAACAGTGCTTTAAAAAAACATATATTACAAATATCCTATTTGATATTGAAGTGTGCACATTTTTAAAGCACTTGCGAAACCAAAAGATAAAAGGCTTCGCCAAAAATATTTAAACAGAAAATTACCTCCATCAGTACGCAACTTTTCTACCCCTGGAGAAAATGATAATCGGAAGGTTTTTTTAGACACAACTTTTCACTCCATCCTAATATATATATATATATATATATATATATATATATATATATATATATATTAGGGTGGCCCAAAAAATGAAAGTTGAAAATATCTTTCTCCATATCAAAATGTAAGAACTCATGCCAAAAATTAGACAGATCATACAATATTTAGAGGTCACGACCATTTCCTATATTTTTAGGATTTGAATAAAAAATACAATATCAATGTTTATTTCAAAATTTAAAGTCAACAGCACAGAGCACATGTTATGCAAAAATATACTAGAACACACATGTCATTGCAGTTAATACGACTGCACTAAATCCTTGTATATCAAGCAAACAACGTCACACCCGTTACTTTTTCTTCGTCAAAGCCAACTTCGTCGGAACTGGCAATCTTTTTCGGTGGCTGGCGACGAGTCGCAGTAGGTATTGTTTCTGGGTCTCGTCTTTCGTCAGCGCGGTACTGTAGGACTGAATAAGAGCGACTCCTCGTTCGGCACAGTCGTTGACGACGTTGAGGAGCCTGCACTTAGCCTTAAGTAACCGGTAAATGGGGTCTGTCAGCCAGAGGGAGGGAGGGTTTGACAAGAATGTCTTGGCTTCATCTTGTCCTTTCATGGAGAGTATATCGAATATCTTCAAAGACCGGCTCGTGATGTACGACGCCAATGAAGAACGATGATCGAACACAGTCCCGTCCAGACGTCTCAAGAGTTTTTGGTTTGAGGGACGTAAGAAGTTGTCAACCATAGCTGCTTTGATGATCTCGTCGACGCGATCGTCGAAGAGGGCGAGAGGCGCGAGGCCCTTAGAGAAGTACCACAAATAGCGATAGAAGGCCTTAACAGCCGCCTCCCCGATGGCACGGTCAGGATATTCATGGAGGAGAGCAATTAGGTTTAAGCCGTTGAGGGGGCCCTCTCTGGGAGAGGGGCCGCCTCGTGCCAGTAGCGAGCGTAAATAAGAGAAACGAAGAGGCAAATCTTTGTGACGCCAGCTGTCTCGTGGGCCGTCAACTTAATCTGGCTCCTGAAAAGGAAGATCTTCAGCGAGTATATTGCCTTAGCCATCCACCGCGCGTTGTGCATAGCGCCTGGCGAACGAAAGGACAGTTCTCCGTCGGAGGATCCCCCTAGGAATATATGACAGAGCTGAAGCAAATCTCCATAGTCATCCCGTGGGAGCTGGCTCTTGACTGCCTCAAAGTAAAATGACATCATCTCCTTTCGTAGGCCATCCGGCATGCCAACGAAGAGCTCGTCTCTAGCAGAACGGAAATCAACTATCAGGCCAGGTCTTCTGGAAGTGTTTGAAGGTTCCCACTTCAGGCCCACCGGTTGGTGTCAGGGCGACAGAAAATACGGCCGACAACATTACCTCGAACACGTGATGACGGCACGCGATCCAGATGAGCTCCTTGTCCAGAGCCTTCTCAATTAGGGTGCACGCACCCATATTCCCAGTATTGGTTGCCGTCGTGTCGAAGACTAGTACCTGCATCATGAGTTTGAGGTTCCATTCCTCCAGCGTTTGGACACATGCATTGCACTGCTCCTCTCCCGTGCCGCGGCCGATCTTAGGGGCCGCAAGAAGTTGCTCTATTTCACCACCAGTCACCAAGATGGCGACGCGATCAACAAGCTTTTTATTGCCGGCGATATCTGGAAGCAGTTTACCGTCCCAGTGGAGAAGCAGTGGGCTGTCCGGCGAGAAAACAGCCTGTTGAACAGTTGCTATCGCCTCACGAGTGGTGACCCACGCTCGCTGAATGGTGTTCCGGGAGAGCGCCACAGACTCCAGGTCATGACCGAGCGCTTGCGTGTCGGCTCCTACGACGAACATGACAGCGCGGTCAGGGAGTTTCACTCGGTCGAGCGCGGCGGCTACTTCCTTGGTCACAATGGTCTGCTTCGAATTTTTATTCTTTGGCTGATCTTGACTGGATGTTGACGGAGCTTGGAAATCATCTTCGGACTCCGTCGATGTATTCGCCTGTTGGGCGCTGAACATGCTTTTTTCCTTTCGAGCACTGACCTGATCACTCCTGAGGCGCTTGCGAGTCTCCTTGTTCTTCAAGGTCTTGTCGATCCCGGACATACTCGCGCTCGAGGGATCCTGCTGTTGCATCCGCAGGAACTGTTTGTCTTCTTCGTCCGTCATAATACTGAGGGCGTCTTTTCGTGAGATGTCAAATAGTTTGGTGAGATTCTCCTTCAATTTTCTTTCCTTGATTCGGCACCCGTCTTTCGGTTTCAATCGGTTTTTCTTGAACCCACAATATTCTTCATAGAGCTTCCGAAGCTTGCGCACAATGGAGTCCACCCGCTGGGTCGGAATTCGTGCATTGTCCCAGATTGTCAGCGCTTTGTCTATGGTGGCCTTAGCACTGTCACCGATTGTGGATCCCTTCTGCTGGTGAAACATGAAGTTTCTGAGAATAGCCCCGTTTGTTGGCAGGCCAGATCCCAAGATGTCCGGGTCCGGCTTACCCAGGAGCCAAACTTTCGGACTGCTCCTTGTCGTTGTTATAGTCTTGGCCTGTGGAATGGAAGATAAAGTGGAAATTAGAGTTAAAGAACCTATACATATGTTTTATGTAGAATATAAAACAAACAATTTTAACAATTTTAATAAACTTTTTATAAATTTTAAATTTTTTTAAATTTTTAACAATTTTAATAAACAATTCATTGTTCCAAATTGCTTATCAAGGTCAGTGCAGTAAATGAATGACAGAAAAACTAAGCATAGTGTCCGCCACTCACTGGTGAAAAGTTTAACTTGCCTCATTGGTGTGATTCACTACGCGGCGTAACCCAGATGGCAGGAACACAACAAAAACACGTCTACACCTGCCGAGACTTGGCGACCAACTGAGCTAGTGGGAAGAATGCACTGCTATCATATAGTGATTCTTTGTATACAGGTTTACAGTCTATAGTGGCGTTGCTCGGCAATTATTTATTGTAGAAATTGTAGAACATAATGGTGACCCAAAATTACTGAAATTATGTAATTTAGATATTTATACCTTGAGGTCGCGACCTCTAAATATTGGCCGATCTTCCTGATTTTTTGCATGAAGGCTTCTTTTGTGATATGGAACAGGAATAGCCTTGTAGAGAATAGCAATTTAAACTTTCATTTTTTTAGTTAATTTTTGGGCCACCCTAATATATATATATAATATATATATATAATATATTATATATATATATATATATATATATATACTTGGTTTTGATTTCATCAGAATCGTTCATCCTAACAAAGGTCAAGCTTGTTACCTCACTTTACATCTACAGTTTAATGTGAAATCCAAACGACGACCCAACACGAAAGTAAAAATTGCAGTCTTCAACTGGACTCGATCTCACCAACCATTATGTGGATGTATATACGAGGGTCACTGAATATATTTTGATATTTTGCTCCATCTTTTTTTTTTCTTTCCAAGTTTCCTTGTAAGTTCAAGAAAATCTCTACATAAGTAGATACATACCTTTTTTACAAGATTTTATATTTCCACATAGTCTCCATCTTCTTCTACGGCTTTCCGCCACCTCGAAACAATGGCCTTTATTCCTTGCTGGTAAAAGTCCGCTGGGTTCCGCTGGAGCCACCTCTTAAACTCCTCAACAACCTCATCGTCACTCTGAAACATTCTTCCACGAATAGCAGCATCTTTCATTGGCATCTTTCATTGGCCCAAACAAATGGAAGTCTGAAGGTGCCAGATCTGGGCTGTATGGAGGGTCGGGTAACACAGTCAGGCGCATTTTTGTGATGGCCTCTCTTGTTTGCAAACTGTTATGTGGTCTTGCGTTATCGTGCAAAAGAACGACGTCTTCCAGTTTTCTTTCAGGTCGAACTCGAATTATACGTCTCTGGAGTCTCTGTAGGGTAGCAATATATGCATCGATTGATTGTTTGTCCTTTCTTCATAATGTCCACCAGAATCACCCCTTTCATGTCCCAGAAGATGGTGGCCATAACCTTTCTTGCAGTGGGGAACATTTTGAATTTTTTCTTGCATGGGGAGTCTGCGTGATGCCACTCCATGGATTGGCTTTTTGTTTCAGGTTCAAAGTGATGTACCCAAGTCTCATCCCGTCACAATTCGTGAAAGGAAGTCATCCTCTTGTCTTTTATCGAAACAACGACTCAGAAGCAATTTCCTTTCTTTGGGCTTTGTTATCTTCAGTCAGTTCTTGAGAGTTGTATGCTCGCAAAAAGGGAGAATGCAATGCAATTGCAAATGTTGCATAATATTGCAAGAGTGCCAACCCCACCCCCTTTGTTGCAACCCCACCCTCCTTGTGGCAAGGCACCCCCAAAAAGGGGTTGCAAGAGCAACAAGGGGTTATGCAACTAGGAGGCGGAGTTATCCCCCAAGCTGCAATGAACCCCGCTGGGGGTATGCAACTTGGAGGCGGAGTTATCCCCCAAGCTGCAATGAACCCCCCAAAGGGGTATTCCTAACCTAAGAGAGAGGTGTTCGCCTGGCAGGAGCCAAGCGCATATTAAGACTTCAGCCGAGCTGCCGTTTTCTTATAGGGCCTGTAATCAGCCAGTTGGCTTATTCAGCCTGTGCCTCTAAGCATCACCAGCCAGTTGGCTTAATCAGCCAGTGCCTCCGTGGACCATCAGCCAGTTGGCTTAATCAGCCAGTGCCTCCGGGGACCATCAGCCAGTTGGCACAGTGTAGACACCCATCTATACTGTTTATGTGCGTCACGCGTTAAACTCCAAGGTGGAGTCGGGTTCGACACCCGGCGCGGTGATAGCCAGGGTGACCTAATGATCCGCGTTGAACTCTAAAGTGAAGGCGAGTTCGAGACCCGGCGCGGTTGATAGTTAGGGTGACCTAATGATCCGTGTTAAACTCTAAGGTGGAGTGTAAAGCTTCGCCGGAATGAACAATTCGTACGGGGAGCAAAGGCGAACTTATATATGCAAATTTCCGGAAAAGAAGTTCATCTAGAAATCGTGATTGCAGGCCAAGGCGTCCTAATGATCCGTGTTTAACTCTAAAGTGAAGGCGAGTTCGAGACTCGGCGCGGTTGATAGTCAGGGTGACCTAATGATCTGTGTTAAACTCTAAGGTGGAGTGTAAAGCTTCGCCGGAATGAACAATTCGTACGGGGAGCAAAGGCGAACTTATATGCAAATTTCCGGAAAAGAAGTTCATCTAGAAATCGTGATTGCAGGCCAAGGCGTCCTAATGATCCGTGTTTAACTCTAAAGTGAAGGCGAGTTCGAGACTCGGCGCGGTTGATAGTCAGGGTGACCTAATGATCCGTGTTAAACTCTAAGGTGGAGTGTAAAGCTTCGCCGGAATGAACAATTCGTACGGGGAGCAAAGGCGAACTTATATATGCAAATTTCCGGAAAAGAAGTTCATCTAGAAATCGTGATTGCAGGCCAAGGCGTCCTAATGATCCGTGTTTAACTCTAAGGTGGAGTGTAAACACCCTTCCACTGTTCGTAGGGGCAGGACCCCGTTATTGCAACACTCGATCATGTTGTTTATTTCTCTCTCACCACCAGTTGGCGTATCTGGTTGAGTTGCCCACTTTGCACTATTTATTTAATTAAAGCATATATTCTGACATAATCCGCCATTTTGGATTGTTCAGGTTGAGTTGCCAGATAGCAATATTTATTTAATTAAAGCATATATTCTGGTTTAGAAATCCGCTTTATAAACCAACCAATTGATATAATTAAATACCGTGTAAAAATAAAAAGGAATAAATAAAACACCAATACATCATTCTGTTTATTTAGGCGAATTAATGGAAATAAACATACAATGGGTATATATATATATATATATATATATGATCAAAAAATAATAAATCTAAAAATCGTGATTGCAGGCCAGGGCGTCCTAATGATCTGCGTTAAACTCTAAGGTGGAGGCGGGCTCGAGACCCGGCACGTCCTTCTACGGTTCGTAGGGGGCAGGACCCGTTATCTCTCTCATATATATATATATATATATATACACTTCCCCGTCATATATTCTGGCTTACAACCTCAACTGTCTCTCTCTCTCTCTCTCACTGTCCGAATTACGCCCTTGCTGACCAAAGCTTTTCTTATCTTTCCACAACAAAAATTTAATTGCAGGGTTATAAACGGATTACCATTCTGAACCTTTCGTATATATACATATATATATATATACACGGCTATATTTATCATCGTTCACGTTTAAAAATAAAATCTGAAACATCTGCTGTTTTATTTCTTTACTGACTATTCTCTGATTTTCACGTACTTAACCCTTTACCGCACTGTGCGTCGAATACATAACGTTTCAGATACACGCATTTAGACAACCCTACGCAAAAAGTTCGGCGATAAAGGGTTAACACCTCAACTCTCTCGAATACAAGATCAAAATAACAAAACGTTTCACGTCTCTCTACGAACGGTGACATCTGACACATGCCATAAAACTTTACAACTCGCTCGATATCGTATTTTCCAAACCACTACATTACACGTCTTTGTTTTTCTAAATTTATTTATTGTATCGCAGAAATTTTACAGCGGATGCCTTCATGGGTAATTAAATATCTTCCACTTTTATGCTCCAAGGCATCATAAATCATAGTTAGTGTTTTTTCTCAACCATACGTGAATAGAATATATCTTCCAATATCACATGCCATAAAACGTTTTCTCTCTCTCCCTCCCTTCCTTCCTCCCTCTCTCTCCCTCTCTCTTTCTCTCTCTCTCTCTCTCTCTCCCCCTCTTCCTCCCTCCCTCTCTCGTTCTCTCTCTCTCTCTCTCGAATACAAGATCAAAAATCAAATCGTTTCGCGTCTCTCCACAAATGGGGACATCTGACACGCCCCAGATTTCACGGGGCAACCAACCACATCCATGTGGGAAGGATTCCAGGACCTCTGTTTGGTTGCTATGAAGGCCTACGCGTGAAGCTCCGCCCAAAATTCACCTCTAGCCAATAGGATGCTAACGATTGTTTTGTGGGTTGATCACAGGCCCCCTCTTATAAAGGGAGAATTTCGACTCAGCCTCAGTTCGTGTTTTTTTCGCTTAGTGCTTTATACACCATGAGTCAGATATCGTACAATTCCCCGGATTTTATTAAGGATGAAGACATTTATGCCCACACGGCGTTCCACCTCTTCAATACTATAGATCGGGGGGAGTTTTTATCTACCCAGAGTGTTACGGAAAATTGTGAAGAAGTGCTAGAACCGCTCAATGAAGACGCTGCTGAAATGTAAGTAACCTATAAGTGTCTAACCTAGCTTTATTCAGTGCTTTCCTACAAAGAAAAATTAATCCTAGGGCTCTTTCTCGTTTTTAACAATTTAACCTAACCGTAAAAGGCGGCAATAAAAGTGTTTTCAAAATTTTTTTTTATTTTCTGTTTCCATAGCGATTATATCAGCATATACATATATATGCAGGAAGCCCCTGATTAAATCTTACAACTATCATACTAAGATTATTCCTGGATGGAATGATTTATTGACCCCCCCCTGAAGAGGGAATTGAAAGACGTCTATGATTTGTGGTGCTTTCATGGTAGACCCAGATTAGGACCAGTATACATGAATATGTGTAGAAGTCAGGGTCAGTATAAGGCGGCCATAAGGCGATGTAAACAGGAAGGAGAGTCTATTCGAGCATGAAAAGCCTGTGAAGCTCGCATAAATAACGATAATAACAAATTTGGGAAATTTGTTAAGAATCAAACGGGTGTCAAAAATGTCCTCCCTCCAACAATCGATGGGGTGTCGGGGGAGGATGAAATTGCAAAGCTGTGGAAAAACCACTATTCTAACATTCTTAACAGTGTGAGTAGGGATAATCTTAAGATAGATTGCAGCGAAACGATTGTGGGAGGAACAAGAGAAAATACTTTGATATCATTTTCTGAAGTAAAGAGGTTAATTAAAGAGTTAAAGATTGGTTCTGCGTCAGTGGTAGATGACTTATCGAATGAGCACTTAAATATGCAAATGACGTAGTATGTCTGCATATATCATTGTTCCTATCAGCCATGCTGGCTCATAGCTATATCCCTGCAGAGTTCATGAGGGTATATATCTTGCCCCTGGTCAAAAATAAGTACGGAGACATTCTGTCCAGCAATAATTACAGACATATTGCTGTCGCTTCCTGCTTCTCGAAACTACTAGAAAAACTCTTGTTACGCCGATTAAATGATTTCTTATGGATATCTCCTAATCCGTGACCCGACAATTCAGCGCAGGACAATTCAGCGCCGACAATTCAGCGCCGACAATTCAGCGCAAGGCAATTCAGCGCAAAGACAATTCAGCGCAAGACAATTCAGCGCAAGACAATTCAGCGCAAGACAATTCAGCGCGAAAATACCAACAAAGAAGAAAGAACAAATCCAGAGGGAAGAGAGGCTTGCAACTGTTAGGTTAGGTTAGTTAGGTTACGTTTCTAGTTTTGAAATAAAATCTTAATTTTAACAATTCTAACAAATTTTGTTTTTAAAATAAAATTTTAATAATTATACTCCTTTGAATTTTATCTCCGATTTGTCACTCCTTCGTTATGTCACTCCTTCGTTACGGTATTTATGTCACTCCTTTGTTATGTCACTCCTTTGAAATGTCACTCCTTCGATACAGACCCAATTTAGCATATATATAAATATACAAATTTTTCTCTTTTTATTTATTGCCATTTATTTTTATTATTTTAACTAAACTTTTAACTGTACTGACTTGCGCTGAATTGTCGGCGCTGAATTGTCTTGCGCTGAATTGTCTTTGCGCTGAATTGTCGGCGCTGAATTGTCGGCGCTCCCTCATAATCAGTTTGGCTTTAAAAGGTCCCACTCAACTGACCTGTGTATCTATGTACTTAAAGAAACAATATCTAAATACATTGACAGTAATTCAACTATTTATTGGTTTCCTAGATATAAGTAAGGCTATGATAGGTGAACCACAATATTTTATTCAAAACTAGAAGACAGGAAGGTTCCCATGTACATATTAAATTTATTGATATTTTGTATTCCCACCAATCTTTCACCGTCAGGTGGGGTAATGTACTATCCGAGTGTTTTTGCTCCTCTTGCGGGTGAGACAAGGCTCCTTGCTCTCCCATATGCTGTTTAATGTGTATATCGACGGATTAATTGCTTCACTTAATGAGACAATAGTGGGATGTTGTATAGATAACACAAGGATAAATAACTTAGTTTATGCCGAACATATGGTGTTAATAATCCCTCTGTTAAAGGTCTGGATCGGTTGCTAAAAGTCTGCGAAGTGTGTTCGCAGAAACATGATATTCTTTTTTAATATTACAAAAACTAAGGTTATGCAGTTTCATCCTAAAAGCTGTATTTGGGTCAAACTATTACCAGCTCCTTGAGTGATGACTCGGATATAAGAAAACACTCTCGAAGCCTGTGTGCTAAAGCGAATATGACCATAAGGAACTTTCGATTCTGTACAAGTGAAGCTAAAGACACTCTCTTTCGTAGTTTCTGCAGTAATATATACGGACTGGAACTGTGGGCGAATTATAAAAAAGGTTCTGGCAGAATTCTAAATTTGCTGTACAACAGGTCTTTTAAACTCTTATATAAATTACCCCCGAGATGCTCAGCTTCGCAAATGTTTGCTACCCGCAATGTCCCGAGCTTCCCGGAGGTAACAAGACGTGCTCAACACAGCCTAATGCAATGAATTAAAAACTGAACCAACCCGATCATCCAAGCAATCCATGAGTCCTGCCATTTATCCTCTAAGCTATGGACTTCTTGGTACGAAAGTGTCTGTCTGTAGCTCCACTTAACTTCGACATTAGAGTATTATTTCTAATTAATTGTATATATTTCTATCCTTAGTATATGAACTGTCATTGTATTAATAATATTTGTCATATGGACTATAGTCTGCCAATAAACCTTTTCATTTTATATATATATATATATATATATATATATATATATATATGGTGGAGCTTTAAAAATATTTTTATCGTTAATTCAACACCGCTCTAGGACACAAAACTTTTATGAATTATCTGCATTTAAATTCGTGGCATTACTCTTTATTTTAATTACCATTATACGACCGAATCGAAGCTAGGCCGTATTGTAGCTACTTTTGATGAAAGGGGAATAAATGAAATGGAGGTTTCTCCCTCCGGCCAACCCAGTGACCTGAATACAGAAGTCGAGGTATTGGCTCACATCCAGTCAAGTGAGTGTCAGATCATCGAGGAACTAATGTAAGTATTTTGAGGTTAAGAACAAAACACATTGTATTTTCATTTATTAAATGGCAGAACACATGTACAGAACGGGGCCAGTGTCCGTTAAATAAGTCTTAATGGCTACAGTTACAAATGTATGTACAACTTCACACAATATAGATATACACCTTACACATTACAGGGGCTGCTAACATATGGGAACCTTTTTTTTATCTGTTTGCATACACTTTTATCGTTCATCTGTGTGTCGCACAAATCGAATAATTTAAAAAAAATCCTAAATCCCTTCTCACGTGACATGTGCATGAGAAATGAAATGTAATACAATCCGCATGTTTCAGTATAATATCCTTGGAAACGATATGGATTCCAAACAATCTCAGGCACATGTAATTGCGCAATAAACTGTACAATTATTGAATAATTCCAGGGCTGAAATCCGAGTGAATCAAAATAGTACATTCTTTCCATATTTTTAAAATAGATTTCAAACCAATGAATCCCCTCACCCCCCACAATGTCGGTGTTAACGATAATCCCGTACCAGTTTCTCGTACTTGGCAGCTCTATTATTTCATTCTTCGCAAACACACCGATAAATTTAGAGCGTGTGAAACGGTCACTTTTCATTACTCTCTGGAGTGTATTCGCATCCATTTAGAAAAGTCTGTGACCACGTTCATGAAACGATCAACTTCTATTAGTGCCTGTGATTCGAGATACAAAAGTACACTTACAGGCGCGTCTATAGGCTTGGCAAATTGCAACCTGACTGAGATATTCCCACTCTGCTGTGGACTTAAATGCGTATTTGCGCCAGCAGACAAGTCAGGCGTAATATCAAATGAAAAAATGTTAAATTCTTCGACAAATTCTTTCTGTGTTACACCAAAACCAAGTTCGTCACAGGCGCCTGTATTATGAGCCAGACTACTATATGCTCTCGCGCAGAGCGGGAACACAGCGTCTGATGAGTAGTCCGTAATCATGGTCCCTCCCATAGCGAGGCTATTTACGTATAGAGTAATATTTTTAAGGCCGGAATTCTCGAATGTAAAGGCACTCTTTTTATATTTTCCATTCGTCGAGGCGTGGTCCTGCATTCCAATTAATATCCTTTTAGGTAGGACTCCAAGGGCCACGTTTTCTAGTTGCTTCGATGCCAAAACTGCGGGGACCGTGTAGTGTTTGATCTGTACCCTGTTAATTGGGTGTTTTACTGTGGCATGTATTAAGTTTTTCCCAATTTTTATTTGTTTCGGGGAACTTAATTTCACTCAGGGTATACGCAAATATGTTTCCCTGATGTGTATCACAAAGGGTTTCGCGCCTTCTTCTTGATCAGACCCCAGATTTATGCAGATCTCAGGAATCGTGCGGGTAAGCTTCAACTTCATATCCACCCGTTCATAAGCAACTTCTCCTGGAATGTGAAGTCTGTATGCAGACGTCCAAACCATTCATATATCTTTTTTTAGAATTTTTAAATTTATCCTTTATCCCATTTTCTTCTTTAGTGTGGTAATACCCCTCAGCGGTTAAAAAGGTGTCCTTCGCTTCTTTGGAAAAGTTGAGGACATTTTCCAGATAAGCTCGTAGGTGGTAATACACCGTTTCTGCCGAGATGTTAACCTGGTTTAAATATACTTCACACTGGCTGAATATGGAGTGTAAAAAGTTGGTTTCAGGATAGGCAGAGTAACTATCACCGCAGTCCGTTCCATCAGAATGTGCTATACGCAGTTTAGCGTACATGTGCATGCAGCTCGGGTCAAAAAAGTAAGGGCCTGAGCTGGGTATCACGAATTCTATACGGGCACTGGGAGAACTAATTGTGTTTAATGGGTTAATTGTAATAAAGTCGCTATGCTCAATAGAGACCTGAGTGGGGGGCATATCAAAGAGGGACAGTTCCGATTTACAGCATTGTGAACTACAACTACAGGAATTGATGAAACGTGCCATGACGCGTCAGAAATAGTGCCACATCCCTCGACAAGTATTAGTCAACCTATGATTCGTGAGAGTAGTGTCCTCAGCTTATATCAGTTAGAAAAATGATCAGCCATAGGTTTCATACACTTAGAACACTTCTTTTTTTATTTCCTTTTACGTTTAGCGTCACGTGATGGTAACCCCTTCTTCCTGGCAGATCTCTTCTTTCCGCCACGTGTTCGTAACATCTTCCTGGCAGATCTCTTCTTTCCGCCACCACGTATTTTTCTCTTTGCATCTTTGATGATTTCATCCCGTGTACGTTTGAAATGTTTTTTAGAGCTTCTTTAGGCATAGTTCCACACATTGTGTCTTCTTCCGCGTTAAAACCTGATTGTAACGCCTTCCGCCCTAGGTACCTGGCACCTCTCTTCAACAGTAGGACAATGGTGCGTAGTATGGATGAAAAAATGGATCCAAGTCCACTCCCACGCTGGTACCTCACCCCTCGGTAGACTGTGAACGGTCTTCGAGCCATTATAAACGACGAAAGTGTAGTTTCACTTGTTTTTGTAGTGAATACTCTTATTTTAGTTTCAAGTTAAATGTTAATTTTACCGTCTTGAATTTCGGAATAGTATAAATTCATTTTAAATTAGTTACCCCATTATAATTCAATTGTGAACCACATTAATACTAATTTTATGTATACTATATTATTTTATTGTATGTAAACATAATTAATTATATATCACAATTGTCAGTTAATTATTTATATTCAAATATTTATTTTAATCTAATACCATGTCCATTTTACAAATAAATAATAGAAAACCAAAGGTTATATTTTCCACCTTTGGTACTGTCGCAGTTTCGCCTAACGGACTCAATACGGCTAGTGAGATAATCACTGGTTGGCACTTAACTAGCGGCAGTGCTTATGGCTACATCATCCAGGTTAACCTATACCGGATAGATGCGCTACGGTCCCAAGCCGTAGCTTGCCTAGGCCAACGACGACGACGTAAACCAACAATTGGTGACCCCGGAGCTGGATTACCCCTTTTACCCGAACGACTAGGATTAGACTGTAACGTCGTTCGTGCCCATCACCCCCTTCACCCGAACGACTAGGACTAGACTGTAATGTCGTTCGTGCCCATCACCCCCTTCACCCGAACGACTAGGACTAGACTGTAATGTCGTTCGTGCCCATCACCCCCTTCACCCGAGCGACTAGGACCAGACTGTAACGTCGTTCGTGCCCTCACCCCCTTCACCCGAGCGACTAGGACCAGACTGTAATGTCGCTCGTGCCCTCTGCCCCTCACCCCTGCCCGTGCGCTCTGTGCCTGCGCTCGTCTCAACCTCCACTCCTTCGTTGGGAACTTGTCGTCTTGCTTGTACGTCAGCAAGCATAGGAGAAGATGCCTGACGACGCTGGTGCCATCTCCCACTTGAGCGTAAAGCTCCCCGTCTTCTGGCCGGGTGATCCATTTATTTGGTTCCACCAAGTGGAATCACAATTCAACTTGGGAAGGATCACCGCTAGCAGGACGAAATACGATCATGTTTTGTCCTCTCTACCAGCGAGCATCATCTCTGAAGTCCGTGACGTCATCGTATCTACTTCCACGAGTGAGGACCCGTACAACGATCTGAAGTCTGCCATCCTGTGCCGCACCACTGTCTCCGAGCGTGAGAAACTACATCAGTTAATCTCAAAAGAAGAACTTGGAGACCGTAAGCCCACTCAAATGCTGAGGGCTATGCAGTGCGCTCTAGGCGAACGCGCACAAACCTTCGATAAGGACATCTTTAGACAGTTGTTCTTGCAGAAACTTCCTCCATCAGCTCAGCGTGTCTTGGCCACTATGGATCCTGCTACTCCAGTTGATAAACTAGCAGAAACTGCCGACAAAGTAGTGGAGATTGACACAGCTCCGGTCAACAACGTGAACACACAATCGGAACTGGAGTTGAAAGTGAAAGAGTTAAGTCAACAACTCAACCACGTTTGTTCTCTGCTACAAAATCAACGGCAAAGAAGCCATTCTCGGTCAAGATTTACGAAGAGGCATCGTTCGAGTTCCGGGAAGATCTGCTTCTACCACTCGAAATTTGGAAAGAAGGCTAGGAAGTGCATCTCCCCTTGCAATTTTTCGTCGGAAAACCCCAGCAGCGAGTCCTAATGGCGTCTAGTACTCGCACTGCCAACCTGTTATTCATAAAGGACAGGAACTCTGGTGTCAATTTCTTGGTCGATACCGGAGCGTCAGTCAGTGTATTCCCTCAAAAATCTGGTCATACGCACTCGGAATCTCCGCCTCTATACGCTGCTAACGGTTCACGCATACCCACGTACGGTACTCAGTCGCGTGAACTAAACTTGGGCCTTCACCGATCCTTCAAGTGGATTTTCATCTGTGCTCAAGTGCGGCATCCCATAATCGGCGCTGACTTCCTCCAGCATTTCAAACTCCTGGTGGATCTTGACAAGCGACGCTTATGCGACCAGGCCACACTGCTTTCTGTTCTTGCCAAACAGGTTGCCCTTCCGGACGCCTCGAACTCTGCACTTTCCCTCGTTCCCCCTAATTCCATGTACCAGTGCCTTTTCCAGCGATATCCAGGAATTCTTCAACCGATGCAGATGGGTGATACCATTAAGCACACCATTACCCATCACATTACAACAAAAGGTCCCCCTGTGTTTGCAAAACCCAGACGTCTTGCCCCGGACAAACTGAAAGCTGCCAAATCGGAATTCCAGCTTATGATGGATCTTGGGATAATAAGACCTTCCAAAAGCAGTTGGTCCTCTCCCCTACACCTGGTCCAGAAGAAGTCAGGAGACTGGAGACCATGTGGGGATTACCGGTTTTTGAATTCGACAACCATCCCGGACCGATATCCGGTACCAAATGTCCAAGACTTTACTTCTCTTCTCCACGGCAAATCTATCTTCAGTAAAATAGATCTCGTTAAGGCTTTCCACCACATTCCCGTAGAGCCTTCGGATATTCCCAAGACTGCAGTTTGTACACCATTTGGGTTATTCGAATTTTGAAGATGCCGTTCGGGCTACGGAATGCTGCGCAAACCTTTCAGAGGTTTATAGATGAGGTCACCAGAGGCTTAGACTTTGTTTATGCCTACATCGATGATTTGCTTGTGGCCAGCTCAACGGAAGAGGAACATAAGGAACATCTTTCACTCCTCTTTCAACGCTTAGAACAATACGGTGTTACTATTAATGCATCTAAGTGTGTGTTTGCACAGCCAACCTTGGAATTTCTTGGTCACACGATTTCGCAGCACGGAATTACCCCCCTTCAGGACAAGTGTGAAGTGATAAAAAATTACCCTATGCCAAAATCAGCGTGAGTTACGTCGGTTTCTAGGTTTGGTAAATTATTACCACAAGTTCATTAAAAACTGTGCCAGTGTTCTTGCTCCTCTACACGCTATGATCACACACAAACGCAAGGTAACGAAATTGGTATGGTGTAGCGATAGTTTACAGGCGTTCGACAATGCCAAAAATGCTATCAATAGTGCATTGTCTCTGTCATTTCCTATCAGTGATGCCCCCCTAACTCTGACGGTCGATGCATCAGATGTTGCGATCGGTGGAGTGTTGGAACAAACCATTAACGGTCAACAAGCACCCATCGCGTTTTACTCGAAAAAGCTGCAGCCAGCCCAAACGCGTTATAGTGCTTTCGGACGTGAACTTCTTGCTATTTACTTAAACGTGAAGCATTTTCAACATTTCCTTGAAGGCCGAGAGTTTTGTGTTTTTACCGACCACAAACCTTTGGTCACTGTCTTCAATAAAAACAGCTGTAACCACTCTCCCAGAGTCATCAGGCAACTCGATTATATCTCGCAATTTACCACAGATATCCGCCACATCAAAGGTGTCTTGAACACTCCAGCGGATGCACTTTCAAGAATAGAGATTACTTCTGTTACCCTCAGCTCTACACTGTGGAATGCTATTGCACAGGATCAAGATAAGGATACGGAACTACAAGACCTGCTCAGAGAAGACTCCACTCACTCACTTTCCCTCAAGAAAATGAGTATGCCAGGATTGTCTGTGCCCCTCTATTGCGACGTATCAACAGCTGCTATTCGCCCTTATGTCCCTCCATGTCACAGAAAGCAGTCTTCACGGATCTTCATAAGCCCTCCCATCCTGGTATCCGTGCTTCGCAACACCTGGTTACCTCTCGCTTTGTTTGGCCCTCGATGCGGAAGGATGTCAAACATTGGACCAAAACGTGCCTTGCCTGCCAGCGTGCCAAAGTCCAAAGGCACACCAGGTCCCCCTTTGACGCATTTCCGCCCCCATCCCAGCGATTTGAGGTAATTCATGTAGACATTGTTGGCCCTCTTCCAGTGATTCAAGGCCAACGTTATCTGCTCACCTGTCTCGACCGCTTTTCCAGATGGCCTGAAGCCATCCCACTTCCTGATATCCAAGCGGACACTGTTGCAAGAGCCTTTCTTCATGGATGGGTATCAAGATTTGGATTGCCGACAAAAAGTCATCACTGACCAAGGTCGCCAATTTGAGTCTCGCTTTGGAAGAAGTTTACCAGCTTGTTGGGTACAGTACATGCGCATACCTGTGCGTATCATCCGCAAGCTAACGGCCTCGTCGAACGCTTCCATCGCCAGCTGAAGTCATCCCTTATGTGTCACGAAGACTCCCATTGGATGGATAAGCTTCCACTCGTGTTGCTTGGTATTCGCTCTGCATTTAAGAGTGATCTGAAGACTACAGCGGCTGAACTAGTCTATGGAACAACACTGCGGCTACCAGGTGGCTACTTCACTGCAGGGGATAAGTCATGTGATCCTACGGAATTCGCTCAAACACTTTCCTCTCACATGCAGTCCCTTCAGCCTGTTCCCCTCGATTGACTAGCCAACAGAACATCTTTATTTCCCCAGCCCTCCAGTCTTGCACCCACGTTTTCGTTCGGTACCTGTCCCAAAACGGCCTCCCCCTCCAATGTCCATATGACGGACCCTATGAAGTTCTCCGACGTACGCGCAAATCATTTCTCATCCAGCGCGGTTCCAAGGTCGACAAGGTTTCTATCGATCGTCTTAAGCCTGCGTTTTGGAATCAACCTTAAGTGAGGTACAAGTAGCTACCAAAAAGGTTCAGCGGAAATCTGTGTCGTTCGGAACTCTTGAACTTCCTCTCTGGTGGGGGAGTGTGTAGTGAATACTCTTATTTTAGTTTCAAGTTAAATGTTAATTTTACCGTCTTGAATTTCGGAATAGTATAAATTCATTTAAATTAGTTACCCCATTATAAATTCCAATTGTGAACCACATTAATACTAATTTTATGTATACTATATTATTATTGTATGTAACATAATTAATTATATATCACAATTGTCAGTTAATCATTATATTCAAATATTTATTTTAATCTAATGCCATGTCCATTTTGCAAATAAATAATAGAAAACCAAAGGTTATATTTTCCACCTTTGGTACTGTCGCAGTTTCGCCTAACGGACTCAATACGGCTAGTGAGATAATCACTGGTTGGCACTTAACTAGCGGCAGTGCTTATGGCTACATCATCCAGGTTAACCTATACCGGATAGATGCGCTACGGTCCCAAGCCGTAGCTTGCCTAGGCCAACGACGACGACGTAAACCAACACACTGTTTAAGCTCCCATCACCGAATGGGATTTTTTTTCCCTCAATCGTCCTTATATATATCGAGATGTTGGTTAACAGATTAGTCGCAACATTCACATAATGGGGCTTGTCATATGTAATGCTCAAACTTTTCCCTCTAAGGTTGGGGATGTGTGCAATGCGCAGCAGGCGGGCCTGGGTGTCCCCAACAAATTGGTGCTCTAGGATATTGCTGTAAATATAGCATATATCTGGGGCGGAGAGCTTTCACCCAATTTCTCCATCCTCATTTGATACATTAAGCTGGACAAGTCATGCTGTGCCTCGTGAAAGGTATCTCTTTGGAGAACTGAGCCATATCGGCCCTCAGCCACAATTGTGAACAGCTCTTTATCTTTAATATTTCTACTAAGCGTTGACTTTAACTTCAATGTGCATGCAGGCGTGGCTATGTTTACGACTTCAAAAACTAAATCGTATGTCAGCTACGACCTTTCAAGACTCCTGTTTAACCCCGTCACAATGTCCATGGCTGTATCATAATGCCCGATTCCTAGCGATACATTTGTCCTATAGTACCGTTCCTCACCGAACAGGACTGAGCGCATAGTATTGTCTAAGGTTATGCCTAGGCTGACCATATTTCCTTGAGACAAAAACGGGACATTGGGATGGCAAAACAGGGACGGGGGTTATGTAATATTCTGTATTCATGAAAAAGTAAGTACATAAACATATTGAGCTTACAATTATTCTTCAGTGACAGAACCCATACAGAACCCATAAAAAAAACGGTACTGTCCCGTTCAAAACGGTACGTATGGTCAGCCTAGTTATGCCTAATTTTTCGCACTCATCGAATCTTCTAATGATCAGAAATATGTTTTGTTCATTTTCAAGAGTTCAAAATTTGGTGGCTAACTGGAGTTGACATAACCCCACCTCATACGAATCACGCTCCAATTCAATGGGCCATGGAGTTCTGTCACAAAGTTGGCGAGGGTGTTGTTAGGGTGTACAGACAGGACGAGGAGGACGGGAGTGTGACGTAGAAATGGTTAGGAGCCATGTTGCATACTATTTAAGCTTCATTATTGCATCAGCTTTTATATAGGTGTTGAAGCTTTCTGGGTAACCTAGCCATTTCACCAGGTACATTTTTCTCTTTCCTGAACCTTTGCTTCCTATAATTTTCTCAATTTTAAACACTTTTTTCCTAAATTAAATGCCACTTTCTGCAACTCCTCGCGGTAAAAGCCTCCTGCGATTTCTTCCCCATTCAAATCTTCAACGTAATACATCATTATCTCACCTTTAGGTCTCATAGCCTAACTTTAAAAATCTCACGTGTCCATCCTTGCTCAAATCCCTTCGCGAATTTATTTCCCGAACGTGACAGCCTTACATAATCATTGATTTTGAAACGCGCAGAGTGTGGGTGGTGTTCCATCTCTTCTCACCTCTGGGCGTACCTCTTTCTAAAACCTCGTTAGGTGTGTCCCAATCGTGCGATGGTGTGAGCGGTTGTAGGATGAGGCCAATGATTCCAGAATTCTAGAAATCTGTGTTTTTATGTGTAAAATAGCGGTGCATGCGTTCCTTTATGGTACGTTGAACTCTTTCAGCTAAAGAGCCTTATGTATAGAATTGGTAGTGTAATACTGATATTAAACTCTGCCAGCATGTTCTGAAAAGCGCGTCCTATAAATTCTTTCCCCATATCCGTACAAAAATAGCCAGGAATCCTGTTTTCTTTCAACATCAACGTTTTGGTCGCTTTAGCAACTGTTTCAGGCGATTTATTTTTCAGGGGAATTACCACAGATATCTAGAGAATACATCTATTATGAATAGGATGTAGCGGTAACCATCGTTATACACTGAATATCTTTGCATGTCTGTTAAATCCGCCTGCCAAATAGAGTCAATCGAAGCAGCTGTTGTCTTGGCCGTTTTAAACCTTTTTCTCACCGGTTTATGAAGTGTATAAGCATCCTGTCCCGCAAAAATCTCTCAACATCTTTTTTCCTTACACCGTAAACACCTCTGTACAGTCTATTAACGCCACCATAGGAGGCGGGGTTAGAAATGTCATAATAGCGTTTACTTAATATGTTAGCCATTTGCGTATTTTAGAGCACGTGGTAAGGTTGACCGTTTGTTCTTCTTTCTCCTCTTCAAGGTGTTACCGCTGGGGGCGATGGCGTACTCAGTTGTGACACATGCGAGACTTGATCCAAGTCTTTTAACCTATTCAGATTACCTATCAATGTTTTGGGGACATTTATTTGTTGTAGTCTTGCTTTAATATGCTTCCAGCCTGTTGGCGAGGGTCTGTCCCACTTTCTCACCAGATCATGAACAATATCAACGATATTGGATCCTTGTACCCTTGTTCCTTCAACAATGACCTCGCCTGTATCGGTCCACTGTATGATGGGTCCTCACTCAATAGATTATAAAGACTTAACCTTTATTCCTCAATGTATGTGGGAGGCTGTTTTTTAGCACATGTTCGATGTGTTGTGTTCCGTTGTTCTTTGGTTGGTCATCGTCGGGCCAGGTCCTGTGTCGCCATGCTCAGCACTACTCGCGCTGTGCCTAATAACCACGGGGAGCTCTGTAGGATGCTTATAATCTCGTACTCATGAAGAAATTTCTGCAAAGCCTCTTGGTACAAGATCCTTTTCTCATCAGGTGACTTTTCACTGTTTAATAGGGCTAGCAACTCGCTTTCCATTCTTTTAAGCCTACTTTTACGGGGTTCTAGAACCGTGTCTGGAGTCTTTGAACTTTGCAATGAAGCATACACCTCGTGCGGAATCACAACCACCTTCTTCATTATATTAATCTAGTCAGTAAAGGACCCAAAACTGAAAATAAGATGGGTAGGAATGATCCTCCTCTTTGTACAATAATCGCTTTTTCTTACCCACAGTTTGACTTTTATGAGCGAGCGCTCGTATTATGTTCTTGTAACGACGTAAGCGAGTCTTCTGAGAGGGTTTCATTGGCACATTACATTTTATAACATTAAGACAGATTTCACAGATGCATTTTAAAAAGTCAGAGTCGATATTTTTAACAAACATCTGTTGCAGGCCCGGGGCAATCGTTGATAGATTTTTATTAATTCACGGTATTTCTTTAGCCTATTTGTCATTCTGGAATATACACCGTTTCAGGTTCGCTTGGGAATATATTCGTTCTTAGAAGCACCCTAAACGTGTTTCGCGGGTGAAGGTCACAAAGCAAATATCCATAACGCTGGTTTGTGGCCTCTTTATAAACCTCCAAAAACTCCTTACGCTGATTCGGGAACATTTGATTGGCTAATACCCCAATTTGTGATACATCTCTACGTTGCGCGAATAAGACTAGATATTGTGTATTTAGCGACACATCGCGCATGTATCTATTTTTGAAAAATAGATTCTGATTGATGAAGAACACGCTTATGTTAAATGGTGGGAGAACACTGTAAATGTCTCGGCAAACGTTTTATCCATTCCAACATGAGATCGTCAATTACAATGACTGTATGTTCATTTCCCTTTAACGAATTAACGTCATATACCTTGTGGAACAAGATTTCATCTTGGTACTCGTTGAACACTGATTGATACGTCGAATAGCACCATATAACTTTATGCACAAATTTTGAGAACATCTCCCCTTTTCTTTAATGATTTTAAGCATAAACACAGTTTTACCACATCCTGTAGGGCCAGATATAATACATGTGGATGGCTCGTGAACCTGAATTTTTCTACAGAATCCATTTCTAACACGTCACACCCTTAAGTGGGTCATTTACAAAATATTACAAATTTTGAGTGCTGCTCCTTATATTTTGTTTTCTTCTCCCACAGAACCGTGAATGGCGACGATGTACAGCACCCCATCGTCGATATCACAGACGACCCGTTGACCGCAGCTACAATTCCCCCCGACGAATCCTCACCAGCGATACCTGTAGCACGCGCCAGTTCAAAGCGGAGGCTGATGAAGAACCCTCCACGTCAGGTATAAAGCGTGCCAGGATTGCTCCGGTTGTTAGACCACCAGTAATAGAGCCCCAACCCTCAACGTCTTACGACCAACCCACAATAGTACCTTCCTCAAATATACCCCTTATTCAATTCCGGGTACATCCTCCACAGCAGCTTCCCGTTCTGTTGAGGATGGCATAACATTCGAGTTGGTGCGCACCGCTACCCCACCCCGGCCTTGACTAGAAATCGGTATATAGTCAGGGTTGATCCTAGATCCATGTATAGCAATGGTGTTGAACACGGACTACGGCGCATAGTTGAACGTATTGTAGAGTTTGCCCTTCAGAACCGCGACGAACGTGAAGTCAGGACGAGGCTGTCCTTCGGATTCGGGTCAGATGACGGAGATGTAGATGATTTTTGGGTAGTAATACCGTTCAGACGTTTGGCAGCTGAAGATATAGAGTATATATTAGGCCGTATAATGCAGGCCTCTCAAAGTAGTATAGCCTTCAATATGGACAACTTCACGGTAAATATTGACCGTGTATTCCGTGTTGCGGGTCATAGTGCCACACCTTATACTCTTAACTTCAATTCTCAGGCTATTTATAGACGGCATATAAACGTCGATCGTGGTTGCGGCTTTATAGCAGTAGTCTTAGCTCGTATGTTTACTGTACTAAATACACGGACCCAAAAAATTTGGTTGCCTACGGTAGTGGAGCGTGCCCGTAAACTAGCTGTAGACTGTAAACTTGAGTTTGACTGTAATATGGGTCCTGAAGAGCTGAGAAGGGTAGAACAGGAAATGAATGTTCGTATAGTTGTATTTGGACTGGATGATCGTCGTAGAACTGTGTATGTTTTTAAAAGCTGTGTGAGAGATCGTACAAGACCCCTACTTATTTTAGGACTGTCAGGGACAACGTATCTCCCCATCCGTAATATAAGGTGCCTTTACGCGAGTTATGATAAAAGTCGAAAATATGGACGACATCATGATTTGTGTAAGGGGTGTATCGAGTTTGCGGATGATATAGTGAAACATTGTAAAGATTGCCACATGGTATGTGAGCAGTGTAAAAGCTCCAAATGTGAAAGCCGTGTAGTTGAAGCTGAAAGAGGGATTGTGATGTGTGTAGACGCACATTTTTCAATAATAACTGTTTTGAGCTCCATAAATCAATTGGCACGTGCAGGAAAATGAGAATCTGTGAATGTGGTATGTTTCATATGATGGATAATTGGGGAAATTGAGCACAAATGTGATGAAATTCACTGTTCTACATGCCATGAGAAATATAAGGCGGTTGGAGTAAAGCATGTATGTTATATGAAAGACGCCAAGCCTAAAAACAGCCCTTGTATAACTGTGTACTACGATATAGAAACATACGAACGCTGAAACCAAAGAGGTTATTCCACATTTACTTGTAAGCCAGACTATCTGTGATGAGTGTATGGAGATCGAGTGTGATGAGTGTCACAAATGTGGAAAACGGACAAACGTTTTTAAAACGAATGCCCACGATAGCCCTGTGAAACTCTTTGTGTCCTATATTGTCAAGTTAGGACAAGTTAAAAAAAATGACTGTATATTCTTGCCCATAACGGGCGAAATTTGACACACAGTTCCTTTATAAGGAGTTGCTTGAGCACGAGTCATCTGAGATATTTACAGGTGATCCCTTGAAAAGAGGCAACAAACTAATACAGATGCAAATAAGAGGTAATGTACAGTTTAAAGACACTTTATTATTCACACCTTGTAAATTAGCAAAGCTACCCAAGGTGATGGGCGTAGCCGCTGAAGTTTCAAAAGGATATTTCCCTTACACATTCCTCACTAGCGAAACTTTAAATTACGTAGGACTACCTCCACCCAAACATTACTTTAACTATGAATGTATGAGCACAGATGAACGTGAAGATTTTGACCGATACTACACAGTTTTAATGAATGTAATCCTTATAATATAGCTGATGAATGTGAGCGTTATTGCGTGAATGATGTGCGCGTGCTTAGAGTATGTTTCCAGGCCTTTAGAAGGATGTACATATGTCGTTTCAAATGCGATCCGTTGCAAGTCGCAACCACCATCGCCTCATTATGTTTTACGGTGTTCAAGAATAACTTCATGCCTAAAGACACCTTAGCCATTATCCACAGAAACAACCCCCGCAGTTATGGGCACAAGGCTATTTACTGGCTCATACACCTACAGCAGCAGACAGGTGTATACATAAAGCATGCTCGCAACACGGGTGAAGTACCCATTAGGTCGTGTACTTTAACGGTTGCTGGTGGCACGGGTACCCCCGCCCTGAGTGTGGAATCGTAGGAGATATCCACGGTAGATCTCCTGCCGACAGTCTTGCATGGACCCGCACTCTCGATCAACTTATAGGCTCCCAGTACACTCACAAAGTCTTATGGGAGCATGAGTATGATGCACGGATGGAAGTAGATGGGCAATACCGTGAAGAAATAAACACGCTCAAACGTTCAATGGTGCTGGATCCTCTCAAATGCGGTGTAGCTTGTTCGGAGGGCTTACAAATCCCTTCAAGCTATACTTTCCGCCTACGGAGTGTGTGAATCTTCATTACTACGACTTCTGTTCTTTATACTCATACGTGATGAAGAACAATCCGTACCCCATAGGTGCACCTGAAAAAGTAGTGGGTCCCACCATACCAACCATCGATGAGTTTTCAGCCAACTTGAATGAGCGCTACTTTGGACTCTCTTTCGTAGATGTGCTCCCCCCTCGCGATTTATGGAAGCTGGTCTTACCCGTCGTTATTGATCACAAGCTCATGTTTCCCCTGTGCGTGAAGTGCGCAGAAGAGAACAATGGTGATTGTGACTATACACCCAACCAGCGTAAGATCAGATGTGTATATACAAGCCCTGAGCTGGCTCTTGCCGTTCGCCATGGGTGTAGAATAATGAAGATACATGAGGTGTGGAGGTTTCAGAAGCTGCCCAACCTTTTCACACCATATATAAACGCTTTTTTGAAGGATAAGGTTGAGGCGTCAGGATATCCGCGAGGTGTTGATACCCAAGATGAAAAAACGTCTTTTATTCAGCGTTACCGTGACCGTGAAAGTATACAGCTTGATCGTCCCCAAATTGTAAAGAACCCTGGCAAGCGCTTTAGTGCAAAGTTGTGCCTAAACAGTCTTTGGGGAAAATTTGCACAGAATACTGGCAAAGGGAACGTTCATTTGGCACAAAGTTATAGTGAAGTCTGGGATTATGCCAACGCGCCCGATAAAGAGGTCATGGAGATTGTGAATGTAGGTAATACTTACATAATAAAATACAACAATACCGAATTGGCCATAGATACCTCACGGTTTACAATCATACCTGTAGCCAGCTTCACAACAGCCTACGTACGCATCAAACTTTGGGGCCTATTGCAATCTCTTGGGCGGAGGGTTTCGTACGCCGATACAGAGCGCGTGATATTCACAGTGAGGAGTGGTGAATACATGCCCACTATTGGGGAGTTCCTCGGAGACCTAACTGACGAGATCAAGGATGAGTATGGAGACATCGCATACGCCGACTCGTTTGTGTCAACAGGGCCAATAACCTATGGGGTACGGGTGAGGGTGGGGCAGGATACGAAGTATATCGTGAAGGCTAAGGGTATCACGCTTAACCATACCAATCGGCGGGTCGTTAACTTTGATTCGTTGAGGGAACTAGTGCGCTTGGTAGATGATGAGTGCGACCGCCCGCCCCAACTGACTGTAGGTACCCACAATTTTCGGGCACAGAAGTTGGGGGGCGTGAAGGAATTTAGGGGTACAAAGGTGTGCCGTAACACCTATAGGAAACGCTACCATGTGCCTGGTACCTATGATACCGTGCCCTTTGGATACCATAATCTTTGATATTTCTATTGTCAACTTATTCATTACATGTATTTATAAATATATATACACCTTGAATATTTCGTTTATTAAATAAATCGTGTTTCAATTAACGTTTCAGTTTCTCCTTTGCGTGCGTGCGTGTGTGTGTGTACAGTAAAAAGCTAAGCCACGCCCACTGTAAGACCGGCATCGTCAGTCATGCCGCTACCTGAGTATGCCTCTATCTCTGCGTGCTCAGTTGACCTCTGCATACCCTTGAACTCAGACGTGTATTCTCCCGTGTAGAAGGAAAATAGTAATGGCTACCTTTAATATTGCGTGTTCAACATTTATGAAGCGGTATTCGGCAAAGAGCCAAGATGTGGTGGATACTGAAAAACTCCCTATTTCCCCCTCCTTTGTCACTTTTGAGGTTACATTGAGCCGTGCGAAGGACCAAGATGTTCAAATACTCTACGGGTATTCTGGCGAGGGCGTTGTAGGATTTCGTAGTACAGACGATGTATTCAAGTATGTTATAGACCTAAACTTCATAAAGGCTCACATATACGGCGAAGTAGAAGAAGCAATACGTTCAGAAGATAAGCAACGGCTATGGATTGTGAGTCTTGTTGATGAGTGGTATGACAAGCGATATTATGTCATGTTACATCATACCAACAACTCGTAGCCTACGGTTGAAAATGTAAATCTTGTCATCATGGAGAATCTTAAGTATTTTTACCACTATATTAATATATATCATGGTATATATATGAGTGAGGTTGTGGCTAATGGGCTGTGTGAGTTTTTAACAGATTTTAGAGACGAATATCGTTTGTTAAAGAAAAAGGATAAATTTGGACATGTTTCTCTCAAATAGTGCGCCGACTTGTGAAGATGTTTAGTTTGTGGAAAATGAACGTCTGGCGAGTGATAAAACATTAAAAGTCGATTTTGTTTCGGAAAATTCTGTTTGTTCAAGAGCACAAGTGTTCGAACAAGCCTGTACACGCTTTAGCAGTGTGACGCGCTCCCCCTAGCGAGTTGCCCACCCGTGTACCTCACGAAACATACGAGTTCGAACAAACCCATACACGTTTCATCAGCGTGACTCGCTCCGCCCGTCGAACCGATCCGTTCACCTGTGGCTCATAGTCATCTCAGAGTTTGAACCGAGTGGACGTGCGGATACGATGGAACTTCCTTTGAGAAACATTCTCAACGCCTCGTACGATGTCTCCGTGACGAAGTCATTGCGCGTGTTCAGGCGTGAAACCGGCACCATTAACTATGTACTTGAAACGATTTGCAGGCAAGCAAGCAAACGTAATGTTGTTTATTTAAGTATTGAAGAGTTCAATAGAGTCTTCGTGATAGTTGAGAAGTGGGGAGAGGACCGTTATAAAATACCTGCAGGTTTAGGTACAAGAAGAGAGCAGATTAGTGACGCCCCCTCATACGCCGTTGTTTGCATGTTGTGTATAAATAACGAACAGCCATGCATTGATGTACGACTGATGTGGAAGAACGCATCTGATAATAACGTTCTTGTCCCTACGCGAAACCGTTTCATCCTCGACAGAATGTTTGAAATCGTCGGATTCCGCAAGCTGAAGCTATATTACACGCTCGTGTTATGGAAATGACTTATTTTGACACAATTCTTGAATACCCATACACCGCTCTGCTCGACGGATTTATCGAATGTAGGAATGAACTAGGCGAGAATGGTCTAGAGCTGGATGCATATTTAAAAGGTTTAGATTCTTCGAAGTATCCTGAACTTTGGTACAAAGCACTTCAGCGGTACAGGTCTGAGCTGACCTACACTGTTCTCCCTGAAGAGCTGCACCTCTATATAATGAATAGCTGTCGTTTCGACTTGGAAGATTATTTCAATTGCCGCTATGCAGAGTGAAGAAGAGTTCACGATTGAAAAGCTCGGGACGGTAAGAAAAAACCTTCGATTGGAAAGGCTTGTTTATAAACTTGTATTTAATAACGATGTTGTGGTTAACGATGACCTCTTTGTGCGTGCTTTTGATTGTATTCTAGCCGTGTTTAAAGATAACTTGCCAACCGAATGTAAAGTGGGCACAAAAATAGTATTGAACGATATGAAATCCATTTATGTCGAGTATATGCCTCCGTATCAGTTAAACGGTGAAGTGTTGCTTGGACGGTTTTATCACCTGGTGGAAAGTAATAGCGATGTGGATGTAGACTATTACGTGTGAGTTTAGCGTTTTGCACCTTAGAACATAAAGGATGTATATTTATTTATTTAATTGTGTATATATATATATATTTCCTGTACTAATATGCATTTGATTATACGTTTCGTATATTATAATTTTCAATGTTTAATATAACTGTATATATTTTTCCTGTACTAATATGCAATTGATTATACGTTTCGTATATTATTATTATTTTTAATATATTTTATATAACTATATATTTTTCCTGTACTAATATTTTGATAATACAACGTTTTGTATATTTTTTATTATGTATATTTAATATAACTGTATATGTTTTTCCTGTACTAATATACTGATAATGCAACGTTTTGTATATTTTTTATTATATATTTCCCGTTCGTGATGCGATTATTACTATTTTTTGATCATATATATATATATATATCCCATTGTGTATTTATTTCCATTATTTCGCTTAAATAAACAGAATGATGTATTGGCGTTTTATTTATTCCTTTTTGTTTGTACATGGTATTTAATTATAGCAAATGGTTGGTTTCTAATGCGAATTTCTAAACCAGAATATATGCTTTAATTAAATAAATATTGCTATCTGGCAGCTCAACCTGAACAAGTCAAAATGGCGGATTATGTCAGAATATATGCTATAATTAAATAAATAGTGCAAACTGGCAACTCAACCTGATACGCCAACTGGTGGTGAGAGAGGGATAAACAACACGATCGAGTGTTGTAATAACGGGGTCCTGCCCCTACGAACTGTGGAAAGATGTTTACACTCTACCTTAGTAAGACCTGGCCAACAATCACGATTTTTAGATGAACTTTTTTCCGGAAATTTGCATATATATCCCCGCCTTTGCTTGCCGTACGAATTGTTCATTCTGGCGAAGCTTTATACTCCACCTTAGAATCTAACACGGATCATTAGGTCACCCTGGCTATCAACCGCATCGGGTCTCGAACCCGCCTCCACCTTAGAGTTTAACGCGCGACCTACATAAACAGTATAGATGGGTGTGTACACTGTGCCAACTGGCTGATGGTGCCTGGAGGCACTGGCTGTTTAAGCCAACTGGCTGATGATTCCCGGAGGCACTGGCTGATGATGCCTGGAGGCACTGCCTGATGGTGCCTGAAGGCACTGGCTGATTAAGCCAACTGGCTGATTAGGGGCCCTATAAGACAACGGCAGCTCGGCTGAAGTCTTACTATGCGCTTGGCTCCTGCCAGGCGAACACCTCTCTCTTATGTTAGGTATACCCCTTTGGGGGTTCATTGCCGCTTGGGGGATAACTCCGCCTCCAAGTTGCATACCCGCAGCGGGATTCATTGCAGCTTGGGAGATAACTCAACCTCCAAGTTGCATAACCCCTTGTTGCTCTTGCAACCCCCTTTTGGGGGTGACTTGCAACAAGGGGGAGGGGTGCAACAAAGGGGGGTTGGCACTGTGGGGGTGAGGGTTGGCACTCTTGCAACATTATGCCACATTTGCAATTGCATTGCAGTCTCCCTCTTTGCGGGCATGCTACTCTCGAGGAACAAACCCTGAACACACTTTTGAGTACTGTATCCCAGTTGCTGAATTATCTTATTCACACGTCCTTCACTGATTCCTAGCTCTAGTGATAGCTCCTTGTATGTGACGCGCCGATTTGATCGAATGATGCTGTTAGCACGTTGCACAGTGTGAGTTGTCACAGCCGATGCCGTGCGACCGCTGCGTGTCAATTCATCGAGGCTGGATCTCCCTCTCTCCGATGACCTCAAACGTTTTGACAGCCTCCAACTATGCTTCGATCAACAGCAGCATCTCCGTAAACGTTTTGTAGACGTTTGTGAATATTTCCAATTGTTTCCTCTGCGGTTAAGAACTCAATAACAGCTCTCTGTTTACGACGCACATCACTGTCAGACGCCATTTTTGAAACTGCGTTAACCATCGGCTTTATACAAGGACGTTTAAAAGCGGTTTTGTACAAGAAGGGGATGTTCAAACTGGAAAAATCCGGTTATGTGAAGCGCAGAAAGTTCAAATTTATGGCCCAAAAGACATTTCATCCCCATGGCCTATTATTTAGCAAAGAAAAAAGGGTGGGGCAAAATATATTAAGGTCCCTAGTGTATATATATATATATATATATATATATATTTTTTTTAATGTAAAGAACGACGCTTGTATAGAAGAACGTTCCGCACAAGATGAGGAGAAAGAACGAACAAATAAAAAATGAGGTAGCCACCCGGGAATCGAACCCGGGATCTTCCGCTTGCCGATCAGATATGCTAACCACTACACCATGGGCCTCGATTAATCAGAAGTCGTAATTCTCCTACATACGAGCAGAAACCAATGCCCTGAGGGGGCACCTCCCGCATGTCGCATATATATACATTTTAACTGCAAACAACACACAGTATAATTAATGTGTTGTTTGCAGTTAAAATGTATATATTTGCGACATGCGGGAGGTGTCCCCTCAGGGCATTGGTTTCTGCTCGTATGTAGGAGAATTACGACTTCTGATTAATCGAGGCCCATGGTGTAGTGGTTAGCATATCTGACCGGCAATCGGAAGATCCCGGGTTCGATACCCGGGTGGTTACCTCATTTTTCATTTGTTCGTTCTTTCTCCTCATCGTGTGCGGAACGTTCTTCTATACAAGCGTCGTTCTTTACATTAATTATACTGTGTTGTTTGCAGTTAAAATGTATATATATATATATATATATATATACACACACACGCAGTATTTGTTATGAACCATGTATATATATATATATATATATATATATATATATATAATACGTGCAACAAGACAAGAAAGGCTAGAAATAGGTTACCCTTTCCCTGTTAGAAAATCTTGAAGAGGAAGAGCCATTGTTGTCCCAAGGCGATATGACTGATTGATGCAGTATTGCTTGTATATATTAAGTTAAGGTGTATATATATCCATCTCATAATTGTAAGGTTAGTGAAAAATTCACTTAATTTAGAGCTAGTATTTTTGGGCTCGTGTGGGCATTATTGTTTGGGCACTCTTGTGGCATAATTTTTTTTGGGCACTTGCGTGTCCTTTCTACTCGTCTGTTGAATGCGGCATTTACAGGGCGTGATCTAATAGAGAGCTCTCTTACAGTTAAGTTTGGTTGTTTAGATACAAGATTGTTGCATCGTGCAATGCTGCATGTTGTGTTGTTGTTGCAAGGTTTCGAAAGAAGACCATAAAGAGTGCCCCTTTTGTTTTTTTCCTTAATTTTGTGCAACTGAGGCCTAAAGTAGGCTCACATCGAGTCAGCAACCCTGAGGTAGGACCTAATAGGAACTACAAGTCCGTAAGTTTATTTTAGTCTAGCTTAACTTAGCTATAAGTTAAAGTAGCCCCTCATTGCTTGGCCGTTCAAGGCTCAGCTGGGATTCTGAACCCAATAAAAATAAATAAAAATAACATTCCGCAACCCCCATCATGGCATTCCCCTCAGGCTGGATTATATAATCAGGCCTAAACAAGAATTCCAGAGATTACCGACGAGCAGTCGGGTTGAGAGGTTGGGTCTAGAAAGAACGAAAGGGTAAGTTATACTCGTATTTTCAGTCAAGCGTATTTGTTAACTTTAAGCGTACTTCATTAATAGATCATATTTGAATCAGAAGCTTATTCCATTCCTGCATCTGTATAAATAAACGGAAACTGCAGCCTTCTCTCAATCTCTTCACCAGCGATTAGCCGTTACTGACCTAGGAATTACCTAATCGGCGCCAGTTTGCAGCAAGTGAGGTAACAGAGCAATGCCTATGAACCACCAGCCAATAGCTCTCACCTTATAGTGTTTTGAACTTTTAATTACAGAGAAAGTTGCTTACTACCTAAAAGAAAAAAAAATATTCAATCGAGCCAGCATGGCTTCAGGGCTGGAAGATCATGCATATCACAGTGTAAGTAAAGTAAAGTAAATACTAGAAACACTGGTCAAGGTCAAAATATAGCTGTAATACACACCTATTTCGTGAAAGTCTTCGATAAATGTGATCATGGAATTACAACACAAACTCATGAATACAGGAATAACTGGAAAGTAAGGAAAGGAATTACTGGATGATGGATATTTAACTTTCTGACTTGAAAAGCACAAAGAGTGGAAGTAAATGGAGTTAACACTGGTCTCAGACGTCTTCAACTCTGTCTCACAAGGTACAGTACTACGTAGCTCCCTCGTTGTTCATAATAATGGGCGGACATTAATGACAGTGTCGTATGGTGTTTCACAGATGACACAAAGATTTGCAAGGAAGTATCATATAAAGGTAAAATAGAAAAATTACAAAACGACATTGAAGCATTATTCGAGTAAACGAAAAACTCCAGTTTATAAGATGTGGTAACAAAGAGGAGCCACAAAATAAAGGATATAAAACACTACAAGACAAACGGATAACACCAAAACCACAAGTTATCGGATGTAGAATTAAGAGAACACTACAACATTAAAATTACAACAGTAAGAAAAATAATTGGAATTATCTGAAGGAGCTTCAATAGCAGAAAAGCAAACAGCATGCTAATATTACGGAAGAATTTAGTCCTGCCCATAATTCAGTATTGCACAGTACTCACAAGCACATACAAAAAACTAGACATTGCAAACATAGAAACTATACAAAGGACTTTTACGTCTAACCTTGTAACATTGAGTAAATTAATATATATATATATATATATATATATATATAATATATATGCGCCTCGGTGGTGTAGTGGTTAGCGTCGCTGAATACGAATCCATCGGCCCTGGGTTCGAGACCCGGTGACGGCAGCCGGCGCGCAGCAAAACCCAGCTGTTCATCCTTCCACACAATAAAGAAAGTGGTTGGTAGATAAATGGGTACCCTGGGTGGCCTAGTGGTTAAGACGCTGGGCTGCTGCTGGTGGGGCGTGGTTCGGATTCCAGGTTAAACTGTAGGTCTAAGGTGGAGTGAAAAGCTTGACCTTCGTCAGAATGAACAATTCGGGCGGAAGCTAACCAAATGTTAAACAGCAAACCAAAGGTTATATATATATATTATAATATATATATTTGAAAGAATAGTTAGACAAAAAATCTATGACTTTTTGGACACTCAGAAAAAATTAAATGATAATCAACATGATAAATGCAAAAAAATTCACTTTTTTCTACGTGAAGGTCAAAATATGAAAATAAAAACCCACTCTAATAGACAGAGTTTATTTCCACAACAGTTTCGACGCCCACTGGCATCCTCCTCGGGTGGATACAAAAAACGAATGAACCAAAACAAGAGGGAAAAACAGTCCAGGGACCGACCGTTAAGAAATTCGCACCTAGGTTAGATCCCATTCTCCCGACACCGGAAGGGCATTTTCATTAAGTACATTCGCACAAATTTTAAACTATCTTCCTGTTCTAAACATAGAGATTCTATTATTTTTTTTATTTTTTTACATAATTATTACATTTATTATTAAATTTATTACATTTAATATTGCGTAATTATTTATTACAGAAATTATAAATTTATTATTACATTGGTTATTACATTGTTGTTTATTATACAGAACTTATAAACCAAAAAACGAATGAAAAAGGCGATTAGGAAACAATACAGAGACCATTGAGAAATTCGCACCTAGGTTAGATACCGTTTTCCCGACACCGGAAGGGCATTTTATTACAGGGTCCGCTTATAAGTACATTCCCACAAATTAAAACTATCTTCTTGTTCTATACATACAGATTCTAATATTTAAAAAAAAAAAAAAAATGTAAATGCAATAATAAATGCAGTAATTATGTCAAAATATTAGAATCTGTATGTATAGAACAAGAAGATAGTTTCAATTTGTGGGAATGTACTTATAAGCGGACCCTGTAATAAAATGCCCTTCCGGTGTCGGGAGAACGGTATCTAACCTAGGTGCGAATTTCTCAATGGTCTCTGGATTGTTTCCTAATCGCCTTTTTCATTCGTTTTTCGGTTTATAAGTTCTGTATAATAAACAACAATGTAATAACCAATGTAATAATAAATTTATAATTTCTGTAATAAATAATTATGCAATATTAAATGTAATAAATTTAATAATAAATGTAATAATTATGTAAAAAAATAAAAAAATAATAGAATCTCTATGTTTAGAACAGGAAGATAGTTTTAAATTTGTGCGAATGTACTTAATGAAAATGCCCTTCCGGTGTCGGGAGAATGGGATCTAACCTAGGTGCGAATTTCTTAACGGTCGGTCCCTGGACTGTTTTTCCCTCTTGTTTTGGTTCATTCGTTTTTCTGTATCCACCCGAGGAGGATGCCAGTGGGCGTCGAAACTGTTGTGGAAATAAACTCTGTCTATTAGAGTGGGTTTTTATTTTCATAATCAACATGGGTTTCGGTCAGGCAGATCATGCCTATCACAATTAGTGGAACACTACAACAACACTGTTGATGCATTGGAAAGTAATGAAAACCATGATGTAATATGCACGGAGTTTGCCAAAGCGTTCGACAAGTGCAACCATGGAATCATAATACATAAACTGAAATATATGGAAATAACAGGAAAAGTAGGGAAATGGATATATAATTTCCTTAGTGAGCTGCGGCAAGTCGTTACAGTACAAGGAATATCTTCATCAGAATCAGAGGTCCTCAACTCAGTACCACAAGAAACAGTATTAGCTCCACTACTCTTCATAATCCTGCTAAGTGACATAGATGAGGACGATACCAGAGACAGCACAGTAACATCCTTTGCCGATGCACAAAGATCAGTAGAAAAATAAGAAACCCAGAAGACGTAGGATCTCTACAAACAGATATGAGGAGAATCTACAAGTGGACGGAAGACGATAATATGAAGTTTAACACTGAGAAATTTCAACTGTTACGGTACGGAAAAACGGAGGACCTAAAATCCATGGAATACTATATCCCAAATGGACAGGAAATTCAGAGAAATTTTAAAGCAAAAGATTTAGGGGTTGTAATGACTGATGATGCAAAATTTGAAACACAAAATAAGATAGCAGTAAACAGAGCAAAGAGAATAACTGGGCAGATACTGAGAACCTTTAAACCAGTGGTACTCACTGCTCGGCTCGCGAGCCAAATGCGCTATATATATTTGGCTCGCGAGCCGCCCATTGAGTACCACTGCTTTAAACGAAGGGATAGGAATATAATATTTCCTCTAGTGAAAACATTGATCATACCCAAGTTGGAATACTGCTCGGTCCTAACATCCCCATATAAAAAAGAAGATATTAGACAGCTAGAAGGGATTCAGAGAAGCTTCACAGCCAAGGTCAATGTGTGCAAAGAACTAAATTACTGTGAAAGGTTACGCGAATTAAACCTATATTCACTGGAAAGGAGAGAGAGATACACCATTATATACACTTGGAAAATAATGGAGAAACTAGTCTCTAATCTTACTTTGAATTCTGTAACTCCCCAAACAACAGTGGAAAGTAGAAAAGGAAGACTGTGTCGTGTTTCCAAATTAAAGGCTAGACAGTAGGGTGGATCGATTTTACATTTTTTTCGATTTCCATATTCTAATAGAGACAAAAACTTGCGCATGCATGAGAAAATAGCCTCTGCCAAATCTTAGCTTAATAGGTAATCATCTTCTGCCCCCGGCAGAGCGATGAAAATCATATTTTCGTAGTGAAAAACGTATTTTTCTTAGAATTTTTAAAATATTTCAATATGCATCAAAATTATTCCTAATAACTATAAAGTCGATGAAAAAGACCTCATATGATCGTTTTTCCAAGCGCGTTGTCCTACGTTAATAGCTTTTGCCCCCGGCAACAACGTCAAATGTTGAAAAAATAGGTAATTTATATACATATTTTCAGATCGGCTCTTTGTCTTAAATAATGCATTTATATATTTCCCATAGCATTTATATCGTTGCTTAGGCACGAAATAACACACACGCATAATTTTGATGCATATTGAAATATTTTAAAAATTATAAGAAAAATACATTTTTGACTACTAAAATATGATTTTCATCGCTCTGCCGGGGGCAGAAGATGATTACCTATTAAGCTAAGATTTTGCAGAGGCTATTTTCTCATGCATGCGCAAGTTTTTGTCTCTATTAGAATATGGAAGTCGAAAAAAATGTAAAATCGATCCACCCTACTAGACAGGGAGCATCCTTAACCCTGAAAGAAAATAGTTTTGTTGTGAGAGGACCAAAACTGTTTAATGAGCTGCCCAAAGACCTAAGGAACACGAATGGTGTCGCGGTGGACATCTTCAAAATAAGATTAGACACTTGGCTGTGAACGATCCCCGATGAACCGGGGAAAGGTTGAAAGGTGTATATACTGTATACCTTACCTTACAACCTTACAAAGGTTCCGCGCGATGATTCCTCATTTCGCGAAGGTCAAGCTTGTCGCCCCTCCTCTCGAGTTGGCCTGGTGAAGTAGTGAGTTGGTTTCTTATGCTCTCCACTTCATATAGCCAGGTACGCCCGGCTCATCGTGGGTTGTTCTGAGCCAGGCGTCTAATCTTTTGAAGATGTCCACTGCAACTCCCTTCGTGTTTCTTAGGTCTTTGGGCAGGTCATTAAACAGTTTTGGTCCTTTCACAACAAAACTATTTTCTTTTAGGGTTAAGAATGTTACCTGTCTCGCTTTTAATTTGGGAATAGAACACAGTCTACCGTTTCTACTTTCCACCGTTGTTTAGGGAGTTATAGGGTTCAGAGTAAGATTAGGGACTAGTTTCTCCATTATTTTCCAAGTGTAAATAATGGTGTATCTCTCTCTTCTCCTTTCCAGTGAATATAGGTCTAGTTCGCGTAACCTTTCCCAGTAATTTAGTTCTTTGCACCCCTTGACCTTGGCTGTGAAGCTTCTCTGAATCCCTTCTAGTTGTCCAATGTCTTCTTTTTTATATGGGGATGTTAGGACCAAGCAGTATTCCAATTTGGGTAAGATCAGGGTTTTCAGAAGAGGAATCATTATATTCCTATCCCTTCGTTTAAAGGTTCTCAATATCTGTCCCGTTATTCTCTTTGCTCTGTTTACTGCTATCTTATTTTGTGTTTCAAATTTAGCATCATCAGTCATTACAACCCCTAAATCTAGAATTTCTTTGAATTTCTTGTCCATTTGGGGTATAATATTCCATGGATTTTAGATCTTCTCTTTTTCCGCACCGTAACAGCTGAAATTTCTCAGTGTTAAACTTCATATTGTTGTCTTCCGTCAACTTGTAGATTCTGTTCATGTCTGTTTGTAGAGATCCTATATCTTCTGGGTTTCTTATTTTTCTACTGATCTTTGTGTCATCCGGAAAGGATGTTACTGTGCTGTCTCTGGTAACGTCTTCATCTATGTCCGTTAGCATGATTATGAAGAGTATTGAAGCTAATACTGTTCCTTGTGGTACTGAGCTGAGGAACTCTGATTCTGATGAAGATACTCCTTTTACTGTAACGACTTGCTACCGCTCACTAAGGAAATTATATATCCATTCCCCTACTTTTCCTGTTATTCCCATATATTTCAGTTTATGTATTATGATTCCATGGTCAGACTTGTCGAACGCTTTAGCAAAGTCTGTGTATAGTACATCATAGTTTTCATTACTTTCAAGTGCATCAATAATGTTGTTGTGTTCCATTAGTTGTGAGAGGCATGATTTGCCTGACCGAAACCCGTGTTGGTTATCATTGAATTTTTTCTGTTTCCAAAAAGTCATATATTTTCTGTGTAACTACTCTTTCAAATATTTTAGTGAGATGAGATGTAAGCGACACTGGCTTATAACACTGGTCAACACTCATTTTATTGCCAATCATATTAGAGTGATTTTGGGGTAACTTTGTGGTGCTGATTCCGAATATGACATCGGTTTTGTTAGATTGGCTCTAATTTATGAGATAATTGGTACCCCATTGAAACACGTAAAAATGCAAAAAATTTAATGTTCAGGCGGAGCCTACTTACAAATCGCATTGAAATTGTCTCAAATCATACAAAGTAAACACATGAAATACATAATGGCATTTTATTCGGTCTCACCATCTAGAATGTTCCGGTATTTCCCATATGCACGCGTTATGGTTACGTTTCCTATTAATTGAGGGTATTCATTATCTCAAGAACTAGAGCCAAATCGGAAAAACTACTTTCATTTTGGAATTCAGCAACCCCAAAATACCCTAAATTCGTACGAATTTCCTTGGCAACGAAAAAAAATTTTTTTGTTGTTGACCTGTGTAATTATTGGCCTCGGATCGATCTCCTTTATATATTGGGACTATGTTCGTGCTCTTCAGGATGCCCGGTATTTCCCCCTTGTCTAGTGATCGTCTTCATATCCAGTATAGGGGCTCAGCGATTGCATTCTTGCGGTGTTTGATCAATGTGGCATTCCATTTATCCGGTCCTGCCGCTGAGTGTGTTTTTAGTTTCCCTATGGCTTGTGTAATATCATCCGTCGTAAAGTCGAAGTCCGTTATACTTTCCCCTTGTAGTTCTTCTTCAAAGAACGTGTTTCTATCGTATATCAATTTGTCAGTGTTTGGGATACTGAAAGATGATTCGTACTGAGCTCCTTATATTTCAGATACTTCTGTTAGATCATCAGATAAAGGGTTTTGCTTGTACCTTGTGGTGAATGGACGTGCTGTGTCTCTCTCTGTATTAACACTCAAATTAGAAAGGAATAAAGTACTCGGCGGTTTATTCTGTTTACACCCAAAAGTGTATAAAGTATCAATGAATCCGTGCATATAATATATAAAGTGAAATTCATTAAAACTAAGAAAGTGCAATACAGTTTACATAATTTATCACCGTTTTAACGTACATATTTAAAACGAAACACGGTTGGCATTCGAGAAAGTTTGAAACAAGGCAGAAAAAAGCTCATAAAACGCAAAGGTCAGAAAACCCTCGAAAAACCCTCGACCATCGAAAGGAAAGAAATAGAAATAAAAATAAATAAATAAAGAAAGAATTTGTGTGGGTATTTCTTTTTACGCTAATTAAGGAATAGCATGGCTATGGGTTCCAATTCTCACTTAATCTGCAATTTGTATAATCTGGAAACAACGGAAAACGCGGCGATTCGGTGTGATTTCTGTCAACGACTGAAAGACTTTATCTGCTTGAATTGGGATGATCGGGAAATAACTCTTGTCTCGAACGCGAAACACGTCGCGTCGTGGGGATCAAATTTCTATGTGGCGCATGTACACAGACGGTAAATTCACTCGCGGTATTTAAAGAAATGGAGATAGCAGACTCGAATGTTACAAAGAAGAATGAAATAATGGGGCACAAGGGTGCGAAGTGTCCCAACGAAAAACCGGGTGGATGAGAAATAGGGCGAAATAACGAATAACAGCATAATAACCAACAATTTAATAACGAATAACAATATAAACACTATAATGCGGAAGGAAGACATAGATGAAAGAAAAGAAATAAGTAAAAGTTGCGAAGTAGTCAAACGGTCCAATGAGCGAAATGCTAAAAAGATAATAACTAAAAACGAAGAAAATAAACAGACAAAGAAAAATAATGATAATACCAAAATTAAGAACTTTGAAAATAATAAGAAAACAAGAAGTAGAAGCGTGGAAAATATCGTATGTAAATACTCCGCGAAAGGGAACTGCAGATATCGGGATGGGCAATGCATATATGCACATCCCACATTATGTAACACGCATTACACAAGTGGATACTGCAAATTTGATAAGAAATGCAAGTTCCACCATCTTACGGTCTGCAACACCTATGCAAGATATGAGTTTGCAAATACAGAAAAAATGCCGTTACCACCACCCTCAAAGGAGCGCAACGAGTGAACAGGAAAAACGAACATCAAAGAAGAGTGCCAATTTTTTAGACGCAGCCAACACAATTCAGCTGCTAAATACTATCCAGCATTTAAAAAATCAGCTGACAAATATAGGAATCCGAGAGCCGGACAGAAGGTACGCAGGAAGACACTTTATGCGTATCGGGACAACAGGTACGACAAAGATAAAAAGAGGTAAATTCTCGGAGGACCACAAGGCAACGAAACCGGCACCACCATTGGAAAACGAATCGGAACTACCTGTATGCGAAAACGATAGAGAAAAAATAAAAATAATCCTAGCCAACATTCAGGGCCTTAAATCAAATCATTCCCCGGACAAAGTTTTATACCTGAAAGGACTCATGCAAGAAGCCGGAGCAGATTTTGCATGCCTCACGGAAACTCATCTAAAGGACTGCCAGGCGAACTGTGAAAATTGTGAGTCCTGTATTTACAAAAAAGAAATAAATTGACAAATATAACATCCTCCAAGCCGACAGAACAGTGAGACATAAAGGAGGATGTGCTATTTACACACGTGAAAGGCATATGGCAGAAATGACTATAAGTACCTGAAACAGCTACGTAGAATGTGTAGCAGCAAAAGTTGAAAAATTAAATATGGTACTAATTGTAATGTACAGACCCCCAAACACGCCAAACCCCCAAACACGCCAACCTCAAAATTTTCAGACTCCATTACAGAGGTAAGAAAATGGGTGAAAGATATACACTCTCCAACCCCAGATATTTTTCTCTGTTGTGATTTTAATTTCCCATTCATGAAATATAAAAGGATAGGAAAAAATATATGTATACACCAGGACAAGAGGGGCACACGAGAAGACCAGGCGCAGGTAAAAATGCTACTAGCTCTAGCTGATGAATTTAACGCAAGAAATAACAGAAAACACATGAAAAAACAACTGCCAGATTTGGTATTCACAAATAGCAGCAATCTAATTGATAATGTAGAAATATCCCCAACTCTGATATCGGACCACAACATCATTGAAATAACAATTAATATAAAGGCAACAGGAACAGGCACAACAGAAAGAAGCAAATTCGAAATTTTTAATTTTCACTCCAAAGCTATAAACTGGGAAGATGTTACATCCAGCATGGAAGTAATAGATTGGAAAACCATTTTCGAGGCCAAGACAACGGAGATGCTAATGACTTTAGAGGAGAAGACGTTAGAAATTGTGGAAAAACATGTCCCAAAAATACAACAAAGAGTAAAGAGAAGCAGGTTCGAGAGAAAAAAGAGGGCATTGTTTCGATAGAGAAAAAGAGTGACTGCAAAATTAAGTAACTGTAAAGATAACAACATCAGAAAAATATTAAATGATAAACTGCAAAGTATCGATGACGTCATACAGGATGAATTTGATGAATATATGAATATATAGTTATGGATATATATATATATTATATATATATATATATATATATATATATATATTCATATATATATATATAAGGGGCAATCAGAAAATAAATTTACACGGGGTATAATTTCGTAACTAAAGGACGTCCATTGATTATGTTTGTATTAGGCGAATTCGTTAATCATTGTTGGCAACACTGCACGTCGTTTCGGCTGCCTTCTACCGTACTTTGGTTATATGAGTCAGTTGAACATGGTGGCTCGGCTGGAACAGTGCCCTGTCATTTCTGCAACGATATTCCGAGTCTGTCAGTGGTCAAGAATTTCTCGAGCGCATTTTCACAGGAGACGAGACATGGATTCATCACCGTTCTCCGGAAACAAAACGTGCCAGCATGGAATGGAAACACCCTGGGTCCCCGGGACCAAAGAAGTTCAAGATTGTGAGGTTCGCTGGGAAAGTGATGGTTACCTGTGTTTTGGGACCACAAAGGCGTTTTGCTCGTAGACTTCATGCAGAAAGGCACAACAATCAATGCAGCTGCATATTGTTCAACAATGGAACGTTTACGAGCGGCCATTAAAGGTAAACGTCCTGGACTGCTCCGTAGGGCAGGGCACTGTTCCAGTCGAGCCGCCATGTTCAACTGACTCATATAACCAATGTACGGTAGATGGCAGCCGAATCGACGTGCAATGATGCCAACAATGATTAACGAATTCACCTGATACAAACATAATTAATGTAGGTCCTTTAGTTACGAAATTATATGCCGTATAAACTTATTTTCTGACCGTCCCTCGTGTAGAGGACCGACAAGAAATAGACTAACAAGTAGACAAACAAATTCTTTCTTCAACGCCATCCTCAAACATTCTTAGAAGACACACGTGAGCAAGGAATCAAAAACAATGAAGACGTCTGTTTTCTCCCAAAAGGCCCGCGAAAGCAAGCCCTTAGCAACTATAGGACGCTCAGAAGGCGTCTCAAGAAATGGCGCGAAACTCCGCGTCTCAGATCAGAGGTTATATTAGCGAGGTTCTACTGATACACTTCCTCACTCACTCACTCACACACGCTCATTCGCTCGCTCATTTCTCGCTTGCATTTCTCGTCACGTGTCACGCTTCTCCTTCGTCAGTAGCACAACTCGTCACGTCAACCGCCCTCCAGCTTCCCGCCGGAGGAGCAGCCTGCTGTTCCTTCAAGTCCCCGATCTATCGTCATGTAAGACCTTCGAGTCAGCCTGCAGTAGCACCGTTGAAACCCAACGCCGTTCAATCTCAGCCAGCCTACGTCCCTCAAGCAACACATCAGCACCGAAGCGAATCAACACTGGAGGCGACGTCCTTCTCCTCTGGGTTTCACCCATCCTTCAGCACAACTCGATCGACGCTCATCTCGGGACTACAACCACAAGGTCAACCTTCAAGCATATCCTTCATCTCAAGAGGTCTAATCGACACGACCGATGCCCGTTCAACAAGCTTCAATAGGACGGTGAACATCACGTCGGCCCTACGTTCTACAAGATCAACCTTCAAGCATATCCTTCATCCCATGAAGTATCTTCAACTATGTCGGTAAGCTCTCTGTGCCTCGTTCTTAAGCAATGCTCGCTAAGCCTTCAGAGCGTAACCGCAGCGGCGTGATTAGGTTATCTCTAAAGTGATTTCAATACTGATCAAACTAACTTTCTTTAAGACTGCAGTAGGCCTATTCTTAATCAAAGTGTCATTCCAATACCGTAATCTTGTATCATCCTGCTATTGTGTTCTTTCATGTAATCCATAAATACTTTGCATCAGTTTATTTATGTGATTTATTTAAGCATTTCATTATTGACGACCGAATCCACTTACCATGTACTAAACGCACGTGCATTCTTTATATCATTACTAGGCCCATTCCATTTATGCGTAACTCTAGCCTACCTAAATGAAGGCCTAATCCATTTACAGTGTACCAACTTACGTGCATTTCTTCCAATCATTATTAGGCTGCATTATTTATTCTATGTTCCATTATGCATACCAATAGCCTACCATAAACGAGTGTATTCCTTAACAATTAATCTGTATAACCATTTCCTCTTTTGCTAATCCTCAGTCATATTTAGCATACAATAAATGCCGTTATATAATTGTTAATCACGGTAAATACCTTCATTGCCATGTTAATCACTGTGAACAAATAAATGATTTATTTTCTTAATTAAACACAAAACAATAAGGTAATTCTTCTAACCTTAACAATATTTCCTTGGGTATAATCCAAGCTGGTGACCTCGAAGCATTCGTGACGTCATATCATATTCCATATCCAATTTCATTATATTGGTAATTATGGTGGGTCTAATCATTATCACCTCACTCGGCTAATATGAGGCCCACTGTATATATAACCTTGTTAACCTTGTTGCTGTTCCGAGCGTTGGTCTCTCTTCATACGTGGTGAAGCTAGTGGCCTCGCCTCTAGTCTGGCTTGGTGGAGGAGTGAGTTGCTTCCTTGCGCTCTCTACCGTGCATAGCCAGGTATACCCGACTCATCTGGTACCGTCCTGAGCCAGGCATCTAGTCTTCTTTTGAAGACTTCAACTTTGACCCCTGTAACATTTCTGAGGTTCTTTGGAAGCTAGTTGAAAAGTCTTGGCCCCCTGACAAACAAGTTATTTTCCTTCATGTTGAGGAGGTCCCTTGTCGTGCCTTTAATTTGGGACACTACACATTCTGCCTTTCCTATTTTCCAGTGTTGTTTGAATGATAATTGGATTTAGTTTTAGGTTTGGTACCAGTTTTTCGATCATTTTCCATATGTAGATTATGGTGTACCTCTCTCTTCTTCTTTCCAGGGAGAACAAATTTAGTTTACCTAGTCTTTCCCAGTTGTTGAGTTCTTTGCAGCCATCAATCTTGGCTGTGAAATGTCTTTGCGTTTCTTCTAGTTTATTAGTTTCTTCCTTTTTATTTCGGGACGTCAATACTGAGCAGTATTCAAGTTTTGGTATAATCAGTGTTTTTAGCAGGGGAATCATTACTGTCCTGTCCCTTCTTCTGAACGTTCTTAGTACCTGTCCTGCGACTCTTTTTGCTTTATTTATCGCTGTCTGATTTTGTGTTTCAAATTTCGCATCATCTGTCATTATTACCCCCAGATCGATCGCTTTCGTGCTTCTCTGAATTTTCTGTCTATCTGGAGCATAATATTCAGTCTGTTTAAGTTCCTCTTTTCTACCATATCTCAAGAGCTCAAATTTCTCGGTGTTAAATGACATGTTGTCTTCTGACCATTTGTATATTTTGTTTATGTCCCTCTGCAAGACCTTCACTTCATTTACATCGCTGATTTTTCTGATGATCTTTGTATCGTGTGCAAAGGATCTACAGATCTACAGAAGCAAATGCTAACAAAGACCCTAAGGTCCACTCTAAGGTTAGCTTTTGCTGTTTACTCCGCTGTCTATGTCTGTTAGCATGATAATGAACAGGGGTGGGTCCAGTACTCTCCCTTGTGGTACTGAGCTGTGTACTTCTGAATCTGATAATGATATACCTTCAATTTTGATGACCTGTAGACGTTGTCTGAGGAAGTTGTTGATTCATTTTCCCACTTTGCCTGTTATTCCCATATATTTAATTTTATGTGCTATTATACCGTGATCACATTTGTCGAAAAGTTTAGCAAAATCTGTGTATATGACATCATAGTTGTCATTGCCTTCCAGTGCATCTAGGATATTGTTGTAGTGTTCTATTAGTTGTGATAGGCATGATCTACCTGATCGGAATCCGTGCTGGTTTTCGTTGAATCTTTCCCGTGTCTCCAAGAAATCATAAATTTTCTCTCTAACTATTCTTTCAAATACTTTGGTAAGGTGGGACGTCAATGACACTGGTTTATAGTTCTTTGCTTGAGATCTGTCCCCTCCTTTATATATAGGGACAATGTTTGCTCTTTTCAAGATGCTCGGTATTTCCACAATGTCTAGGGATCTTCTCCATATCCACTATAAAGGTGTAGCTATTTCAGTTTTACAGTTTTTAATCAATAATGCGTTCCAATTGTCCGAACCTGCAGCTGAATGTGGTTTCATTTGTCCTATAGCTCTCGCTACATATTCTGGGGTAAAATCAAAGTCTGTTATACACTCTCCTTGCAATTTCTCTTCAAAGAATGCATCTATGTCTGGTATCGCTTTGTCACTTTTTGGGGTACTGAAAACTGATTCCTATTGGGCTTTCATTGTTTCAGATATTTCTTTTGGATTGTCGGTTAGTTCATTATTTTTCTTCCTTTAGGGCCCAATCGCGGAGTGCGTTTTTGTTTTCCTTTTCGCATAGCTATAGAAGTATTTTGGATTTTCCTTTATTGCTTCTACCACCTTTTTTAAAACTGTTCTCCACTCTATCTGGGCCATGTGGGATCTGATTGCTTCCCAATTTATAGGTTTGGAGTTTAAGTTAAAAGCCCCAAATTTGCTTCTTTCCTCAATAGGTGTATTGTCTTTTAATGCTGTCGTCATATTTGTTGATATCTCGATTAAGTTGTGGTCTGAGATAATGGTTGGGTTATTTTTATATCAGCAATCAAGTTCGTGTTATTCGAGAATACCAGATCCAGGCAGTTATTTTTTCTGGTATTTTCTTTTATCAACTGTGTCAGCATAAACTCATTTGTGAGAACCATCAACATTTTTACTTGCTCCTGGTCTTCTCTTGTGCCCCCCTTGTCCTGGTGTATATATAATTATATATATACACACACATATATATATATTATATATATATATAATATATAGATTAATATATATATATATATATATATATATATATATATTCCTATCCACCTTTTTGTATTTTATAAATGGGAAGTTAACGTCTCTGCAGATCATTATATTGGGGGATGGAGGGTTTTGGCCTTTATTAGCTTTCTGATGTCATCAATGGCCTCCGAGAATTTTTCGGTTAGGGTGCTTAGGGGCTATAGAAAACTATTAGTATCACGTTTAGTTTTTTTTTCACTGCTAGGAGTTCCAGAAAGCTGTTTGATTTACTTATTATCGTCTCTGTCATATGACCTTCCTGTACATATATAGCACACCCACCTTTACGTCACGTTGTTCTGTCCGCTCTTGGTAAGTTGAAGCCCTCTAGATTTATATCTTTCTTATCAATACAATGTTCGCAGTTTTCACAATTTCTTTGGCGATCCTTAAGATGAGTTTATGTGAGGCATGCGATGTCCGCCCTTGTTTCGTCCATAAATCCTTTGAGGTACGAAACTTTATTTAGTGATTGGTTTGGTCTTATTCCTTGAATACTAGCCAGGACAATATTTATGTGCTTTGTTTTTGGTTGCCCCTTTTGCATTTTAAGTTCGTTTTCCTTCGATATCATTTGTTTCGTTGCCCTATGATCTTCCGAGAGAGATCCGTTTCCGCCTATCTGTTCTGGTAGCTTCTTGCCCGGAAGCGGTTTGGCTCGGGGGTTTCCAGCTGTGTCAACTGCACGCGTTAGATGACATTTAGCAGCCGTATCGTGTCTGCGATGTTAAAAAAAATTTTTTGTTCGTTTATTGTGTTCATGTTATTATTCCTATTGTTATTGTTATTCCTATTGTCATTTAAACTTTGTTTGTTCTTGAGTCCGCGGGAGATGTTGATAGTGGCATTTTTTTTCGTATTTGTATGTTCCTTATTTTGTGAAAGGCCTGCAGATGTCGGGTGGGTACAATTTGCATCTGTCTCCAAATTTACAATGACATTATTATAGAAGAAATTGCATTTGGGGGATGTTCATAATACATTGTCCTCTTTTAAATCTACAATTATCATTATATAATATCTGTAAAAGTTCCTTTCCCATATTTACCCGTGGCCTTTGGGTTTGTGCTTTTATTGGGGACAGCATCCGTTTTCTTGATTGCCCTCTTGTCTTTTTCCCTTTGTGCTATTGTGTGTTTATGTCCTTCGTTGCCCTTATACTATCTGTTGTCTTTATACTTTCTTTCGCCTTTATACTCTCTTTCGCCTGCATGGTTTCAGCCTCGTTGTGTGACGGTATTTGTTTTTTTTCTACTTTGCCTTTCTTTGTTTTTCTTCTGTTTTCCACTGTTCTTTATTCGCACTTTCCTCTTTCATTTTCTTCTCGTAGTCTCTTTCTGCTTTAAATACTGTAAAGGAGTTTAATTCGGTTCATGCAGTTTTTGCAGAGAAACTCCTTATCCCATTAAGTTGCCTCGTGTTCGTTATAAGGGAGATTTTTTCATCCCCATTCTAGGCATTTAAATTCAAAAAGCAGCTCACAAAGATCGTATCCTCATCGCCCTTGTCTCATCTGTTGCATCATTACAGATACCACGAGTTGCAGGAATTTATTACCATTTCCATGTTACTGATAGATGGTAGCAGCTGGTGCACAAAATGACTAAAAAAGGGTATTATGGGAGGTATTTGGTGGGGGTTGACTCATGACTCAAACTGAGTGAGGGAAAGAATTCTCCGTTACTCCGGGGGATGGGGGATGTGGCACGCTGTATACTTCTCACTGAGTGGTGCTCTCGACTGTGGCTGCGGGGGATAATGAGGGGGGGGGATTTGTAGGAATTTCGATATGCAGCTAGCTTTCTTCCCAAAGAAACACTCGGAAAAATGCTATACTGTAGATTAATTCGCTGTTTTTTTTTGTTTTTTTTTATACATGCCGCGATTTTTACTTTTTAAAAATAAATACCACTATGCACTATCAATTAACTCACAATATCGGCACCGTTTAAAACTGATTAACTGCAGGATTTTTACTGTAATACGCTTTTATTCAGACTTCGATCGAAACACATGTAACCGTCACACCGGCAAAACACACACACACACACACACACACATTCATATATATATATATGTGTGTGTGTGTGTGTGTGTGACCTTTACAAATATGACTTCTCCAAAATGTAAAAATCAATGTATCGCTTAATAATTTTTGTTTGCTGTTCAGAAGGTTCGTACAGAAAATATGCTGTATAAAAATATTGTTATTTGAAGTATTGGATATTACCATGAACATACAGTAAATTGAAAATAAGATATTTTATGAATTTGAGGCAACAAGATTTTGCTTTCATGCACGAGAGATTCTGCAGTTATATTTATTTCAAATAACTGATTGAATATTGTCCGATAAAGATGATTTTTCCATTAATATCTGATTCTGAATTGTATTTGTTACAGAAGTTTATGATATAAAATTTTAATGCTTTTTGTTTTCACTCCAAGAGGTCGTTTCTAAAACTAAATAAAATTGTCTGGCGGGATCTTTTCGGTTTGGCGGACTGCTACACATTTTTACGAAACTTAGCAAATCAATCTAACCTAAATAAACTTAACCTAACCTAACCTAACCTAATCTAAATAAACTTAACCTAACCTAACATCTAACCTTGTCAAACCAAAACTAAACATGAAAATGTCAAAAAAGTGTTTTCAGATAGTAAACTACAAGGGCCACTCAATATATTTTGCCCCACCTTTTTTTTTTCCCTTCCAAGTTTCCTTGTAAGTTCCAGAAATTTTCTACACTAGTAATTACATACATTTTTTACAAGTTTTTATTTTTCCACATAGTCTCCATCCTTTTCTACGGCTTTCCTCCACCTCGAAGCAAGGGCCTTTATTCCTTGCTGGTAAAAGTCCGTTGGGTTCCGCTGGAGTCACCTCTTAACCTCCTCAACAACCTCATCGTCACTTAAACTTTCTTCCACGAATAGCAGCATCTTTCATTGACCCAAACAAATGGAAGTCTGAAGGTGCCAGATATGGGCTGTATGGAGGGTGGGGTAACACAGTCAAGCACATTTTTGTGATGGCCTCTCTTGTTTGCAAACTGTTATGTGGTCTTGCGTTATCGTGCAAAAGAACGACGTCTTCCAGTTTTCTCTCCGGTCGAACTCGCTTTATACGTCTCTGGAGTCTCTGTAGGGTAGTAATATATGCATCGATTGATTGTTTGTCCTTTCTTCATAATGTCCACCAGAATCACCCCTTTCATGTCCCAGAAGATGGTGGCCATAACCTTTCCTGCAGATTGAGCCATTTTGAACTTTTTCTTGCGTGGGGAGTCTGCGTGATGCCACTCCATGGATTGGCGTTTTGTTTCAGGAACATATTGGTGTACCTAAGTCTCATCCCCAGTCAAAATTCGTAAAGGAATTCATCCCTTTTTGTCTCATATCGAACCAACGACTCAGAAGCAATTTATTTTCTTTGGACTTTGTGATCTTCAGTCAGTTCGCGAGGAACAAACCGTGAACACACTTTTGAGTATCCCAGTTGCTGAATTATCTTATTCACACGTTCTCTACTAATTCCTAGCTCCAGTGATAGCTCCTTGAATGTGACGCGCCGATTTGATCGAATGATGCTGTTAGCACTTTGCAGTGTGAGATGTGACAGCCGATGCCGTGCGACCGCTGCGTTTCTCATCATCGAGGCTGGCTCTCCCTCTCTCCGATGATCTCACACGTTTAGAGAGCGTGCAACTGTGCTTTGATCAACAACAGCACATCACTGTCAGACGCCATTTTTAAAACTGCGTTAACTATCGGTTTTATAAAAGGGCTTAAAAGCGGTTTTATACAAGGAGAGGAGGCTCAAACTGAAACAATCCGGTTATGTGAAGCGCAAAAAGTTCAAACTTAAGGCCCAAAAGACATTTCAGTCCCATGGCCTATTATTTATCTCATAAAAAAGGGTGGGGAAAAATATTGAGTGCCCCTAGTCATTAATTTGCTAAGTTTCGTAAGAATCTGTAGCAGTCCGCCAAACGGAAAAGACCCTCTGACGTTAACCAGAACAGAAAAAATATAATGGGCCACTCTATATGCATGACTTTGAAAAGATTAAGTCTCGTGTCGTACAGAAGCAATTCAGTAAATGTAATATAAATATACGAGTCTGGAATCGATAGGAACTAGTAATAATTATCGTTCGGGAGGAACAGAAAGTGGCACAGCGCTCAGGCCAAGTAATGCGGACCATTGTTCCATTTCATATATTATAATTACAGCATTATCGAGATTCAGACTCCCAACCTCAGTGTCTTCACTTCGCTCATAGGGAAATGGTGTTATCCACTGAGCTACGGGCGCTGGTGGCGATGGGAAATAGTTTACAACCGCTCGAAATGTAAATAGGATTCCAGATTTTACAGTCACCGTCTATATTCCTTTTCGTTCCGTTGTATACTGAAACTTACATATACTCCATCGTGTTCGTATAAGTTTTTGAATACAAACTTATTTCCCGTGAAACTTTTAGAAGAAGAAAAATAATGAGGAAAACACGAAAGACATATTGTATCCGTTTTGTAGAGTTTTCAGTCTTGTACAAAATATCTTAATAAAACTGTAAACTATTTGCATATATATATATATATATATATATATATATATATATATATATATATATATATATATAATATATATATATTTACGGATAAAGTAATCAAAAAAGTTATCTGGACCCAGGAGACATCAATGCAAACCTTAGTGATGGACGCCATACGCCATATTGAATTCGCGCAAAATACAGGGTGTCTGAGAAGTCACGCCCTATTTTTAAATTCTTATTGCTCCTAAACGAAAAGGGATATGAAAACATTTTTAACTGAAATGAAGATTATTTATTACCGTTTACTTTATTACAAAATTGAAAACCCACTCTCTCTGGTTGCCTGTCGTATTGATTTCTTTGGACTTCACTCGAACACTGCTCGTACAGCATTCACAGTTTCTTCTGAACGTGATGTTGATGGTCTCCCAGATCGCTTTAAGTTTTTTACACAATTCGTTGTCATTAATTTCATGTGGCAGTTTTTTATGGTTTTCGGGTCAAGGACTGCATTTCTGCCATGGGTGGCTCTCCACCATTTTTGGACTTGAATGAGTGAATGCCATACTTCGTATCATGATGCAGTTTTTGCTTGTTCTTCATTGCTTAATTTTCCAGCCATCGTTTACCTGTAACTTTGAACTTTCGGATCACCTGAAGATCCGTCACCCCAGCCTTTTTTAGTTATCTTTATAAGGCTAACTAATGAAAATATCACGACCTAACCTAACGAATCGTCAAAGGCGTACAGTTGACCTAACGACTGGTTAGGTTAGGGCGTGATATTTTCGTTAGTTAGCCTTATACATAAAGCTAACCAAAAAAGGCTGTAGTGAAGGATCTTCAGGTGATCCGAACTTTCTTTAGTTTCGAACTAAAACTCATTTTGTTTACGAGATATGATAATAAAAACCCACTCTAATACACAGAGTTTATTTCCACAACAGTTTCGATGCCCACTGGCATCCTCTTCGGATGGAGAGAGAAAAACGAATGAACCAAAAACGAGGGAAAAACAGTCCAGGGACCATTGAGAAATTCGCACCTAGGTTAGATCCCGTTCTCCTGGCACCAGAAGGGCATTTTAATTAAAGGGTCCCGCTTATAAGTACATTCGCACAAATTAAAACTACCGTATCTTCTTGTTCTATACATACAGATTCTATTATTTTTGATATAATTATTACATTTATTATTGCATTTATTACATTTATTATTACAGAAGTTATAAATTTATTATTACATTGATTATTACATTGTTGTTTATTATTGCAGAAATTATAAACCGAAAAACGAATGAAAAAGGCGAGAAGGAAACAATTTCATTCGTTTTTCGGTTTACAATTTCTGTATTAATAAACAACAATGTAATAATCAATGTAATAATAAATTTGCAACTTCTGTAATAAATAATAGTGCAATAATAAATGTAATAAGTGTAATAATAAATGTAATAATTATGTCAAAAAGAATAGAATCTGTATGTGTACAACAAGGGGATAGTTTTAATTTGTGTGAATGTACTAAGAAGCGGGACCCATTAATTAAAATGCCCTTCCAGTGTCAGGAGAACGGGATCTAACGTAGGTGCGAATTTCTCAATGGTCCGAGTACTGTTTTCCCTCTTGTTTTTGGTTTATTCGTTTTTCTGTATCTACCCGAAGAGGATGCCAGTGGGCTTCGAAACTGTTGTGGAAATAAACTCTGTCTATTAGAGTGGGTTTTTATTATCATATTTTGACCTTCACGTAGAAAACTGAGGTTTTTCGCATTGGTTACGAGAGATTTCGGTTTTGAAGAGTAAGTGGAATTTACGTTGCATGAATGTTAACAGAAAATGACCCCCATAATCATGAAATATTTAATATTTAAAAATATTTTCTCTTTGTAAGTAGAACATTAAAGCGTTTAATATCTCATGTAGAGGGTTTTAAAAACTAGGAATATATATATGCCACAACCATGTGACCTACCATTTATATGGTTGAGCAGTATCCATGTTTGTGCCATTAGAAGTTCGCTGTAAGAAGCGAATGTCCCTTAATTGCGTCTATCTAATTCGTCTCCTTTAATTTCTCCCAATAATGACTTATACTGTACGTACAAAGCAAATCACTACGACGTCATAAAGTAACTTAATTTCTTTGAATACCTTGAATACTGAATCACGTGTTTAGTATGTGGATATCTTCCGTATTCAATGTAGGGTAAGTTCTTTAATAATAATAAAAATTTCACTCTCTATAAGTCACTATTTATATGTTGTGTCCTGTCTGGTGTTATACAATATAAATATTATTCGACCATACTCATTCATACATCCATGTTCTTTTTTGACCGCTATCCTTTATCAATTTTATTACTTATTCATTCATCTACCTATTGTCTACTTATGCCCTATCAACCTATCAGTCCATGTGTACTCGTGTCTATATTACGCACACAACTTATTGTGTGACAACTGATATGTGTACAATACTTTGTGCAGTCGTACATGTCCCTTGATGATCGTGATTACGTACATGTATATACGTCCACATGTATTCTTTTTACTTTTCTTTTAATTATTTCACCTCCCGCAAGATATTCGTTAATGCTGATATGGATGTTCGAATTCCGATGACGTCGCCAAAAGTGAGCCTCTCAATCTGAACTCTTCTCTCTTGCTTCTACTACCAATTTATAACGTTAAGATTTTATGTTCTTATGTTATTATACATAATATACTGTATTGTTTCCATGCCAGGCCACTGGTTCGTTATCTGCTTACGTCACATAGTTATCCACGTTCTCATTACTTGTACTTACTATTTCTACCTAATTGTCATTCAAATTCTATGCTACTTGTGTTACGTTATCATAAATATCCGTGTACTTCCAATGGAAAGTACACTGTATTTTTCCTCCGTTTTCATCATCGCTGGCTTTTAGGCTTTCAAACTATGATAACCAACCATTCTTCTAATAATATTTGACATAATTTGGCGTAATTATTCATAACTATAAATATATAACATTGTTGTTAACCTCCTTTAAATTATAGAACAACGGAGAACTCTCCTTCATTATATAAATTGTATCACCTATTTAGATTACTTCAGTATGAGATATGTCAATTAACAATTTGCTAAAATTGTAATTAACGGTAATAATTTAATATGATGTTATTAATGTACTTAATGTACTCGGTACATGTCGGCACCCCGACATTAGGTCGCCATCCAAAAGTGTACACCTTACAAAAATTAGTATTATTTTTTTTTTTTTTTATCTTTCTAAATTTCGTTGTATGCTTAAATTATGCTTAACGTCAGAATTCTTTAGCTCTCCAGTTAAAGAGGGAGCTTAACCTTCAACTGCACTCCCCCAAAATTTAGACTTATTTTTCTTGTATTGTAAATTAAATCATTCCTGCCTTTCCCCTTACTCGCGGAGGACGACCTTCCTCCCTTTAAAATTCCTGCCTGGGCCATTGTTACAAGAGTTGGCACCTCTCCCCCTTTAAATTCCTGCTGTAGCGTAGCCTTTACCCGAGGAGGCCGAGCCCCTCGCCCTAAATCCCTGCCTTACCCCTTACTCGAGGAGGACGACCTTCCTCCCTTTAAATTCCTGCCTGAGCTATTGTGAAAAGAGGTCGAACCTCTCCCCCTGTAAACTTCTTACTTTCAGTGATTATCGTAAGAGGCTGTAAATTCATTTCCCTCCTTCAGTGCCTCGTCCTCTATATATTTTGTGTAATAAAAATTATATGAGTGAACGAAGACTCCAATTTAGAACTGAAGTGTTTCCATTCATCCCTTCGGAAAAAAAAACTTGGTAGAAACTGTTTATTGTTACTCGGATGCTCTACGGCTAAGGCCGAGCTTAACCAACAAGGACCACCCTCGTTGGATTGTCCAAAGTGCATTCATCTTAAAAGTCGCCAGCGGGCAGCAGCTCGCGCACACGCGCGACATTTGGAGGTCCCACCGAGACCGAGACATTTTAGTTTCCCACCGCAAAAACCGTCGTTCATCAATGGATGTCCATACTTTGAAAAAATTTTTAAACACTTCATGGAATTTATTTATTCACTCTTTCGACGTTGACTTCAACCTCTTCAACTTGAACTCCGACCATCTGCAACCTCATTTTGATTCAACTCATCGTTGACCTTCAATCAACTTTCGTTTACTTGGAAATTTCTTCCTTGTAATTCTCTCTACAATCAACCATATAAATTTACCACAAAAATTTCCCTTTAAGAACTTCTCTTCGATTTGTAATCTTCAATCAATTTTTGAATTATTGTTCGTATTTTTCTCCAATCAACCGTTCGACCGTGCTTGCGTGACCGTTTGTGTGCTCCGTCGTTGCAACTGCGGGTGACCTTCAGAGTCAAGATGAGGCATCAGCTGACTTCCTCAGTCACCTCACCAAAACGTTCCTCCCCGTTTATCCGTTTATGTGATTGGTTTTAATTATTAACTACTACTTCTAAATCATTTTCTTAATTATCATTTTCTTTAATTAATTTTAGTGATTTTAATTAACTTTTATTTTTTCCCTTTTAAGTCGAACCAGTGAAGTGACTTTAAACACTTAGTCATTTTCTTAATTAATTGATTTTAATTAACTGTTCGATAGTGTAATACGTAATACAGTACTAATTAGACGTTCAGTCATTGATTCACGCATTCACGTATTCATTTATCGCCCCCAAAAATTATAAATTTTAATTTTTAAATTCTTTTTATAAAAATTAACTGCATTTTTTTTAGATTAGGATATTAATTAATATCATTTTAAACTTTATTGTGGGAAATGGATGCAATCAATCATAATACTGATTATATATCCATAACTCATTTTTTATTTAGTTGAATTTACTGTAACCCTTTTTTCTAGTGTGATTTTGAATTCGTCTGACCAATTTTTGACCCTTGCAACGAGACTTCGGTGTTGGGAGATTAAAAAATTACTCGTTGATCGCTGCTTCCGGATTTAACGCAGAGTCGCTTAATTTTGTTTTACGTTATCTCGTAACTATATAAAAAAAGTTGTTTCATTGTTTATCTCGTTTCTTTTTCTCAATTAATTTTATTCAAAATACTTAGAATTTGTTCCTTTTTTTTCTCATTGCTTGTCTCTCACATGGTTATTTTTGTTTTACACACACACTTTCGTGACAACGACACGTGTTGTGATTAACGATATCTAAACCATTACCCCCCCCCGTGAAGTACACTAATGTTGATATTGTAACTCCCTCTTCAATACTGAAACGTACAATTGATGTCCCTCATTTTCGTGGTCGCGTCAATGATAAATTTGTAGAACCCCGCCTTAAGGAGTGGTTCGGTAAAATTGACGATTCGTTTAGGGGTTGTCAGGTTTCAGATGCCGATAAAATCGGTTTTGCTTTTGATACTTGTGACCCAAATTCCGGTGACGCCTATCGCGTCCGTATTTTCTTATTAATTGGTCAAATGGACGAGTATATCATTTCTCTTGGGTAGAATTTAAACGTTATTGGCATGTAATATATAAAGGTCTGCATAAAATAACAGAGTACTGTGACAGGCAGGGATCCGTCAAATGGGTCGTTGACGTTAAAAGTATAAGAGACAGAAGAACACGCCAGTTCTGGATTTTCTTTCATTCCCTTGTTCATGAGTCATGTCGCTCTCCTTCAGTGTTGCGCAAAAACGCATCTCCCGATAATGTTGTTTCGGTAGAGAATCGGAGTGATTCCATCGACCCTTCTGGTCTGGTTAAAAGGCGTTTAATGTACCTTCTTCTGCCCCACTTTCCCAATCTACTTCCTCTTTGAGTTCTCTACATTAGGAATCTCCAAAAAGTTATTATTTTATTCCCAAAATCGATTTCAAACTCCGTTGCCCAAAGGAGACCCTTTTAGGGCGTTTTGATCTTAAATGTTAGTATAGTCTTGTTTCTGCGTCTATAGCGGATAAATTGCTGTGTCCTCTCTTTAAAGGGCCGCCATCCGTTCCACACATTCGGGATTCCGTTGGTAACCTTATTCCCGTCCTTGCGGAAACTATACTTGCCATCTGGATTGGTAATTGTGTTGTCTGTAAAGGTTTCTCATTAGTCCCTCCGGAATATTGTCCCGGTTATAATTTAGTTATTGGCCCAGAATCCCTACGACCCAACGGATTCTATTTTGACTTTTCGGCTCGATGCTTCGTCGATAAATGGTATAAAAGACGTTATTCCCTTCTCTGGTGCGACGCACCCGAGCAGGACCTTTCTTGTGACGATGAAACGTCACCCTTAGAAAATTTGGGTAATCCTAACCCAACTTCCTTCTCTAACTCAGTTGTCTCTGAACCGTTTGTTTCCGCTTGTTCTTCAAATGAATTTCCTTCGAGGCTAGAACTCAGCCTCTCCTGATGATGATTTTTGTGATGCATCTTGTGACAGTGTTTGTGATGCTAATGTTGAAAACAGTAACGACAAAAATAAAATTGTTGATTTATGTAATTATAAAGGTACTTTTGTTGAAAGTTTTTATAATGAAACTTTAGTTGAAAGTAACAAAGCTAACAAAGACCCAAAAATCCACTCTAAGGCTAGCCCGAGAGAAAAGAAAGAGGAGGGGGTTAAAAGAGGAGAATAAGGGGTTAAGTAAGTAGCAACACCTATCATTCGTCGGTTAACATTCATTCAGAAAAAGAGAAAAAAAGACTCACCATCATCATCCGCCGGCCACTGCCGACAAGTCAGAAAATAGTCGAAGAGAATAGGAGAGGGGTGAAAGATGAAAAGAAGTTAAATAAAAACGCTTACAAACCATGCAAACACAGTCTTAACTCACTGTCATACCATGCAAACTACTGTATAGACATGCAAGTAAAGAGAGTTACAGACATGCAAGTAAGGAGAGGATAAGAAAAAAAAAGTAGGTAAAGTTAAACAAAAAGGGGTTAGTTTACGCTACGAGCTACATCTACGTTCGTGTTAGTCTAATTTTTTTTTTTAATAATTTTATTGCTGGCATCACAAGCTGGCGTGTCACAAGCTGGCATTAATCGTCAACAGACTCATCCTCGACCACCACCCCCAGAGCTCCTGTTACTAATTGTTGTTATTTTAAACAACGTCAATATTTTTAAAATGCCAATCAAGACGGTCCTTAAACATATTAACGCTTGTAGAGTTAACGACTGACGCGGGAAGATTATTCCATTTATCAATTACTTTAAACGTAAAGAAGTTTTTAGCGATATTAGTAATGAAACGTCTGCCACGCAACTTAATTCCGTTATTACGAGTATTGCTATTATCGAAAGTGAACAGTTTCTCAAAATTTACGTTATCGATGTTATTAACGATTTTGAAAACTTCAATAAGCTCCCCCTTAATCTCCTAGTTTCGAGTGAATGCAAGTCTAACACTTTAAGCCTATCTTCATAAGGCTTGTTGCGCAATTACAAAATTAGTTTCGTGGCACGACACTGAACCCTTTCTAACCTATCCGTATCCACACGCAAATACGGGCACCAAAACTGAACGGCATATTCTAAATGAGGCCTGACTAGGGACTTGTAAAGGGGTAATATAATATCCTTCGATTTAAATTCGAAATTACGCGCTATGAAGCCTAACATCCTATTAGCTTTTGCGCAAGACTCCAGTCACTGGTTCCTAACCTTTAAATCCTTAGATACGCGTACGCCTAAATCTATCATACTTTCTCGTCAACGCTCACTAACTCTCTATCATCCATCGTGTACGTGTAATTAGTGTTACGAGATGTAAATGGGGATGTGACTAATCCTTTATTAGATGCAAATTCAGACTACTTGGATGATTGCTGTGTAACTGATGTTGAAAATCAGAATTTATTTTATTCTCACCATGGTCAGGACAACCACGTTGGTCCCAATGGCCATGACTTGTACGATGATTTAGACACTGCTCCTCAAATTGTTAGTAATTTTAGTCACTCGGACATTGATTCAACTGATTCGGTTAGTTCAATTGATATAGTTCATTCAGTGAACTTTGGTCAAGAAGACCTTGTTTTTGGTTTAGATGAATCAGATGTCCATGCATGTCCCAAAGAGGACGCGAATTTTGTTACTGATGTTGTTTTTGATTAAGATGGATCAGATATCCATGTATGTCCTAAGGAAGACGCGAATCTTATTACTAATATTGTTTTAGATGGTCAGGATGACCATGTTTCTGATAACTTTTCTCCACAGGACCCTAATTATTTTGAGTTTACTTCGGCCAACGGCCAATCGACCATGCCGCCTCGTTTTAGTGGTCATAAAGATGACCCTGTTTTTAATTTTTTTGGTCATGATGACCGTCATCTTGTTTCAGATGATGTTTTTCTGCTTCAGTAGCAGTAGCAGTTGGGGAAGATGCCCCGCAAGGTCCTTTAGGCGAGCCAGTTTTTATGAATGTTGGAAATGATTTTGATAATCATTGTGATGTTTATGAGGACAGTAACAGTCTAGTAACGAATCGATCATGTCCCAATGACTTCTTGTTAAACTCCGTTAATTTGTGTTTTGAGCAGAGTGGCAAGCAATCTTTTCCTAAAGAGCAAAGTGCTCACGTAAAGACGTATTGTCAATTTCAGACATCATGTCTCCCCAGTTGGTGACCCAATTCCCCTGATTTCAATATTCCAAATTTTGTTTTTCCTTCCAATACTCCAACCCCGCGCGAAACCATCGATGGTGCAGACGAAGCATGTTCACATGTTTCGGAGACGCCTTCTTGGGCTCATGAAATGGAGCTTTTTGACGAGAGCTCACAAATTTTCATAAAAACTTCTGTCAACAACTAAGCAGTTTTGGCTCTTGTTGAAGACTGCTGTCAGACGAATTACATTAAACAACACGTATACAAGAAGTTACTCAAGATGGCTACGGGAAAATTCGATTTGCATTCTCGTTTGACCTGCATTGATGATGGTTGGGAAGAATACAGTACCGGAGAAATTAATTTTTCCATTGAGTTTGATTCAGTCCCTTATCTGACCGCATTTGTGGTCGTATCTGAAGTACACTGGGATGGAGATTTACTCCTGGGGATGAATTTCTTTATTTCGCACGATTTTTATGTGGCCGATAGAGAAGCAGGCCTAATTCGAGGAGAGAACCCACCTTTCGAGTATGTTTGTCACCCCTATTCTTCTGTCTTTTCAGCTGAGGGTGAAAGACTCGTTTCAGAGAGCCCGACGGACTCTATGGAACCAGTTCAAAATAAAAAAGAACTGCTACTAGATGGGGAAGATTCTTCATCAATTGTCAATTGTTCCATTCTAGTTCCGACGAACGAAAAACTAGAAAGAAAACATACCTTTGGTAATTTTGAGTATGAAGACTCGAATGTCTTCACAGTAGACCCCTGTGACTCCATCGATAGCGAATCACTCCCTTCAGTTACAATTAGGCCGGAACTTGAAGTTCCCAGTGTTGTGGTTATTCCAAATAAATTTGAAGACATCTCCTTTAAGTCCCGATTTGGCCATTTCGCTTGAATCCCTATTTAAGGAAGATGACTTGATTTTGTTTTCAAAGGTAGAGGGATTTCCACCCAATTCCGAGGATAAGCCCATAGGTGACGGGAGCGAACTCGAACCTACTCCACCGTCGGAAGTTGTACACGCAGAAGGGCAAGCGCGAAATATTCCTCAGTACCATAATATGATCGTTCCATCGATCATTTTCATTTTTCTTCCGCAAATTCATGTTTTCGCCCTTCTTGCATCCTATTTTGCGGATGTTACTCTTTGGCTCTTCCTGGATCCTCTTCTGAAACCAGTGAAAGCCATTCTTCTAAATCCCGAAACACCACCTCCTTTTTTAGTGAGCAATGCACGCATGGCCAGTCCACTGCTTCCTGGCATGTTGCGAATTCCGTTAACCGTATGACCAACATGCCCGCTCGCATGACAACCTAACCATGCGCCTAATATATCTTGCTCCGTATGTTCGTGAAATTTACCCGTATGACTGAACATACCCTAAATTTTGGTTAAGTTGTTTTTTTTGTTTTTATTCTTAATTTATTCTTAATTATACGGAATCTATAACCACTTGTTCAGTTCAGTATAGTTTATAATTGAATTCCATTTTTCAACTTTTTATTCTTGATTATTTTTTATTCAATTAATCTTGAGTAATTGTCATTAAATTGTTATTATACCATTTGTTAAGGTACCAACCAAAATTATAGCCAAATTTTGACACACTATACCAGAATGCCATTTTTTCCCATTCTAATAATTCTGTTACACCATTTCAATATTACTAATTACATAACTGTACCCTCACCATGAATCCCACCTGTTATTACCTATGCCCCGTTAACTCGTCAAATAAAATTCAATTACCGTACTGATACTTCTGGTCAATATTAATGGTGATATACTGTTAATATATGCCGATGAATGTTACTAGTCGAATTTAATTTTGTGTCTAAATTCAGTTTCCAATACCGCTTAATTTACTTTAATTAATTTAGTTCTTTTAAGTGCGTTTTTTTTTATTACCTTAATACGTGCAACTGATTTAATTACATCAAATCTAGAATCCCAATTGAATTTTATTACTTTTGACACCTATTCGAATTCACTTTCCTTCCGTACCTCAAGTCACTTTTACATTGAAACTCGTACGCAAAAATACTACAAAAAGTCTACGGATACTGATTACACTTTCACCCAATTACACTCACCCACACTCTGAAACACTCTTGTAATCATTGGCATACTTATTGGAAAGGAAAATCACTTCATATCCTACTTTTATCAGACAAACCTAATTCTAAAATCATTAGCTACCCCGATAAATTATATTTAATTGCAGGTAACTGTTTGATATTTACTCTGGATTATTTGAATTCATTTAATCTTAATTGCTGCTTACAATATACAGGGTGTACATAAAGTCAGGATCTATTTTTGTGAAGCACTTGGAAATTATATGGAATTCAATCATAAAATGATAAAGTGGTAACATTTATTAAATAATTAAGAGTAGGATTCGACGTGACGCCCATCAGTATCCCTGCACAGCTCAAATCGTTCCGCAGCATTTCTAAACACATTCTGGAGCATTTGCGGGGTTATGTTATCTGCAGCAGTTCGTATACGTGTACGTAAGTTTTCAAGACTCGTAATCTTCGTCTGATAGACGTGCGATTTGATAAAGCCCCATGCAAAGAAATCTAAAGGGGTTAAATCTGGTGATCTCGCTGGCCAAGGTCTGTTGCTTCCGCGTCCGATCCAGCGATTTGGAAAGCGTCCATTTAGATAATCCTGAACAATTTTGGCATAGTGACAAAGAGCACCATCATGTTGATAGACGACGGGGATAGGATTGTTAGTACCGTCGTCTATCAACATGATGGTGCTCCTTGTCACTATGCCAAAATTGTTCAGGATTATCTAAATGGACGTTTTCCAAATCGCTGGATCGGACGCGGAAGCAACAGACCTTGTGTTGCGAGATGACCAGATTTAACCCCTTTAGATTTCTTTGCATGGGGCTTTATCGAGTCGCACGTCTATCAGACGAAGATTACGAGTCTTGAAAACTTACGTACACGTATACGAACTGCTGCAGATAACATAACCCCGCAAATGCTTCAGAATGTGTTTAGAAATGCTACGGAACGATTTGAGCTGTGCAGGGATACTGATGGGCGTCACGTCGAATCCTACTCTTAATTATTTAAAAATGTTACCACTTTATCATTTTATGATTGAATTCCTTATAATTTCCAAGTGCTTCACAAAAATAGATCCTGACTTTATGCACACCCTGTATAATCTTGCCTGTTGCCTTATTTAAGTTATTTTAACCAACCTCTAAGCTAATCCGTTCTTCAAAATTTCATAATTCACCACTGACCACTAAGGATTTAGTTCTTCACGAGATGAACCAATTACTCTCATATTCTACATACTACTGTACATACCCATTCAGCTATACACCCCTACAACCCATATTTATACATACTTATACGCAATTACGTATATATAACTTCAACTATAAATTCCTTTTCCCCATTTTTGGGCAAATCACCAACCACTTACACTCTATACCTAATGCACGTAAAAACACATGTGACCCCAGGTCTATACATCGTCCATTACGAAATTCTATCTTTTTTCTCCCTGCATATTTTTAATGGTTAACAACATCTAAGTATCTAAAACTGTAACTAAATAAATTTTAATGTTTCTACTAAATTTATTTTACTTTTCTTTAAATAAATTTTAAAATAATACCAACTTATTCGGACTTGCCATAAGTTTACATTCTGCGACCGTTCTCCCACCGCTAAAGACTCCATCCACCGATAAAATTTAATTCGATTTTTACCTACCATAGTGAATAAGATTAGTTTATTAACTGTACGATCATGATAACTTCGGAAATTCTTATCTCTGTCCGTTCTGACGGATTAAACCACTTCAAATAGTTATATGAATTGAAAATTCCTAGACCTTTAAATTTGAATTTTCCTTTTAACCATTATTTATTATGTATGTATCTTTTTCCGTACAATCATCTTAATCCAGGTAATCCTTCCGAATTTATCACGGTTCAATAGGTAATCTTGTTACTATAACGTTGGGCAAACTTAAAATTTAAATTAAATTAGATTCAATCCTGTAATTGGAACTTTAACTGAAATAATTAAGTCAAAATGCCAGTAATAACTTAGATGGTTCATTAGTTTATAAGATTGTTTATGTAGTATGATTGCTACAACTGATCATACTTATAATTTTTTTAAAGGAGACAACTTCGGACTTTATCGTACTTTCTTGATCTAGTGGTTCCACTACAATCCTAGTAATCGGACCTCAACCTTTTTAATTCACCTGTTGTAATTTTAAAATTTTTTCCCTTGATTTCTTTTTATTTCAGTAATATAATTGTCATTCTTCCCACTAAATTGCCTTGATTAGTCCATCCCGAAATTGTCACTGTTTCATTTTTTAATATATTGTTAATAAACTTTCACCCCACCATCAAATCCTTTTTCACAGGAGGGAGCAGTGTCACAACCATGCGACCTACCATTTATATGGTTGAGCAGTATCCAAGTTTGTGCCATTAGAAGTTCACTGTAAGAAGCGAATGTCCCTTAACTGCGTCTCTCTAATTCGTCTCCTTTAATTTCTTCCAATAATGACTTATACTGTACGTACAAAGCAAATCACTACGACGTCATACAGTAACTTAATTTCCTTATACCTTGAATACTGAATCACGTTTTTAGTATGTGGATATCTTCCGTATTCAATGTAGGGTAAATTCTTTAATAATAATAAAAATTTCACTCTCTATTAGTCATTATTTATATGCTGTGTCCTGTCTGGTGCTATACAATATAAATATTATTCGACCATACTCATTCATACATCCATGTTCTTTTTTGACCGCTATCCTTTATCAATTTTATTACTTATTCATTCATCTACCTATTGTCTACTTATGCCCTATCAACCTATCAGTCCATGTGTACTCGTGTCTATATTACGCACATAACTTATTGTGTGACAACCGATATGTGTACAATACTTTGTGCAGTCGTACATGTCCCTTGATGATCGTGATTACGTACATGTATATACGTCCACATGTATTCTTTTTACTTTTCTTTTAATTATTTCACCTCTCGCAAGATATTCGTTAATGCTGATATGGATGTTCGAATTCCGATGACGTCGCCAAAAGTGAGCCTCTCAATCTGAACTCTTCTCTCTTGCTTCTACTACCAATTTATAACGTTAAGATTTTATGTTCTTATGTTATTATACATAATATACTGTATTGTTTCCATGCCAGGCCACTGGTTCGTTATCTGCTTACGTCACATAGTTATCCACGTTCTCATATAACTTCAACTATAAATTCCTTTTCCCCATTTTTGGGCAAATCACCAACCACTTACACTCTATACCTAATGCACGTAAAAACACGTGACCCCAGGTCTATACATCGTCCATTACGAAATTCTATCTTTTTTCTCCCTGCATATTTTTAATGGTTAACAACATCTAAGTATCTAAAACTGTAACTAAATAAATTTTAATGTTTCTACTAAATTTATTTTACTTTTCTTTAAATAAATTTTAAAATAATACCAACTTATTCGGACTTGCCATAAGTTTACATTCTGCGACCGTTCTCCCACCGCTAAAGACTCCATCCACCGATAAAATTTAATTCGATTTTTACCTACCATAGTGAATAAGATTAGTTTATTAACTGTACGATCATGATAACTTCGGAAATTCTTATCTCTGTCCGTTCTGACGGATTAAACTCCACTTCAAATAGTTATATGAATTGAAAATTCCTAGACCTTTAAATTTGAATTTTCCTTTCAACCATTATTTATTATGTATGTATCTTTTTCCGTACAATCATCTTAATCCAGGTAATCCTTCCGAATTTATCACGGTTCAATAGGTAATCTTGTTACTATAACGTTGGGCAAACTTAAAATTTAAATTAAATTAGATTCAATCCTGTAATTGGAACTTTAACTGAAATAATTAAGTCAAAATGCCAGTAATAACTTAGATGGTTCATTAGTTTATAAGATTGTTTATGTAGTATGATTGCTACAACTGATCATACTTATAATTTTTTTAAAGGGGACAACTTCGGACTTTATCGTACTTTCTTGATCTAGTGGTTCCACTACAATCCTAGTAATCGGACCTCAACCTTTTTAATTCACCTGTTGTAATTTTAAAATTTTTTCCCTTGATTTCTTTTTATTTCAGTAATATAATTGTCATTCTTCCCACTAAATTGCCTTGATTAGTCCATCCCGAAATTGTCACTGTTTCATTTTTTAATATATTGTTAATAAACTTTCACTCCACCATCAAATCCTTTTTCACAGGAGGGAGCAGTGTCACAACCATGCGACCTACCATTTATATGGTTGAGCAGTATCCAAGTTTGTGCCATTAGAAGTTCACTGTAAGAAGCGAATGTCCCTTAACTGCGTCTCTCTAATTCGTCTCCTTTAATTTCTTCCAATAATGACTTATACTGTACGTACAAAGCAAATCACTACGACGTCATACAGTAACTTAATTTCCTTATACCTTGAATACTGAATCACGTTTTTAGTATGTGGATATCTTCCGTATTCAATGTAGGGTAAATTCTTTAATAATAATAAAAATTTCACTCTCTATTAGTCATTATTTATATGCTGTGTCCTGTCTGGTGCTATACAATATAAATATTATTCGACCATACTCATTCATACATCCATGTTCTTTCTTGACCGCTATCCTTTATCAATTTTATTACTTATTCATTCATCTACCTATTGTCTACTTATGCCCTATCAACCTATCAGTCCATGTGTACTCGTGTCTATATTACGCACATAACTTATTGTGTGACAACCGATATGTGTACAATACTTTGTGCAGTCGTACATGTCCCTTGATGATCGTGATTACGTACAAGTAAATACGTTCACATGTATTCTTTTTACTTTTTCTTTTAATTATTTCACCTCTCGCAAGATATTCGTTAATGCTGATATGGATGTTCGAATTCCGATGACGTCGCCAAAAGTGAGCCTCTCAATCTGAACTCTTCTCTCTTGCTACTACTACCAATTTATAACGTTAAGATGTTATGTTATGTTATGTTATTATAATATACTGTATTGTTTCCATGCCAGGCCACTGGTTCGTTATCTGCTTACGTCACATAGTTATCCACGTTCTCATTACTTGTACTTACTATTTCTACCTAATTGTCATTCAAATTCTATGCTACTTGTGTTACGTTATCATAAATGTCTGTGTACTTCCAATGGAAAGTACACTGTATTTTTCCTCCGTTTTCATCATCGCTGGCTTTTAGGCTTTCGAACTATGATAACCAACCATTCTTCTAATAATATTTGACATAATTTGGCGTAATTATTCATAACTATAAATATATAACATTGTTGTTAACCTCCTTTAAATTATAGAACAACGGAGAACTCTCCTTCATTATATAAATTGTATCACCTATTTAGATTACTTCAGTATCAGATATGTCAATTAACAATTTGCTAAAATTGTAATTAACGGTAATAATTTAATATGATGTTATTAATGTACTTAATGTACTCGGTACATGTCGGCACCCCGACATTAGGTCGCCATCCAAAAGTGTACACCTTACAAAAATTAGTATTATTTTTTATTTTATTTTTTTATCTTTCTAAATTTCGTTGTACGCTTAAATTATGCTTAACGTCAGAATTCTTTAGCTCTCCAGTTAAAGTGGGAGCTTAACCTTCAACTGCACTCCCCTAAAATTTAGACTTATTTATTTCTTGTATTGTAAATTAAATCATTCCTGCCTTACCCCTTACTCGCGGAGGACGACCTTCCTCCCTTTAAAATTCCTGCCTGGGCCATTGTTACAAGAGTTGGCACCTCTCCGCCTTTAAATTCCTGCTGTAGCGTAGCCTTTACCCGAGGAGGCCGAGCCCCTCGCCCTAAATTCCTGCCTTACCCCTTACTCGCGGAGGACGACCTTCCTCCCTTTAAATTCCTGCCTGAGCTATTGTGAAAAGAGGTCGAACCTCTCCCCCTGTAAACTTCTTACTTTCAGTGATTATCGTAAGAGGCTGTAAATTCATTTCCTTCCTTCATTGTCTCGTCCTGTATATATTTTGTGTAATAAAAATTATATGAGTGAACGAAAACTCCAATTTAGAACTGAAGTGTTTCCATTCACCACTTCATAAAAAAAAACTTGGTAGAAACTGTTTATTGTTACTCGGATGCTCTTCGGCTAAGGCCGAGCTTAACCAACAAGGACCACCCTCGTTGGATTGTCCAAAGTGCATTCATCTTAAAAGTCGCCAGCGGGCAGTGCCTCGCGCACACGTAAGAGGCTGTAAATTCATTTTCCTCCTTCAGTGCCTCGTCCTGTATATATTTTGTGTAATATAAATTATATGAGTGAACGAAGACTCCAATTTAGAACTGAAGTGTTTCCATTCACCCCTTCGGAAAAAAAACTTGGTAGAAACTGTTTATTGTTACTCGGATGCTCTACGGCTAAGGCCGAGCTTAACCAGCAAGGACCACCCTCGTTGGATTGTCCAAAGTGCATTCATCTTAAAAGTCGCCAGCGGGCAGTGGCTCGCGCACACGTGCGACATATATATATATACAGTATATATATATATATATATATATATAATTTATATATATAAATATATATATATATATATAACTATATATAAAACGGGTGTGCCATAAAAAAGGGTACATTTTAAAACAGCTATAAAATCAAGATTTGTTATTTAATTTTAATAAAACTTCTACACAATAAAACGTATTTATCTATATGCAAACAAGTTTTCAAACTAAAATATCAAATAATTCAAATTCTATCAACATTTAACGAAAGAGTATGATTTTTCTACTTAACATGCAAAAATTATTAAACCTTTTTAATATTTTTTTATAAAAATAATTTTTAACGTAAAATTTACCTGAAATTATTAAGAAAATTGTTTGAAATGCTTTCCTTCCAGTTCAATACTTTTTTTATTCTTAACCAGAATTCATCTATGGCTCGATTTACTTGTTCCTGTGGCAGCTCTTCCCACTTTTGAATGATGATCTCGCGTAAATGAGCGACATCTTTTATCCTAGTTCTGTAGACTTGCTCTGCTAAGTTCTCCCATATTACAGCCAATAATAAAAAAAGTTATTGAAATGGAAGGCAAGTATTTCGAACAATTTTTTTAATAATGTCAGGTAAATTTTACGATAAAAATTGTTTTCATAAAAAATATTAAAAAGGTTTAATCATTTTTGCATGTTAAGTAGAAAAATCATACTCTTTTGTTAAATGTTGATAGAATTTGAATTATTTTATATTTTAGTCTGAAAACGTGTTTGCAAATAGATAAATACATATGTTTCATTGTGTAGAAGCTTTATTAAAATTAAATGAAAAATGTTGATTTTATAGCCTTTTTAAAAGGTACCCTTTTTTTATGGCACACCCGTTATATACAGGGTGTCCGAGAATTATCTGTACAATGTTTGGCTGTTATTAAAAGTCAACCATGAAGTGTAGAAATTCCAGTGTTGTCCCATTTTACAGAGAATCTCATTATATTTTTTCTGATACCACGTTTTGACAAGTTTTTTTAGAAATGTACGCGGGTGACAGACATTGATGATTTAAAAGCAAGAATCACAGCTGCTATCGAGCAAATTGATGTGGATATGCTGCAGCGTACATGGCAACATTTGGAGTATCGATTGGATGTTTTGCGAATCACTAATAGTGCACATATCGAATGTTTGTAACAACGTTACTTTAATAAAAGAAACTTTTGAAAATACAGATTCTAAATAATCTTGTTCAAGAATTTGGATCTTTTCCGTTTGACACACATGGTTCGATTTTATTTTAAATTTTTACACAGACGTAGTTTTGCATGTCGATTACGAAAATCAGAACTATTTTTTGGAGAAATTAATAATAAAAAAGTTACAACCCTTTAAAGTATTTTATTAATATTATTGACAAAAATCAACACCAATTAATATTTTCGATTAAATGTTGCGATGCACTGTAGCATTTTTTGGAACTGGTCGCAGTTTTCGTGTATACTATAAACACCCAGGAATGTCTGTCAGTCAGTCCGTCACGCTCAGTTTGTCAGTCGGTCACGCTGAGGAACGTTTGTCGGTCACGCTCAGGAACGTTTAGGTTAAGTCGTGATATTTTCGTTAGCTTTAACCAAAATATCACGACTTAACCTAACCAATCGTCAAGGGCGTACAATTACCCTAAAAAAATAAATAAAAAAATAAATTTATTTTTATTTAACCAAACTAGCACGACTTAACCTAACCAATCGTCAATGCCGTACAGTATAAAGAATCCTCTTCTCTTAATATATAAAAAATAAAAAAAATTTGTTTTTTATTTATTTTTTTAGGTTAATTGTACGCCCTTGACGATTGGTTAGGTTAAGTCGTGATAGTTTGGTTAATTTTTGCTACCCGCGACCGGCACGAAGGGCGGGTCTTAGGCTAGTTGTAACTTTTTTATTATTAATTTCTCCAAAAAATGGTTCTGATTTTCGTAATCGGCATGCAAAACTACGTCTGTGTAGAAATTTAAAATAAAATCGAACCATGTGTGTCAAACGGAAAAGATCCAAGAATTTTACGTGTGTTATCAAGAATTTTATTAAAAGATGAAATTGTACAGATAATGTTCGGACACACTGGAATTTCTAAAAAATTTGTCAAAACTTGGTATCAGAAAAAACTTAATGAGATTCTCTGTAAAATGGGACAAAACTGGAATTTCTATACTTCATGGTTGACGTTTAATAACAGCCAAAAATTGTACAGATAATTCTCGGACACCCTGTATATAAAAAAATTTGTTTCATTTTAGTTTTCTTACCTGAACGAAGAGTAGTGGGTTTCCTAGAAAAGCTTCGTAATTTTTAATGCTTTTATTTTTTATTTCTAATTGGGACTTTTAACTTGTTGTATGTACAGAAACACTACATTGACCTTACTTAGTTGGTATGCACTGCAACTTTAAGTAAGAAATTAGTTGATTGTATTTTGATACTCAACTGTAAATGTGTCGGTCATAACGAACATTTTCACATTCTAACAAAGCTTTTTGTAATGTAATATTTCGCATCCATTCCTCAAGCCTTATTCATAATTTATATAAATTTATTATGTGATGTAAGAAAACTAAAGGTGTTAACATCAGTTTATTGTCCGTAAGAATGTTTTAGTCATTACACCACCTTTTAAAGCTAATATTATTTCTTCGTAAAATCGCACACGATTTTGTTTGGGATTAGTTTACTGCGACTTAATTCTCAAATTTCGAATCGCTTATCCTGGATAAAGTTTCGCCGAACAACTCGTGATTCTCTCTCTTGGTTTCGTTCTGTGACTATCAACACCTTTCGTGGGGGGTCCTTGTAATCATTAACAATCGTGATTGAGTCATCATTAAATAATTAAGTCACCAAGTCGTGAAAAAGAAGTCACCATCAAGACGGAACTTTGTTTTCACTGGGTACAAAGCCAACCACTATCATTTGTATTTATTTCATATTTTTTAGTTTATCTTAATTTTTTTTTATTTTTCATATCGTCATTATATATTTATACGTTATATATACAGTATATATATATATATCTAGATTTATCCATGTTTAATAATTATCAAACCCTCGCCTATTCAGTGGAATTACTTACACTTGTATATTAATGATGTAAATTGAAATAATCAATAGAAAGTAATGGGTTTTTCCGGGAAACAACATCTAGTTGTTTTGAAAATTTAGTTTATCTCCCAAAATAGTTTCCCCATCTACCCGACATTTATATAAACACGGACAGAGTCAAGAAATGGAGCGGATAAACCGTATTCATCCGAAAAATTGGGAAAGAATTAATTTCTGAGTGTGAACCACTCGTATAACGTTTCGATCTCAGTAGTGGCGCTAGATCAGATTTACTATCTACTTCAATTTAAAATCTATCTTAACCCTTTAAGCCCTGAATTTTTTGTAGGGTTAAGTTATGAATGCGTGTATTTGAAACGTTAGCAATTGGCATCTTCAGTCCTTAAAGGGTTAAATTAATTAATATTAAGAAGATTGTCCAATTACTCTTCTCGTAACCCTTAGGTCAGGACAAATACTGGACGATATAAAAACTAGGTAGAATTGGAAACAAATAACCCACATAACATGACTGTGGTAAGGTGTGAAAATACTTAACGAGGAAAGAGTAAAACGAATACGATAGGCAGAGAGCGGTTTCGCGAATACGATAGGCATAGAGCGGCTGACGTTATTTATTTAGACTTTAAAAAAGCGTTCGATACAGTCTCGCATAGAAGATTAATTGCGAAGGTTAAAGAGCACGGAATACGCGGTCAGGTAGCTAACTGGTTAGAGGAATGGCTTCGTGCTAGAAAACAGAGGGTCGTTGTTAATGGTAGTGAATCGGAGTGGTTTGGTGTAGGTAGCGGTGTCCCACAGGGTTCAGTGTTAGGCCCATTGCTATTCATAATCTACATTAACAACATAGATGTAGGCTTGACCAGTAACGTGTCAAAATTCGCGGACGATACTAAAATAAGCGGTGAAGTTGTTAATGTGGATGATAGAAATAGGCTCCAAGACGATGTAAATAGGATTATGGAGTGGTCGGATAAGGGGCAGATGCAATTTAACGTAGACAAATGTAAAATTTTGCATATAGGTTCTCTTAACAATAATTACACGTACACGATGGACAAGAGACAGCGAGCGTTGACAGGAAGTAGATTTAGGCGTACGGGTATCTAAGGATTTAAAAGTTAGGAATCAGTGCCTGGAGTCTTGAGCAAAAGCTAATAGGATGTTAGGCTTCATAGCGCGTAATTTCGAATTTAAATAGAAGAATATTATATTGCCCCTTTACAAGTCCCTAGTCAGGCCTCATTTAGAATATGCCGTTCAGTTTTGGTGCCCGTATTTGCGTGAGGATATGGATAGGTTAGAAAGGGTTTAACGTCGTGCCACGAAACTAATTCCGTCATTGCGCAACAAGCCTTATGAAGATAGGATTAAAGAGTTAGACTTGCATTCACTCGAAACTAGGAGATTAAGGTGGGTGCTTATTGAAGTTTTCAAAATCGATAATAAAAACAATAACGTAAATTTTGGCAAACTGTTCACTTTCGATTATAGCAATACTCGTAATAACGGATTTAGGTTGCGTGGCAGACGTTTCATTACTAACATCGCTAAAAACGTTTTTACGTTTAAAGTAATTGATAAATGGAATAATCTTCCCGCGCCCGTCGTGAATTCTACTAGTGTTAATATGTTTAAGAATCGTTTAGATAGGCATTTTCAAAATATTAACTTTGTTTAAAATAATAAAACAATTAGCAACAGGAGCTCTGGGGATGGTGGTCGCGGATGAGTCTGTTGACGATTAATGCCAGCTTCTGATATGCCAGCGTGTGATGCCAGCAACAAAATTATTATTAAAAAAAAAAAATTAGACTAACACGAACGTAAATGTAGCTCATAGCGTAAACTAACCCACTTTTTGTTATACTGTACCTACTTTTTTTATCCTTTTCTTATCCTCTCTTTACTTGCATGTCTGTAGTTTGCATGGTATGACAGTGAGTTAAGACTGTGTTTGCATGGTTTGTAAGCGTTCTTATTTTATTTCTTTTCATCTTTCACCCCATTCCTATTCTCTTCGACTATTTTTCCGATTTGTCGGCAGTGGCCGGCGGATGATGATGGGAGTCTTTCTTTTTCTGAATGAATTTTAACCCACGAATGATAGGTTTTGCTACTTACTTAACCGCTTTTTCTCCTCTTTTAACCCCCTTACTCTTTCCTTTCTCTCGGGCTAACCTTAGAGTGGATCTTAGGGTCTTTGTGAGCCTTAGCTTCTGTAGATCTGTAGATCCTAAAAAATAAGTTCAACAAAATCACACCATTAAAAAACATTATACTATTAAAAAAATACGCCATAAAAACTGATTATAGTTACCAGATGATTACAAATGACCTTCCCGATTTTAAAAATTATTATGAAAAAACGAACAAAACTACAGCGAAAAGCAAGATATACAAATGAAAGATATTTCAGGGAATTTTTATTTGTAATATTGAACACGTCAGAGATAGCTCAAAAGTTAACGTGTTTTGTGCTCTTACCGCTGAGAAAGCGTACGGCCCATTCTTCTTTGCTGAAGAAAAAATTAACAGTATCACTTATCGCGATATGCTACAGCTGTGGCTAGTGCCCCATCTGCTAGAGGACAAAGCTGATGTGTGGTTTTAGAAGGATGGTGCGCCATCCCATTTCCGCAATGAGGTTACAACATTCATTAATGAGCAATTGCCTGATCATTGAATCGGGCGTGGGGGTCCATTTCTTGGGCTACTCATTCGCCCGATCAAACCCCCCTTGACTTCTTCCTCTGGGGGCTATGTTCAACATGAAGTTTTTGTCCAATCAATAGCAACAACTTTGGAACATTTGAAGGAAAGAATACGTGAGGCTGTCAAAAACGTTCAGTGATATGGTACAAAATGTACAGAGGGAGACAGAATACCGCTTTGATGTCTGAAGAGCCACGAAAAGAGCTCATATTAACTACAATAGTTTGTAAGTAAAACTTTTTGAGTTCTTTATTTGTATTTCTTGCTTTTCGCTGTAGCTTTGTTAGTTTTTTCATAGTAACTGTTTAAAATCAGGAAGATCATTTGTAATCACCCGATATATTAATGATGTCAAGAAGTATTGTAATTACAGTACGTTTTTATTTGTTCTGTACACCGCCGTTCCCGTCGCAAAATTTTTGCAGGATAGTGGATACGGAGGTATTAACATCATTACATCAACATATTGAAAAATTAGAAGTGGCCGAAAGAAGAAAATAATATCTACCGAAGATACCAAGGAAATAAGAAAGAAGATTTATTTGCTGAAGACACTTCAGGAAGAATCATCACTGAAAAAAAGAAGAGCACGTCAATACACGACAATGTTTTGAGTCTACAAAGGCCACAAGAACATCGAATTTAACTTTATGCATAGAGATCGAAGAAACCACTACTCGACTACAATTTTAGAACAGGAAACGACTATACGCCTACAGTATTGGAGCAACTAACGACTACAAGACTACTATGGGAGGTCGACTACAATAATTCACTGCACAACACAATTTCTGTCCTTTGCACATATTCTGCTGATTTACATGTATTTTGATGCGCTGATTACGAATATGTTATTATTTTTTCTCTAACACCGACCATTTTTCCAGAAAACTACGTTAATGTTCCACAAAAATTATGCAAATTATATCAAACGCCTGCTAAGCAAAGGAACAGCCCTACCGATATTGGTCATTATTGTGATACGTGTTGCTCACTGATTGGTTATTCGAAATATTGTGTTGGTCTGTGATTGGTCTAAAGGTGGTCAGATGATTTCACAGTGGCTGCCAAGTGGAAATTTTTTATTTTCTTTCATTGTTTCAAGTGTTCTGTTGATGTTTGGTGTTAAGGTACTTTTCTGCTGGATCTACTGTGTTTATTAACTTCTTTTGTCGAAAACATTCATTGCTTTCGCGTTTTAACTTCAATAATGTCTAGAAAATGTGTAACCAGTGCCCATTTATTTTGTTATGTGTGTGGCGAATTAACCTTGAAATCCCCAAAACAAACATTTACCCCTCTGATTAAAAAGGCATATAAATTATATTTTGGATGCAAAGTGGGTGATCAGGATAGAAGCTGGGCTCCCCACATATGTTGCAATTCGTGTGCAAGGATCTTAAGAGCGTGGTTACAAGGTTCACGTCCATCAATGCCGTTTGCTCTCCCTATAGTCTGGAGAGAACCAAAAGATCATGTTAGTGACTGCCACTTTTGTTTAACAAATATACGAGGTTTCTCTTCGAAATCCAAACATGCAATACGATACCCAAACCTGTCGTCAGTTATGGGACCAGTTTCTCACGATGAAATCCTGCCATTTCCTAAACCACCAAAATATTGGGCTTTCGACAAGGAATATTGCCACCCCGAAATTGAAATTGAACCACAAGCAGCCAGTGAGCTTGCAGATCCAGAATTTCTACCATCCACATCATCGTCACCTCACCTTATTACACAGGCAGACCTAAATAATCCTGAACTTCTAGGACCTCGGCTGCAAGGGTGGAATCTTTTAGAAAAGGGCACTAACATAACATAACGTCAGAATGATTTCATTACCTTTGTTTCTACAAGTGATGGTATTGTGTTTTGTAATGATGTAGACAATTTAATGGAGTCTTTGGGGCATCAACACAAGCCGGAGGAATGGCGTCTCCAGTATTCATTGATTCCTCCAAATTAAGTTTGAAGGCAGTGCTTCTACACAACGGAAATACTTATCCTGCTGTCCCAATTACATATGCAGTCCACATAAGAGAAACATATGAGAATTAGTGATGTAGGTCACATCCGCATCCGCATCCGCATCCGCGGAACATCCGCACATTTTCTCGCATCCGCATCCGCGGAACATCCGCACATTTTCTCGCATCCGCATCCGCACCCGCATCCGCACTTTGGACTGCGGATGTCGTGCGGATGTGGACCGTTGAGATAAAATGTCATTAATAAGCGGAAATTATCAAATTCTACAATATTAATAGAACTAGTTCATTGTGCGCAAAAGTGATGCAAGTGACAAGACGAGAGGCTGTTCTTGTATGAAGTTACTCTCTTGCAACCTACTTAGATCCACGTTACAAAGCTAAGTTATTTTCACCTAGTACATTAGAACGAGTTAAATCATCACTTGGCAAAGCAGTTGAAGAGCTTCAATCTCTTGAATCTGTCGCTTCGCCACCCACCAAAAGAATAAAAGTTTCAGTGACAGACCCAACACCTTCAACAAGCAAATCTATCACAGAATCTGTCTCTCAGTTTCTTGAGTCAAGCAGCAATGACGAGACCTACGCGATGTCAAAAGATGTAGTAAAAATGATCGAGAGCTATCACCAAGAAAAACGCCTGGCTGTATGTGACAATCCTATTAGTTGGTGGAAAAATACGCAGAATATCTATCCATACTTGAGTAAACTTGCAAGGAAACATTTAGCCTGTCCTCCAACAAACGTACCAAGCGAGAGATTATTTAGCAGTGCTGGATTAATATATGATGAAAAGAGAAACAGACTGGCAGCAGAAAAGGCATAAAAATTAATGTTCCTTAAGCATAACCTTCCTATAATTAAGTTTGAACATTAAACGATGAACATCTTAGTTTACTTTATTTTAATTACTCATTTATAAATATGCCTAATAAAACTTTAAACTTAATATAAATAGTTATCAAGCTAATTAAAGATCTCTTTCTATAAGGGTGGAGGTTGGGGAAAGAGGTCGGTGGGGTGCATTTGAGTTGGGTTCACGTCCCGCATCCTGGTAACACAATTATGGTTTCTAATTGTGGCTGAAACTCAACAAAATATAACGAATTTATTTGCAGACGAATTCACTAATTGATTTCTATATTAGTTAGATGTTTTATATTATTTTATATGTTCAGAGAAAAGTACAGCAATTATTGTACAATTAATCAATTATACTACATTATAGCTACAGCTCTCTCTATATAATAACTTATTATATACGTTAAACACAACAAATCTCGAATATATCCTAAAAAATAACGAAAATGTAGACATCCGCATCCGCATCCGCATCCGCGGATGTTGAAATCAAACATCCTCATCTGCATCCGCATCCGCGGATGTGAAAAAAATGACATCCGCTACATCACTAATGAGAATATGCGTATTTTACTTAGATCCATTAACTATAATAAATATAAGTGGAATATTTGCGGTGATTTAAAAGTTCTAGGCCTTCTCCTAGGAATGCAGCAAGGGTACACAAAATATTGCTGCTTTTATGCGAGTGGGACCGTCGCGCTAGACACCGCCATTTTGTCCGTAAAGATTGGCCTGCCAGGATGAGTTTTGTTCCAGGACAGACAAATATTTCCAATGAGCCTTTAGTAGATCCAAAAAAAGTGTTATTGCCACCACTTCACATCAAACTGGGCTTCATGAAAAATTTTGTTAAAGCTATGGACAAGAACAGTGAGGCGTTTATTTATTCGGAGAATATATTTCCAAGGATAAGCCAAGCTAAAATCAGAGAAGGAATTTTTGTTGGCCCACAAATAAGGAAAGTTATGAAGGATACCGATTTTGAAATTTTGACAGCAAATTAAATGAGGTAGAAAAAGCAACATGGGTAGCCTTCAAATCGGTTTATTCATACTTCCTTGGTAAAGCCAAGTCTGACGATTATGTTACTGTGGTGAATGAGATGTTAAGGTGCAAAAGTCTATGGGCTGTAATATGTTCTTGAAGGTGCGTTTCCTTGACTCTCATTTAGATTTCTTTCCACCCAATTTGGGCGCCGTTAGCGATGAGTACGGCGGAAGATTCCATCAGGAGACAACCAGTATGGAAAAGTGGTTCCAGGGAAGGTGGAGTTCCAGTATGTTGGCTGAATATTGCTGGTTTCTCATTAGGGAAACTCCAGAGAGTATGTACAGTTGCCCGCATATGTAATGTTCCTCGCCTCACAGACGACTCCGTACATGTGGCAACGCCGCAGTGTTAGTCAAGGTACCCCAATTGGGGGAAGGTGGGGTGGAGGGGGGACAACCGAATCCAAGTCTGTGTCCATAAAAATAAACAATTAATATGATCGTAAACAGCGTTCAACTCCATGTAGTTTACTAGTCTTAAGAGTAATAACGTTCCATTATGATTACTGCAAATCTATGTGAACAGCTACTACACTAGAACTTTTTATATACTAGTATATGAGAAATGTTCTCCTGCAGGAAATTTTCGCTTTTTTGCGTAGACTATAGTTTACGCGAAAATATCCAGCAGGAGAAAATTTTACAATTTAACCTAATCACTGGAAGATAGTAAGAAAATAAAACTTAGATCATTAAAATACTTTAGTTGAAAAGTAAATTCAGTATATTGTAATAAAACATTGTAAAGTAAAAGCAGTGAAAACATTTTAAATTACACTGTATTATTACTGTATAACAAGAATATCATGAATGCCGCTAATTTCCCAACCCTTCCGAATGGTCTCCCTCATTTTGTGTAGGTTATCCCATGCAGAGACAATCCATTTAGCATGAATAAATTTCAGTGTGGAGAGCTTCAAATCTATCTTACCGAGAGATTCATTTACGTTGAGTGCTGCTGAAACTTTATCCGCATACCAAGCGGTAAAGCTTGCCTTGATATACGACCTCAACCAATACAGTCCAGAATAAATGTCGCCACTCATGACGTCATTTTAATCTGAAAGATTATGACGAGCAACTGCTGATCGCGAAATTATGATGCCGCGAACTCGTCCAAGGATATGAAAGTACGAAAATTTGCTGCCGCGAAATTAATCTGGTTTACAGTATATATTAGGCCTGGTCGAAATTTTATATTGAAAAGGTACATATTGTGAGGGGTTTGAATGGAACAGGACAAAATTATTTTGTCATAAATTATTTTCGCTGTTTAAAGCCTATCCATGGCACAATTTTTCACTTTTTGACCTATATTGATCATTGAAGAATATTCCATTTATACGAGACTTACTCTACATTCAAGTTTTATGATGACATAAATCTTTATTAACGTACAATATTTTATTTGATAATGTACAGTATTTCGAAAATTAATTAAGTATAACAATATATTCAGAAGAAAAAATTAGAGGCATAATAAATGTGCTAAAATTCAATTCACTTTTTCATTGTTCTTATCACATCAAAAGGGAAGAAATTTTCAATATCATTAGGAAATTTTATTTCATATGTTTCTTACTCATCCCATTGGGTCTTCCATTCAAACTTGGGCAGTTTTCGCCTTGATTCTAATGAGTTTAAGATAAACTTTTGACGGTTGTCATATCCTATTCTTTCCTGACATGTCTTTGTTACTAGGTTCATTGCCCTTTCCACACTTTGACTGTGGCATGGAAAAGAAGCTATCTCCAGTGGCTTACATCGAGCCTGTAGTAGCTCATCGTCGCTAAAATTGTTTAGCAGCGGTGGAGGAGTAATGATCTCTTTTTGCCAATCGATCATCTCGGTGTAGTCAGTAGATTGGAAATTGAGGGTTCGAGGCAACTCAAAGTTTCTGGTACCTGAAAATCCTGTTCTTGAAAGGATGAGTTTCTAGATAGCTTGCTCCCTAATTTCTAGTCTCTTGTCAGTTACCATTGATATGAGTATATTTTCTGGGTGGGCAAAGTAGCCGTTATTTTTTAATACTGGTTCTATGATTGATCTACGTTGTTCATCTAAATTTCGAAGCAAGCACATTAAATGCCAAAAGTTATATGCACCATCAGTTGCATTAGGATGAGATTTTATCCAAAACCACCCTGGAGCATAGAACTGCATAATAATCTTGACTATATCTTGAAGGTTTTTATCGGGATTTGGCGTTGAGATATATAATCGAAGGACTCTGTTGGCTAGAGTTAGCCAGCGAGCATAGTGAAGGGTACCTGGGGATCGAGTGGACAGATCTTGAGAAGTGTCTCCAGTTTGCACTGCCAGACACATATCATAGAGATATCTTTGATCACTGCTTAGCTCCTTCACAACATTTGCTGGAATTTCTTTAATGTTTCCCTTTACGCGAGAATATTTGATTACCTCCAATTTTGTTAAATCTGTTTTCAGTTTATTCTCAATTGAACCCACAAAAGTATTTGGACCTGTTGTTCTACCATCAATGGCTTTGTAGACGTGTATAAAAGGCAGCTCATTCAAATGTAAGAGGCACACCAACCACTGTACTGGTCTGTTAAGATGAATTTGAACCAGTTTTATAGCACCACCAATTTTTCCTATATTTACAGGAGTACCATCACACAGTAAAGCTTTTATAGTATCTGTGCTGTTCGAGTCTGTAATAATAGTTATCAACTCTTCTGCTATGCAGTGAGCAGTTCCATTATCTGGTGTGACATGGTCTACATAGATGCTTCCAGGTTCTTTCACAATAACATTGTGTTCTTCTTTTATCTTTCCACTTTTAGTTAATGTGTTATCTTTCCTTCCATCAAATCCAAGGCACTCCATCTTCAGATTTTCGGATTTAGACCTAAAAGTATTTGTTTCTCTTTCTAATTTCTTTCTGTCAAGCATGTTGGTGTGGTTAAGGATCCTCATATCTTTTAAAACTTCATTGACTATTGTAGCTGCAGCTCTACAACTTACACGATAACGATCTGCTGTTAATGCTAGGTTTTTATAGGAGTGAGTGCCTGTTCTGAATATTCTCAGTCAATTCTAAATCGGCCTCATAATCTACATCCTGACTCTCTGATCTACATCCATGTCTTCTTCGGTATTTTCTATAAATTCCGATAGTAAAACATTGATGGCTTCAGTCATTTCTTCTTGTGCTTTTAGTTGACAGTTTTGTCCTTCTTGGGCTCTTGCTAAAGATCTCTTCTTTGTTGAACTAGCTGTGCGATCAATTTGTCTAAATTGATTTTTGCTTTGTTTTTGACCCACAAAAGACTCCCATTCTGCCATTGGTATTTTATCCTTACGCCTGCAAGATTTCCTATCAATTCCCTTATCATAGCATTCACAAGAAGATATATCAAACATTTCATGATACTGAGCTACTTTTAAGGCAAAACTTTCATTTCTTCGATGTAACGGCACCTTGTTCAATTTTGAGGCTTCTTCTATTAGTCGACTGACTTTAATATACGTAGATACCGTTGGTGTTAATCGGAGGAAAAGAAAATTTCATCGAAATGTCTTCAGTATCTTTTACAACATCCCTGTAACAATCATTAGCAGTTGCTGATCCTTTTGATTTAGCTTCTTCACGACAGCGCACAAAAAGGTAGTCTCACAACATCTGCTTTTGAAGGAGTCATGGCTGCTGGGAATTCCGTAGGATATCCAAAGGCTGCATTTGAGGACTTGCTTCTAGTAGTCATAGTTTATATTCAGAAGTAAAATCAAATTATATGTAATTTATAATTTATGATACCGTAAATTGTGGCGTATAAGTCGACTTTTTAAGCATGAAAAAATCTCTCCAAACTTAGGGTCGACCTATACGCTGGGTATAAAAAGTGAACCTCTACCACAGAGTGGTAAACAAGCCTATCTAAACAAGACACTACAGGGGTAACACCAAACCCTTCCTCTTCATGAAGCGACCACACCAGTTCGCAGTTGCTTTAAAATCTTTGCTTTGATCCGGGTGTGTTCTTGCCCACTTAAGTGCTTGAGTACGTATGCTAGTTCGGGTAACTGTATAGCCATTTTGACGGTTTTCGTTGATCCAACCTTCTAAGTAAATTTCCAGTTCAGGCCAGTGACAGATGCCGGTTCTTAAAGCACATTTTTTCTTAGGCGTCTTCTTCATGGAGGCTTCATTTTTCTTCCAATCACGCACCAGCTTTTCATTAACTCCATACTTCCTCGCTGCAGCACAGTTGTTTGAAGAGTTTGCAAATGCAACAACTTTCAGCTTGAAACTAGCGTCATATTTCATCCTTTTTGCTTGGGGTTCCATAGAGGTAAACTAGACAAGAAGACACGCTGGGCTCTGGCTCTACCTAGATTGTTGTCAGGTTGGTGTATGGGTAATGAGTGGATGCCGGCAAGAGCATTAGGCCTCTGTGGCTTAGTAATTTACCTTGTTGGTTTGTTCAGTATACGCTTTCGCTATAGGCTGTATCCACATTCCAATTCTAGCCTAGCTTTTATTTGGGGGTCGACTTATACGGCGAGTATACGAGAGTAACCAGAATTTTGAGCTGAAAATTTTGAGGTCGACTTATAAACCAGGTCGACTTGTACGCCGCAATTTACGATAATTCAAATTATAATTAAAGCAAATGCAAATTATTTCTATTTATCTGAAAAATTATTTCTATTTATCTGAAACAAAAATATCAAGCATTAAACAAACAACTTATCACGTAACATATAACAACATTAAACATATGCATATATGAACGTAAAAAAAGGGAGGAGGGGCATGTGATAGGGGTAGTCGGGTAGCACATGCTTGATATTTTAATATTTTGTTAAGATGATAAAATGAAACTTATCACATAATGTACTTTTTAAGAAATAAAAAAAAATTCCCATTTTCGACCCGGCCTAGTATATATGCTTATAAATTCATACAATATTATACTAATGTTTGTGAAGTGACGTTCATGGGCCAAACCGAGGTGTTACCATGGTTACTTGCATGATCTACGTTCATACCATATTTCTTACACCGAATGTTGAATGACGAACTCCGACTCTGAAAATGAATCCAGCTCAAGATAAAATTGCACGGTGAGGCCGGATAATCGGTATGCGGGAAGAAGGTCTCTCAGTAGCTGACATAGCCATGGAACTGGGAATTTCGAAGCCTACTGTTCGACGCTTGGTGCTGAGGTGCCAGAAGACTGGGAATCTGCTAGATCGTCCTAAGTGTGGGGCACCACACAACGCAGTCGCCATCCAGGAGACACTAGATATGGGCGTGTCAGTGGACACCGTAAGGAGACGGTTGCATGAAGCAGGATATCACCACCGTACTCCTACCAGAAAAAGAGAGGCTCGAGGAACGACATCGTCAGGCCAGGCTCCAGTTGGGTCGCCATCATATAAATAATGATCTCGCATACTGGAGCAGTTATCTTCTCTGAAAACGTTTGCGTCTACAATTCACGGCCGTCTTCGGTGTTGGCGATAGAACAACACGAAATATTCCCGCCAAAATATTTACGAAATGGCAAGGAATGGGCACGTGACGGCGAATGTGTGGGAATGGATGCACTTGCAAGGACTAGGAGAGCTGATTGAGATCCACGGAAGGTTTACGGCAGATCAATATATATAGATCATGGAGGAGGTGATGCTGCCTTCTGTACGCGGTATGCCTTGCCCTATCCTGAGCAGATTATTTTTATAAAGGTATGTTATATTTATGTTATAGAATATTATACTATTACTAGAATTAGATTTATGCATTACACACATTTGTATTTAGAGTTTCCACATTTACATGGGATGAATAATGGTCATAAAATTGTTCTTTAACTCTTTCAGTACTATGACAACACTTTACGATTTTATTCTGGATAACTGCACACTGTATTATTTGTATAACGGCGCACAATTACATACAGCTGAGAGAAACCCCTAATACATAGGGGTTAAAACCTATCTCAAATAGTGGGTTACTGATGAAGCGTGTGGATGAAATATAATTCTACTTTTAATATTTAAATTCCATTTGTAGGACAACTCTCCCATCCACACAACCAGGATTGTTAGAAGGTTGTTCTAGGAGCAGCGAAATCTAGAACTACTGGACTGGCCTAGTAAGTGGTGTGATCTCAGCCTCATTGAGAACGTGTGGGGGAATGTGGTGAACTCATGGGAGATGAGCGGACCAGCCGCCAGCTGCTGGATCACACTATAACTGAGTGGAAGATGTTCCGAAGGAACCCACACATCATATATAACCATGTTGCATCTATGCCACACAGATTACAAGAAGTAATAGACAAATGGGGGATGGACCAAATACAATCTATGAACTGGGTATAGTTTTGCCATTTATGTTAATCTATGGCAAATTGTGAGCATTTTGTATGATAAACTATTTAGTAAAACATTCTCAACCAAATAAAGAATTGGTGTTTTATTTTATATATATATACTGTATATAGAGGGCGTCCCAAAAAAATGTATACACACTTTAACAGCTGATAGCTCAATTGATGTTTCTTTCTTTCCAAGTTAAACCCATTAGAATTAATAATGGCAGTCAGACTAAGCTTTGAACAAAGGAAATTCATTCTAAAATGCTACTGGAAGTGTGAAAACGCAGTTGAAGTGCAAAGACAGTTTAGGAGGGAGTTTCAAACAGATCCACCAACGCGACTTACCATCACTCGAATTAGAGATAAGTTTGAAGCCGATGGAACTGTTCAGAATGTCCACAAGAAGCGTTCCGGAAGACCACGGACATCGACAAGCCCCACAAAGCAAGAAAGAGTACTGGAAACGTATCACCAAAGTCCAAGAAAATCTGTGCGGCAAGCGAGTCGTGAGGTAGGAATTTCAGAATCGTCTGTCCAACGCATTTTGAAGCGCTGTCAATGGAAAAGTTACATTCCAAGATTAGTCCATGCTATTAATGAAGATGATCCGGACCGAAGAGTGGAGTATTGCGAGTGGTACTTGGCACGATGTGGATGTGGATTGGACGAAGGGGTTTCGTAGAATACCCTCCGCGTTCACCAGACCTCACACCACTAGACTTTTTTTATGGAGATACTTAAAAGACAAAGTCTACGCTATAAAACCTGCAACAGTCGCTGAATTGAGAGCAGCCATTGAACGAGAATGCACACAAATACCAAACGAAATGTTTCGTGATGTTTGCGATTCCATTGCTTCGCGTTATCAGCAGTGCCTGGACCAGAACGGACGTCAGTTTGAAAACATGCGTTGACAAAACAATTAAATAATGTCTGTAGATTCTATTACATTTTGAAAATGAAATGTATTTTAATAAACACTGCCTTTATAATTATTTAAAGTGTGTATACATTTTTTGGGGACGCCCTGTATATATATATATATATGTATATATTCCTTGTTAAGATCTAATAATATCTCCACATTGATAATGCAACAGGAAATCTCGAAAACATTAATGGTTTTATGTGTCCATCGTGATTAAATCATTATCTCTCCAAATTGATAATACAAATACAATCTGGAAAGCATTATCAATATAATAGACATCAGCCACAAACCGCTGGTGATATCCTGCTTCATGCAACCATCACCTTACGGTTTCCACTGACACGCCCATATGTCGTCTCTCCTGGACGGCGACAGCAAGTAACCTTGTCAACACCACTGTTTGGCCAATCAACGTCATTTCACAAACATTAGTATAATATTGTATGAATTTGTAAGTATATATAAATCTGTTTATGCTAGTATAACCGTGGATTATTCTTATGTGATTTTGATAATCAGTTACTGTTATTCAGATCGAAACTGTTAACAAGTTCTTTGTGTAACAATCGATAAGTCATTTCCCACTAACTCTCTCTGCCCCTCTACCTCGCTCTCTCTCACACAATCCCAATCTTTTTTTCGCTCAATGTTAATACATATATATATAATCGTGTAGATTCGTAAGTTAGTAAAGGTTTAAAGCTGCACACGAACTCTACAAATAGCTTTTTTAGTATTGTTATATAATTATTTAATATACGCGAGACTGGTGGGTGGGGAAGGGGAATGAGAGAGTGTGGAGGATGGTTGTGTAATGTCTATTTTTGGTTCAAATTCACTAGTATATAAAAAGTTGTATTATGGTAGCTGTTCATATAGACTTGCAGTAAACATAATGGAACCTTATTACTGTATAAGACTAGTAAACATTGTGTTCATAAAGATAAATGATTAATATGATCGTGAACAGAGTTGAACTCCGACATTACATTATAATTAGGGGCCGTTCAAAAATTAAATAACGCTATTTTTGCTAAAACTTGACACCTCAAATCCCCCAGGAACGTTTTGTAACGCTAGACCAGGTACGCCATAAGATGTTATGTAATCCCCTAAGATGTTATGTAACATTCCTCCCACCCCACACCCTACACGTTACGGAGCGTTACAGGGAGGGGGGTGTCAGGTTTTAGCAAAACTAACGTTACGCAATTTTTGAACGGCGCCTTACCTGTATGTCAATGTGAGGCGAGGAACATTACATATGGGGGCAACTGTACAAACGAAAACATCAGCAACAAGATTTTAATTGTTGTTCTGATCTCGTAATAATTATGTTCAGGTATTCAATATAGTCTAATCTATAAATAAGACTTTTATTACACGTCCCTTTAAAACGGTCGTTGATATAGGTATTCTGACATCAGATTTGAACTCAGCGCATCCAAATTTATAAAAATCACTTCGTTTCGTTTAAAGGACAGAAAAAGTTTGTAATTTTGTCGTGCAGTGTAATTACAGTATCATTTGAGCAGTAATTCGCGTAACAAGAATGTGTCTGAGACCGAATGCTTGCATGCACAAACGAAACATTCCGAAAGTAAAACCTCAAATAAGTCATATCAAATATTTTTTTTTAATCAGATTAAATAAATTTTAAGTCATATTATATAAAAGAAATTTTTATCATAATGAGAAAGGAAAATTTTATATTACTGATCCCATTAGGTAGTCTTTGTCATTGATTTCTGCGAAATTTGCATATTAAAGTCATTAATTTAATTAAGAAGATGAAATATGAGAGATTATAAAAGATCTTGTATAGGAAGCGATATTTCACGTGACAGAGCATTAAATAATGAAATTTATACAGATAATTCGAAACATGAAAAATACTCTTGTTTTGTCTCGAAATTTTATACTGTAAATGAAAATATTAAGTATAATGAAAACCGGTCGAGAGAGCAAGCGACTGATAATGATTTTAATGATGAAAGATTTACTACTGAGAGAGATTGTAATACATCTTATAGCAAAAGAGATATAATTCAGACAATAGTGGATAAGATACTTATGGATGAGATAAATTTTTAGGAAAATTGCAATAAATTTTCTGTTTGTGTCTGAAGTTTGTTTAGATTTTGAATCAGTTGTCGATAATTCCGATTGTGAATTTGTATATGCTTCATGTGTTACACAGTAACTCTATGATTCCATAGTGAGTGTGTGCAGTAGGAATGAATATAATGAATTTTTTAAGAATACACCATTAAAATATCATTATAGGAGTATATACATTTCAACCCTTCTTTTCAGATGTTCCGTGCGATGACTCCTCATTTCGCGGAGGTCAGGCGGCTTGTTGCCTCTCCTCTCGAGTTGGCATGGTGAAGTAGGGAGTTAGTTTCTTGCGCTCTCCACTTCACGCAGTATTATTCCGAGTCAGACGTCTATGTTCTGTGATATATATATACATATACAGTATATACATTGTAAGCTAGAGTCTTTCAAGCTCATTTGTTTTTCAAAGCAATCGAACTGAAGTGCAAAAGAGTAAATCTGGATTATCTCTGTCGATGGAAACAGAGATAAGATTGGCCATAATAATAATAGAACGGTAAGGTAAGCACTCCAGTTTAAGATGATCGAAAAAATTCAATGAATCCCTTGAAATGTGTATCTGCGTCGTAACTCTGTTCTCAAACATGTAATTTTTCTTCGTTGGACCAAAGAAGTTAGACAAACAAATGTATGCAACATATTGTACATATGACGCACAACAGAACATGTGCGCGGTCGAAGATCATACGCCCCTTTTATTATTGATGAGTCTTCGTTTGCATGGGAAAGCGGGAAGTCCCCTCCATTTTGCAACATTTATATTTTAACTTCAACCCATTCTTTTCTTTTCCTGTAAGGGGAGTTCAAATATTATGTAATGCATACTGGGGAAAGAAGAGGGTTAATCGATGCGTCACAAACGGTTAAATGGGTGAAGGGGGAAGTTTTTCTTTGTTACGTAACGTCGAAGCTATATGTAAAGCTACATTATATGAAGGTAAAATTCATCTATTAATAATGTACAAGATGCTTCTCGAAATGCAATGGCGCTAGAACTTCCAAAGATCTTCGTATCAGAGAGAAACGCTGACAGGCACAAAACAAAACCGTAACCGACGTTCCAAGGCTTCTTTAGTTAACTTATAATTTGGATAATTAGTAATCTCCTAATAGAGCACTACAATGATTTGTATGTATGAAGTTATACCCTTCGAATTCTTCATGGTTTCCAAACCGATGGGAATAATTTACCTATCCTTCTCAGTTTGTCCCCATCACTTCTCCAAATTATGAGTTAGCTAAGTTTCTTGTTTTCATTATAGCTCCTTGAACTCAAAATACTTCGAAGGATTTCAACACTCATACTAGAATTTTCATCAAGATTATGAAAGGTCAGTCACTGAACACTCCTGATGATTATTTTGTTTTTAAAATCATGAACAGTGACTCAGCAGGGACTCTTGATGATCCAACGTTCATTATACTGAGCGGCAGAAAAATCGGCCCACTTGGAATATCGCGAAAAGCAAAAAAGTGGCCAAGCTTCTGTTTATAAAAGTTTTAAAATTCGAAAACTTAGTCTATGAGGACTTTAAAAAAATCTTCAAACACCTACTTAATACAATTTATTATCAAAAAATACTGTACAAAAAATTGTAACTTAAAAAACAAAGATTTCGACGAAAACAAAAAATTAAAAAAAAACAATAAAACAACAACAAAGAACAATAACTTGTGATCCAGGGTCAATAAGAGGTGTTGCTTCCCCTAACTTGAATGACTGCAGCCATTCGTCGATTCATCCCATGAATGAGATCGGCGATCACATCCTGTGGGATTCCCTCTCGCTCTTCAGTTAAAGCTTGTTGTAACTTCTGTAGAGTGTTAGTGGCTACTAGACGAGCCCTAAGACGCCGTCCCATCGTGTCCCAGAGATGTTCTATGCGGTTCAGGTCCGGACTTCGGGAAGGCCACTCGATTCGACGAATTCCAGCTTCGTCAAGGAAATCGCTAACGGCTTGCTCTTGCCTTATGGGGTCTAGCGTTATTGTGTTGTAGAAAGAAGTCTTCGCCAACGAAAGGAGTAAAAGGGACCACAGCTCCAGCAAGATCTCTTTCACGTATCTTGCGGACGTCAATGACCCACCATCAACAACGACGAGCTCTGTGCGCGAGTTTGAAGTGATACATATGTCCAATTTTGATACAGAAATTTCGTCTACAAATATATCCGTTCATATGTAATAATTACTTATAGGACTTTTCCTTTATCCCATAATGCATTAGGTTTAGATAAAAATATAATTTTACCAAATTTTCAAATTACCAGTTGAAGATTCCTGTTTTATATACAAGGTAACGACATGGCAATGGGACCCTCTTGGGCCCAATGTTCGAAAACTGATTTCTTTGTTACCATGAAAAAGACCTCTATACAAACATTATACTTACTTTTGATGACTTCGGACAACTGTTCAGGGTTAACCCCGCTGCAGCATCCCGCCTTATTTATTCAAACACAAAAGCTACGCGCCCCAATTTTTAAATCACTTTAATGAACGTCATGATAATATTAACTGTACAATAGAAGAAGAAAGCGACAAGAAATTAGCATTTTCAGATGTTTTTGTTACGCGTAACATCAACTTTTTTTATACTTCGGCATTTAGGAAGAGAACTAAAGCTCTTTCAGTGCAATTATCCCAGATCTGTTCCTAAAGTTATTAGGTACCAATCACCAATGATATTATATCTCGAATTGGCTGTCTTCCGCTTGTGTTCTGCCTGGATGTCCTTCATTTGTGAAACTCAATATCTTAAAACCATTTTTGCTCTCAACTTGTATAAGTGATGAAAAACTTTATGAAATAATGAAATGCGGAATGAAGGATGTTCTAGTGTTTTAAGTAAAATAAATAAAAGGTCCCTTCGAAAAAAAAGGGTAAAAATAGGGTATAGATGAGTTATATGCGGAGAAACATTTCATCTTGTCCTTCATTTCATAATTTAATTTTGTAAGTACAAGAGATAAGTGAGTGTATGCATGGTGTTTTTGGTTGTTCGACTTCGTCGAACCGAGGGCACTGAGACGGGGAGTAATGCCACCAACCAAGAAAAGTAAGTCTCCTCGAGAAAGAGAACTGGGTGAACCGAATGCATTACGTGCAGCGGGCTCGCCGCCGCTACACCCCACTCCTCATTTCTCAGACTGGTTTGGGACAGTCCATGGCTGAATTATGCATAGTGTGAACGTATTCCAGGGAACAGGTGCACAACTTAAATTGTGGAAGGTTGCATTTCGCTCGTTTAAGTTTTGATGGCAGACAAGAGATTAAGTGGGCGAAGCTTCATTTCTTATTAAACCCTTTCTGTATGTTGTTAGTGCATACATTTTTGACATAGTGAACGGAGCTAAGGGCCAGCAAAGCACCTATACTGTATTCAGGAAATGCATTTGTATTTTAATTTTTAACATATATGAAAATTAACATATAAGAAAATAAAAATTTACAGGTCAGGATTATGAATTTAACAACTGTCAGATCTCTGATACAAAACATTCACAGCCTTTTTAACTTTCTACCCGTAAAACGTTTTTGACAGTCGGAAATTCCTCTGCTTGTGACGTCACTTGTAAAGAAGAAAGGGGGCTAAAAATGCTAATATACATATGATTTATTTTGTGTATGGCTAATTCTCGGGACGCGTGAATATTATCAAGTCCACATATGACGTAACAAGTTCAGTTCAAATTCTGTTTACTGTTGAATTCAAATGTTTGCTTTGTTGTAGCGAATTCTTTCGATCGATTGTGAAACAATGGAAGTCAAATCTCATCTCATTTGATAGTGAGTCAATAATCAGCTGTTAAAGCTTGTTCATTGTTTAATTACAATATTATGAATCCTACACGATATTGTTATTTCTTATGCATAACCACATGACATACAATACTAAACCAAATCTGTTTCTCAACTACCCTAAATTACAACAGAACGAAAGGGACCAAACTTTTGTCCCCTACTTTGCGTTTATTTTTAATCTTGATTGGTATTTTTTAAAATATGAAAAATTTTGCGCTTTTACTTCAATCACGCTTTTCAACTCCAAAAGAAATTCTATTGTGTGGAGTAATGTTGGAAGAATTTTGTGGGACAAAAATAATTGCTTGATGGAGTACCTTCGTCTCGCAAGCCGTATGCTGGACATGCCGGTTGTAGAGCATTTAATTTTAGTATTTTTCAGTATTCCGTATTTTTTTTTAACTTTCCTATACATATTCTTTCAAAACTTTTTCTATCACCAGATACTGATGCTAGCGAGAAGGAAAGAGAAAGAAAGAAAAAAGGAAAAAGAGAGAAATGCAAGTCTTTCATTTTGGTTTTCTGTTTTCTGTGAATGAGTATTTTACATTTAGGTAAATGTAAACATGATTGAAGTATTTTTCTTTCGAATTTTTTTCCTTTGACTAACATAGAAAAGATCTTCGGCCCTTTGTTAGTCTGTAATCTGTTAGCTCTGTACATTACTCTCCTTTATATATATATATATATATATATATATATATATATATACACATTTTAACTGCAAACAACACACAGTATAATTAATGTAAAGAACGACTCTTGTGCAGAAGAACGTTCCGCACAAGATGAGGAGGGAGAACGAGCAAATGAAAAATGAGGTACCTCCCAGGAATCGAACCCAGGATCATCCAATTGCCGGTCGGATATGCTAACCACTCGTTCTCCCTCCTCATCTTGTGCGGAACGCTCTTCTACACAAGCGTCGTTCTTTACATTAATTATACTGTGTGTGTTGTTTGCAGTTAAAATGTATATATGTACGGCATGCGAAGGTGCCCCCTCAGGGCATTTTATTCCGCTCGTATGTAGGAGAATTACGAGTACTGACTAATCAGGGTCCTTGGTGCAGTGGTCAGCATATCCGACCGGCAATTGGATGATTCCGGGTTCGATTCCTGGGAGGTACCTCATTTTTCATTTGCTCTTTCTCCCTCCTCATCTTGTGCGGAACGCTCTTCTACAAAAGCGTCGTTCTTTACATTAATTATACTGTGTGTTTTTTGCAGTTAAAATGTATATATGTACGGTATGCGAAGGTGCCCCCTCAGGGCATCTGATTCCACTCGTATGTAGACGAGTACTGACTAATCAGGGTCCTTGGTGCAGTGGTTAGCATATCCGACCGGCAATTGGATGATCCCGGGTTCGATTCCTGGGAGGTACCTCATTTTTCATTTGCTCGTTTTCCCTCCTCATCTTGTGCGGAACGCTCTTCTACACAAGCGTCGTTCTTTACATTATATATATATATATATACAGGGTGGGCGGAAAGTAGCTCCCTATTTTGGATTGGTAAAAAAATACGTATATTATCCATTTATTTCAGAAGAAATAATATGAAAAGGTAGGCATACATGGTAGGTTTTCTCTGAAATTCAATGTGGGCTCCAACTCTTTCCACCAGCTTCTGGAGCCGCCCAGGAATGGCGTCCACTGACTTTAGCAGGAACTCCGGCGGGATGGAGGACATGACTTCCCGAATTCGGTCCTCCAGTTCTTCCAATGTCCTCGGTTTGGTGCGGTAGACTTCTTCCTTTACCCACCCCCAAAGAAAAAAGTCGCACGGTGTCAAGTCGGGGCTCCTGGCTGGCCATTGATGTGGACCACGACGACCCATCCAACGCCCAGGGAAGTGGGCATCCAGCCACTCACGGACAACAAGAGCGAAGTGCGGAGGGGCGCCATCTTGCATAAATATCAGATCGTCGATGTTCTCCCATGTGCTGACAACCAGCCAGACCTCGTTTCGCAACATAGCAAGGTACCGCTCAGCATTCATGGTGTTGCGCAGAAGGAACGGGCCCACAACCTGATCTGAGGTCATACCACACCACACTGTTACACTGAACCGATTCTGCCGTTTTTCAGCGGTAACCGTGCGACTTTTTTCTTTGGGGGTGGGTAAAGGAAGAAGTCTACCGCACCAAACCGAGGACATTGGAAGAACTGGAGGACCGAATTCGGGAAGTCATGTCCTCCATCCCGCCGGAGTTCCTGCTAAAGTCAGTGGACGCCATTCCTGGGCGGCTCCAGAAGCTGGTGGAAAGAGTTGGAGCCCACATTGAATTTTAGAGAAAACCTACCATGTATGCCTACCTTTTCATATTATTTCTTCTGAAATAAATGGATAATATACGTATTTTTTTACCAATCCAAAATAGGGAGCTACTTTCCGCCCACCCTGTATATATATATATATATATATATATATATAAACCGTCTTGCCTCACTCATGATTTGGTGTATTGACCCCCTCAAGAAGTTCTAAAAAGATAATATTTTCTTTTTAGGACCCTCCACCCGCCGCATTTTTGCCTAAAACCAAATGGCGAAAAGTCATTTTGAAAGACCCCAAGTATAATATCTATCGGTTTTTGAGAGAAGATGTCGTGTTATAGTGTGCGTTATTTGGTTATAACTATAATAACGAGTAAATATATTCACACAACACAAGCAATACTTACTAATCACCAACTACTTAAGAACACACAGACGCTTATCTAAACATGAATGCTCCAACATTCAAATGAGAGCCCCTTTACCCAATCTCGCCATGGAAGCCGACAGATTTGGTGTTTCAGATAGTGCTGCATCGGCCATTGCTTCAGCTACTTTGGTGGATTTGGGTACCATTACCGAAAAAGACTGACTTTTTTATTAATCGAAGTAAAATGAGAAGAGAGAGACAGAAATTGAGAAAAACATTACAAGTTGAAGCTGCACAAAGTTATGGTAATGTTAAAGCTTTATATTTTGATGGGAGAAAAGACAAGACAATTATTATGAGGATATAATTGTTGAAGAACATTATCTACTATTGAGTGAGCCTGGCGGAGAATACCTTAACCATTTGAGCCCTAAATCTGGAAAAGCAAATGATATACCTGAATCGTTGTTCGCTTACTTGAATGAAATGACAGTAGACCAGAATCTCCAGGTGATAGGGTGTGACAGTACGAATGTCAACACTGGGCCTAAAGGTTGCATAATCCATTTCATCGAGCAGAAGCTGAACCGACCATTGCAATGGAGCATTTGTATGTTACATACAAATGAACTATGCTTAAGGCATCTGTTTGAGCGATACGACGAGAAAACAACTGGGCCAAGATCATTCAGTGGATCTATTGGTAATGCTCTTAAGACTTGCCATGATATCCCTTTAGTAAAGTTCTCCCCAATTACGGATGGGGCCGGTAGCATCCCAGTTCTCACAGATGAGCTCATAGAAGATTTAAGTAGTGATCAACAATACATGTTCAGAATAATTGGGGCCATAAGAGAAGGATATGTTGACGGAAGTCTAGAGAAACTCAAGCCTCAAGCTTCAAGACTAGCTAACAGACTATGTCGTTATTATGTCTCCCAAAAGAATCCCTCCAAAGACTTACGTAGCCTTGTTCTGTTCATAGTAAGAAACTATGGTCCTAACTGGTTCAATATAAAATTTAAACCGTATCTGCCTGATGGACCCAAACATATCTTTGATGCGATAAAAAGGTTCAACCTGTTATCCCAAGACATACAAAAAGTTGTCCAACCTTATATATCACGGAATACCTATTTTCCTCACTCAGAAAATATTCTTCTATCAATGCTGTTAGATAGTGAGCAAAAGCTGCGCAAAGTTGCAATCGATCGAATAATACAGAAAAGAAAGTGTAAGGAAGCCAATACAAGGAAAATCAGAGAATTTAGAGTACCAGAATTGAACTTCAAAGCATCACATTGGATAGACATCACCTTCTGGGATAGGATTGATATCAGAGAACCACCTTTCACTTCTAAATTGTGTGATGAAGCATTGCTTGAGTACGAAACAAAATGTTTCAAAGTTGAGCAATACCCCACTCACAGACAGAACGTCGAAAGAGCCGTGAAATTGGTTACAGATGCATCAGCATCAGTAATATCACAGGAATCAAAAGACGGATTTATTAGGTCAAGAACAAAAAGTCGCTCTCTGCTTCCCTCACTTGAAACCAAAAAGGATCCGATGCCTCTCCTGAAAAAATGATAATATTTGAGATGAGTGGGTTTTATATCGCATTCAAATGTAATTGATTTACGGCATCCAACCAAGTGAGACCAGATACAATTTTATTTCAATACAATGTATGCACAATGGTGTTTTTTAAGTATAGTTTTGCATTAAAAGCGTTTATGTTCAATTTTTTTTTTTTTGATAGAACACTTAGTGTTTATGTTATGAGCATATTTTTATTTATGGACAACCAGCTGATGGCCATTTTGCTTTTATGTAAAAATGCGAGAGATGGTTTGAGTTACAAACATTAAATGGCTAAATATATCATTTTTATGTTCTTATACACCAAAAAACAAGTGAGGTAAATAAATTTGAAATAAAAAGTAGTGTTTCACTCCGCCCAATATATATATATATATATATATATATATATATATATATATATATATATATATATATTTCCCGTTTGCACATACTTTGGGATGGAATGCATTATGTGATAAATTGCCCCGAACTCTCATCTTATGCAGTGTGCTTATACAGCATCCTAACCCAATCTCCACCTTCCGGCAGGGGTTGCTAATAGAAAGGCTGAAGAGGATGTGAAAAAGAGGGAAAAGGCAGAATAAAGACAAAAAGGTGGAGGCGCGAGAGCGAGAGGCAAAGAAACAAAAGATTAAAGAAAATGTGATAAAACAACGAAATCCCAAGCAAAATTTCTCTTTTGCGAATTGAAGACGGGAAAGGATTTAAATGTTACAACTGAAATCCACAAGTAAGTCTGAAGACTTTAGCTTTTATAACCCACCGGAGGATATAAGAGTTCTTCTTTATATACTTTAATTTCTTATATATGAAACAAGATAATTACTACTGCAAAAAGTTCTATTCAAGCAATTGTATGTTTTTGTAAAGATGGTATTATCATTATTTTACAGATATTACAATGAAAAGAACTGCAAAAGATATGTCTCAAACATATGTATATGTACAATGTGTATGTATATATCGAGAGAGAGAGAGAGAGAGAGAGAGAGAGAGAGAGAGAGAGAGAGAGAGAGAGAGAGAGAGAGAGAGAGAGAGAGAGAATCATAAGACACCATACATACAAAATAGGATCCTTTAAAGTTTAAACTACAGTTAAAATTTAGTAAAAACCTATTTCGCGAAACCTTTATAAGCTTATATAAAATCGTCGATTGAAGTGAATTTAAAATTAAAGCGAAAATAACATTCAAATAAAAGAATCTGCTATTTACTATTTTTAACGGATCCCGAGTGCCTACTTTTATTGGATTCTGAATCATATACAGCGAACAAGATTGAAATTGGACCTATAAAGTTTATGTTTTATGAATGTACAGTATCTCTCATATATTGTGGCCTATTGTTAGTATATTTAATGTTGTTATAAAAAAATCTCATTAAATTCGTCATTAAACAGAAATGAAAGTACGTAATATTTGAAGAAATAAAATAAGGCAAAACCTTTATGAATGAAGTTTACTCTCAGAGAGGAATAATTTTTTCTGTTCCTTTGCTTTACACAGAGAAACATTTATTCTTGGTTGCGACAACTAAATTATTTGACAACCAATTCAACTGTTAATTCAACCATGCAATTACTACAGCATAATAACTATTTCAGTTTAATATCAGAAAAATAAATATACAATGGTCATTATACAGGGTGTCCCATAAGTCCCTTAACCTCACCCTATTCTAGTCGGAAAAGGTTCAGGAATAAAGGGATTTATGGGACACTCAACGTTAAATTCATCGATTGGATTGATTTTCAAATAGTTAACTTTGCATTTGGTTGTTAAAATAAAGTACAGGGTGATATTTTTTTTATTCGAGAACGATGTCTTGAGATATAGCTATTTGTCATGGTTCTCGGATAAAAAATCACCCTGTATTTTCATCCGCGTATATGAAGTCGGATTTGCTGGATTTCAAACTGGC
>JAJOZX010004202.1:0-47500 GCA_023014485.1 Bathynomus jamesi
TACTATAGCAACTAATCTTATATTTATAAAACATACAACTTAAATAATTGGTTCCCAAGCCAGTAAAGTTTGTTTCGAAATAGTGAGGTCTGGAACTTATTATGAGCCCGTTTAACAGAAACATCCAGGAAAGGTAAATTATTATTGTTTCGTTTCACACGTGTTTAATATTACTATGTTGTTTATTAAGAAATGAAGAAATGTTTTACGTGTGAAGGATGTTTAAATATTAAGAAAGTGTCATCCACATATCTTCTGTAATATATGGGTTTAAAACTATTAGGACAACTTTTCAACCAAATTTCTTCGTAATAGTGTTGAGCCCAACACTAGCAAATGCATTTCTTTGCTATTACGAAGAAATTTGGTTGAAAAGTTGTCCTAATAGCCCTAATAGGACAACTTTTCAACCAAATTATATATATATATAGAGAGAGAGAGAGAGAGAGAGAGAGAGAGAGAGAGAGAGAGAAAAACCTAAATTAGATTACTGTAACTGTGCATGTAAATTAAACATAGTAACTTAATATTTCATATATATATATATTATATATATACACACACACGGACCTCTATAAAAATTCTACACATACAGTACGATGAATCATCGCGCAAAATATCAGTTTAACATTGAGAACACGCTCATCACAACTTGGTTTTGTAACCATTGATGTGGCAATCACTTCGTTTCCGAGATGCAGTACTTGTTTGTCGAGGACGATCCAATTAAAATGAAAGTCATTAAATTAAAGTTTATCAAAGTTTTTTTTACAGCAAGTGCTTAAATGGTTTCCCTGCATCAGAGTACATACATGGGCGGCATGATTCCGTCTATTGGCCACCGAGGTCTCCGGACCTAAATGCAATTAACTTTTTCTTGTGGAGTCATTTAAAAAATCTTGTTTATGCAGAAGTAATAGCATAAATGAATTGTGGCAACGTGTAGGTGTTTCCAAATGTATGCGGCAGAATTTTGAACGACGCGTTGAATGCTTAATTTCAATCTGCATATTGTTGGTGCATAGTGATTTTATGAATTCTCTTTACTTGTTGTTGTAGGCTAATCCCATATTAAGTCGTGTATTATGAAAGTTCATGGCTTTTTAATACTAAATTTGAGAGAAAGCTCTTTATTATTTGTAACTTTAGAAGATAACATTCTACTTTAAGGATTTTTAACTAAAAAATTATCTTCTTTTTGTTCATTTAAGATCGCCCCATTCATGATTGCCTTTCTCTTACTGATGACCATCTTCGATTTCATCTCTGCTGAGCCTAATTCTCAATTCTTACATTTTCAACGTGGACATGGACATGGCTATGGACATGAATATGGACATGGATTTGGATTTGGAAGAGGATTTGGAGGAGGAGGATTTCGAGGATTTGGATTATTTTTTGGAAAAAATGTAGTTTTCTAAAGAACGAATAATAATGTGAAAACGTCATTGGACATGTTTTACATTTGTAAATTAAGTGTGAAATTCAGAAAATTCGAATATATGATTTTTTGGGGCATTTTGTTGTGCTGCACAATTATTTACATAATTTTAGCATACTTAATTTCTATTCACTTCAAGTCTTACTAAATATTTTCTTTTTTTTAATTTTAACATTCATAATTAACAGTATTTAGTTAAACCAGGGCCGGATTAACCATTAAGCAAAATAAGCCCGTGCTTAGGGCATCAAGGGAAGGGGGGCACCACAGAAATTTTCCATTGTCGGATTTACCATGGATTTATTATACTATTATAATCGCGGCTTATAGCCTATAAGCTGTTGAAAAACTGAATTATATATATTATATATAGTATTTATTTTTTTCATTGTTTGAATTTGTAGTGAACAACAACATTTTATTTTATGGTTTATTTTTGTTTATATTTGAATACATATATATGGGGCACCAAAATCTTTTAAGTGCTTAGGCCTCTAAACGTCTTAATCCGGCCCTGAGTTAAACCCTATGTATAATATATATATATTAATATATATATATATATATATATATATATATACAGGGCCATTCAAAAAAGGACGCAACAGTTTAAATTGCTTATATTTCGTAATATTGTTAACATACAGGAGTGATTTTGTATTACAGTAGTTTACAGCGTACAATTGGGAGTTTTTATTTAATGAAAAACATGTTCAATGTGTGAACCACCGGCATCCAAAACCATTTGCAGTCGACGTTGAAAGTTGGCAAGTACTGTGCGTAGAACGTCATGAGTGATTGTGCTGACAACAGATGAAATTTCCTCTTGCAGCTCATAATTGTGAGAGGATTGTTTCTGTAAAATTATCTTTCAGATATCCCCATAAAAAATAATCACATGGGTTGAGATCAGGAGAATATGGTGGCCAAGACCATCCACAGGCAAAACGTTCAGGGAAGCGATTCGAGATGACGCGATCGTCAAAATATTCATTTAAGGCTACAAGAGTCGTTCGCCTAGCGCCTTAGGCTACTAGGCCTAAGGGTAACAAAACTCCCAGGTGTACGCTGTAAACTAATACAAAAAATCATTCCTGTAACGTTAACAATATTACGAAATATAAGCAATTTAAACTGTTGCGTCTTTTTTGAATGGCCCTCTATATATATATATATATATATATATATATATATATATATATATATATATATATATATATATAGATGATGCAAACTCACAAGGAAAAAGAAAAATGATTCCAAGGCTTTTCGTGTATTCAGAAGTACATCTCGTTAGGGAACGGGTTTGCATCATTCATTCATTTCACGTGTTTAATTGTGAAATTCTTATACAGTATATATATGAGCGCCTCGGTGGTGTAGTGGTTAGCGTCGCTGACTACGAATCCATCGGCCTCGGGTTCGAGACCCGACAGCAGCCGGCGCGCAGAAAACCCTGCTGTTCATCCTTCCATACAATAAAGAAAGTGGTTGGTAGATAAATGGGTACCCTAGGTGGCCTAGTGGTTAAGACGCTGGGCTGCTGATGGGGCGTGGTTCGGATTCCACGTTAAACTGTAGGTCTAAGGTGGAGTGAAAAGCTTGACCTTCGTCAGAATGAACAATTCGGGTGGAAGCTAACCAAAGGTTATATATATATTAGGGTGGCCCTTATTTTGTCACTTTTTATTGTTTTCTTTCTCACCCCTTCATTAGATGCTTCCTATTGAGAAAGTTTTTCATGCAAAATTTTATAGCGTTTGGACAATATTTAGTGTGTGCTCAAGCTGTCCGAAATTTTAAGCAACCTAACTCTGTAGTTGCCTTTTATAATACATTACGGATTCACTTACACTCAAATTCAGTATTCATTTAATATAAAAAAAATTGTACAATTAGTATTTATTAATATATTTCTAACAAGAAGCTTGGTTGCTATTAAAATTTTACTTAATTTTGTGAACTAGATGTATAAAATTAATAATCTTTACATATATAGTGGGTATGACCGCTACCCTGGAACATCATCCCAATGCAGTTCCGCGGCGATGGGACTCAAAATAATGTGATTTGAGCTGGGCACGACTTTGCAGATAATCAAATTTAGCTTATTAGATCCCCATATCATTTGCAAAGCTCCATAATTTTTTTTTTTTTATTTCATTCAATTAATACAAGATTTTTAAACAACAAAAAATACTTTTATTAAAATTAAAGGTGATAAGAAATTGAACTGAAAAGTTAGCACAACACAACTCTTATTTAAAGGTTGTAAGAAGAGTTTGATATGCCTTTGAGAATGGTATCCTTCTTGGAATCGGGGTACTTCTTCCGATGCTCTTGGACAATTTGAACGACAAACTGCGTCTGTTCTTCATTTTTGATGAGGAGTCTATTATATTCCTGCATCAATGCAACTCCCCTTTCAGCAATGTCATTCACTACTCGAAGATCTTTGACCACTGATCACTGACGCGATGGTAAAGACCGCATCACGGTCACTAGTTTTAGTGCGATCCAACGACGAAAGAACTTCTGAATGGAGGATATTCTTGCGGCCTCATTTTGGATGAGGTGATGATACTACGACTCCTCCAACAGCTCCTTCATTCTCTGAATCCGTGGTGTTCTCACCTGTTGAAGATGAAGAAGATTCTAGGACGATTTTTCTGTTTAGTACGAGATTCTCTATTTCATGTCTCTTCTTAAATTCATCATTCCGAATTCGCTTCTTCGTAGCTGCTTCCTCCTTTTTAGCCAAAGTCATATCAATTCCAGCAATGGAGCCTCTTCTGCCTTTCTCGCTTTGTGCCAAAAGGAACGCTTTATCCTCCTCATTCGTCATCAACACCATAGCATTTTGGTGAGCAACGTCGAAAAGGTCATCAAGGCAGGATTTCAGCTCTTCTTCTTTCTTCCTTTGTGTGTCCGTCTTCCGGGACTGATTTTTTTTCAAAAGATCCTACTTCTTCATCAGACTCTCCAACTGTTTCACTGCATGTTGAACTGGCCGCAGTGGAATCCTCGCCTTCTTTCACAAAGTCTCCACTTCCGCTATCGTCAACTGAGCAGCTTTGTGCTTATCCTTAATCGACTGAAGCAAATGTGGACATCCCCATTACTTGGCAATTTTGCACCTGATAAACAATTTTGAGTATGTTCAAGCAAATAAACGGTATGTTTTTTTCGAGTTCCACTAGCCATCATAAAAACATCTATATACCTAGATAAAAAGAAAGCGTAATGTCGTTTAGCATATAAGAACATAAGATCATCGCTACTATTTGTTTCAAATTAACCAGATATAATATGGTAAGTCATATAATAAGAAAATTCTACCAATAACCCATCACGCCTATTTGATAATATATGAGAGAGTCCAGAGAGAAAGTTTGAAGTACTTGAGCACACCCTATATATACTTATATCTCACTAAAATTTTGTGTGTGTTATTTTCTAGTGACATAGAATCCAACTGAAGGGTGAGAGGAAAAAAAATCGTAACTTAAAATTTTAGCCCCACTTAAGGGCCACCCTAATATATTATATATATATATATATATCAGGGATATACCTTACCTTATGAACCTTATGAACCTTATGTTGTTTCGTGCGTTGGTCTCTCTTCACACGGAGGTCAAGCTGGTGGCCCCCGCCTCTAGGTCTGGCCTAGTGGAGGAGCGAGTTGCTTTCTTCCGCTCTCCACCGTACATAGCCAGGCACGCCCGGCTCATCTGGTACTGTCCTGAGCCAGGCATCCAGTTTTTTGAAGACTTCAACTTTGACCCCCGTTACGTTTCTGAGGTCCTTAGGAAGCTGGTTGAAAAGTCTTGGCCCCCTGACAACCAAACTATTTTCCTTCAGGGTTGAGGAGGTCCCTTGTCGGGCCTTTAATTTGGGAACACTACACATTCTGCCTTTATATATATATATATATATATATATATATATATATATATATATATATTACTGTATATCAGGGATATATCAAAGATATCAGGGATGGGAAACTGAATCGAACTGGAATCGATAAATTGATAAAACCGATATTGTTTTATGAACTGAAATCGAAAAAACTCGAACTAAAAAAAATTCTGACAACTAAAATCGAAATTCGAACTGGGATTGAAAAATAATCCAAAACTGAAATTTGAACTCAAATAGATCAAAAATAATGGTTTTGCGTTTCAGTTTTGAGGATCATTTGGATTACAAAAAACTATAAATAACGTGAATTATTTTCCTACTTTTGCGACTTAACATTTGTATGGATTTAAAATATCCATTTATCCTTTAATTCGATGTGGAACGGCTTTTTTCTCTTTTCAGATTGATTTTAAGTCCTCAAAGAAACAATTTATTGCCCGAAAACATTGACAGTATTTTAATTGTTCGCTCTAATTTTAATACGTGAGTTTACGAGTATTTGTATTTTGTATATGATAAACAGAGGTGCATTTAATTGCTTCATTTCCCTTTCTAATACTATTATGAGATCAGAGTAAATGTTTGTCAAAAATTAATTGAAAGGGTAGAATCTTATGAACACTTTTTATCAAACCTCCCTTTTAGTGATGAGGCTACATTTCACATATCAGACAAAGTTAATCGTCATAATTGCAGGATACGGGGTGAAGAAAATCTCCATGAATTGTATGAACACGAAAGGATTTCCCTAAAGTAAACGTCTGGTGTGCCATGTCACGTTCCCGTATCTATGAACCGTATTTTTTTGTTGAACGAACTGTCACCAGCAATTCGTATCTCAACATGCTACGAGAGTCTTTTATTCCACAACTCCAAGAAAATCACGGCTTGCTACAAAGAGCTTTCTTCCAACAGCATGGAGCACCACCTCACTTTGCTCGAATTGTTAAGGTGTTTTTAAACCAAAATTTTCCACAGCGTTGGATTGGTCGGGGAGGTCCTCTGAAATGGCCCAGTCGTTAGCCTGATTTAACCCCTTTAGATTTTTAGCCCTGGGGTTTCTTGAAAACTAAAGTCTATCATAACAAACCAAGGGATATTGAAAAAATGAAACATCGTATTTGTGATGCTATCTCATCCATCGCTACAGCTGTGTTGAAAAATGCTTACTCAGAATTTGAACTCAGAATTAGATTGATTATAGCGAATGATGGACGACATGTAGAAGTTCGTTAATTAATCAAACCATTGTAAATGATACCTTAACAAAATTAAATAACCTAATTCTTACATGCCTGCTGCAGTGCTGCATGTATTTATCTTCAATTTATGTTGCTATCTCAAATAACAAAAAGTTATTCAACTTTATTTTGGTATATTCATTTTATGGCACCCTGTACATAGATTAAACGACATATATAAATAGATAAGAGAAATAGAAATATTAATTTACTTCAAAAACTTATAAATGAGTTTCATCTTTAAGTGTGAAGGATCACCTGAAGATCAGGGGCCCCAGCGTTCTTTAGTTAGCTATATAAGGCTAACTAACGAAAATATCACGACCTAACCTAACCAATCGTCAAAAGTGTACAGTTGACCTAACCATTGGTTAGGTTAGGTCGTGATAGTTTCGTTAGTTAGCCTTATAAGGCTAACTAGAGAAGGCTGGGGGCCCTGATCTTCAGGTGATCCGTGTGAATAGTTATTTTAAAGAGAAATTGTAATGTAAACATACGAAAATTATTTAACTTTTATTATTACACTGATCTACAAATTTTTAAAAAGTTTGTGCTTCGGAGATAAAATGTGTTTCCTATTATGGATTTTGGGGTGCTGAAAACGAATATGACCATAAAAAGTCTGCTAACAATGATGGACTCCATTTCCCCTGGTAGCGTTTCTCCATCGCTGAGATATCCTGGTGGAAACGTTCACCATGTTCATCGCTGACTGCTCCGCAGTTGGCCGGAAAAAATTCCGGGTGCGAATGGAGGAAATGTATCTTTAAAGACATATTGCAGCCCATTTTTTGATAGGACAACAGCAGGTTTTCCACCAGCTCCCTGTAATTGTCAACTTTGGTATTTCCGAGAAAAATGGTTGCTACTAACCGGAAAGCATTCCACGCTGTCTTCTCACCACCTAGGATACGGTCGAACTCCTCATCTCTAAGAAGCTCGCGGATCTGTGGACCAACAAATACACCCTCCTTGATTTTTGCTTCACTGAACTTTGGGAATTTACCATCGAGGTACTTAAAAGCTGCCCCCGTTTTATCCATAGCCTTAACAAAATTTTTCATGACGCCCAGTTTGATGTGTAAGGGTGGTAACAAAATCTTGCTCGATTCTACAAGTGAGGGATACTGAACATTTTTTGTTCCAGGTTCCAATGAGTGTCGGAGTGGCCAATCCTCCTTGATGTAATGAGAAGTCCTAGCGCTACTGTCCCATTCACACAGAAAACAGCAATACTTAGTGTAGCCCGGCTACAGTCCAAACACGATAGCAACAACTTTCAAGTCACCACAAACCTACCACTGATGTTTGTCATAGTTTATGCAGTTCAAAAGTTGCTTCATGTTGTCATATGTTTCTTTCATGTGGACTGCATGACCAACTGGAATTGATGGCAATACGTTGCCAACATGCAACAAAACAGTTTTTAAACTCAAATTCGATGAATCAATGAACAGTCTCCACTCATCAGGATTGTGAATAATGTTGAGAGCTGCCATCAGACCATCGATGTCGTTGCAAGCTACAAGGTCACCTTCCATGATGAAAAATGGGACAAAATCTTTTTGACGGTCACGAAACTTACACACTCTAGCATTTTCAGCGAGAAGATTCCACTGCTGCAATCTGGAGCCCAGCAGCTCTGCCTTACTCTTTGGCAGTTCTAAATCTTTGATAAGGTCGTTTAATTCATTCTGAGTTATCATGTGCGGTTTAGAAGATGTCAAGTTATAAACAAATTCAGGGTCTTGTGAAGTTGAAGGCTCACAAGTTTCGCAGGTTCCTTCATGCTCCTCGTCCTCTGACTCCAGGGAGAATGAGTGTGGGGGCTCAGGAACGGGTAGTCCTTCGCCGTGAGGTACTGGGCATATAGCAGAGGGTATATTCGGATATTGTAAAATCCACTTTTTCTTCTTGCAAATACCTTTCTTGACTGGAGGCGGTTATAGAACGCTTTTGTGATGCAAAAGTCAATTCTCCACAAACATAACAGAAGTTATCTACACTGTTCACGCAATTACGAGGCATCTTTGTTCAAATTAGGCTGAAAAAAATTCAGTTTCAAAAGCAAACACTGTGGCGTAATATGTAGACGCCTGTGACACATCGACGCCTTGACTCTACTGCTCATGCGCGTAGTTATATATTTTTTTTATTTTAATAAATTAATGTAATTACATTGCATTTTAATAATTTTAAATTAGGTAAGGTTAAGTTAGGTTAGTATTCCATTTATATTAATATCAAAAACATTATGGGAAGCAATATGTTAAAATGATCCAGTCTATTTTTTAATAAATAATTTACAAATACATAATGTAGTAGATAAATTTAAAATTACATTTTATTGTATATATATATGTATATATTTACATTGATTTATTAAAATAAAAAAATATAACTACGCGCATGCGCAGTAGAGTCAATGTGTCGATGTGTCACAGGCGTCTACATATTACGCGACAGATGCAGTCCAGTTAGTAGGGTGCAGGGTTGCCTGATATCTTTATAAATAGAGCCAATTGGCAATTTTAGGCATCATTTTTGTATTCAGTGACCCAAAATTAATAAAGATTGACTACTTTTATTTCCGAAGCATTTTGGCGGTAGACCAGTGTTTTGGATATAAATTGTTTTTGCGCGTGTAAAGTTATCATATCGTCATAGAGATCATAGAGATGAACCAGTATGTAGGACAAAAGCCCCCTAGGACAAAGAAACCCTAGGACAAAAGCCCCCTAGGAAAAATAATAAGAAGAATTTTTTTAATCATTATTTTTATTCTTTATTATTTACAGTTTATGAACACCTCTCTGACATGTAAAATATTACATTTATTATATCATAAGACTGCAATGAGGAAGGCATTATAAGTATTATACAGTAGCACACATTAACGCTAATATTTACACAACCATAAAAAATTAAATTATAAAAGGATCATCAATCATCATGCCTTATCTAGGCAAAGTCAACTTTATAAGTATTATACAGTAGCACACATTAACACTTGCATTATAAATTTATAGCTCACTATTTTACAGGAACACAAAATTATTTACACAACCATAAAAATGAACATTATAAAAGGAACATCATACCATATCTAGGGAAAATCAAACAAATAAAGCACAATATTAAAAAGTTCATTAAGTGTCAAGGTTCATTTAAAGTTCATTTTACTTCCACCTAATGCTGTGACCTACACCATTCAGAAATTCTTCCAAAGTCTTCCTCTCATTCATATAGTCCAGACATAGGTTCTTCAAACGCTGAAAACAGTGATCAACTAGAGTGAATGAACATAGACAAAGATTATAATATTTGTTTAGGATTACTTCATAGCACACGAACAATAATATAAAAAATGGAGGCTTTTGTCCTCTTTGCACTTTAACTGAGGGTTTTTTGTCCTATTTTGTCCTTTAACTGAGGGGCTTTTGTCCTACTTTGCACTTTAACTGAGGGTTTTTTGTCCTATTTTGTCCTTTAACTGAGGGGCTTTTGTCCTACTTTGCACTTTAACTGAGGGTTTTTTGTCCTATTTTGTCCTTTAACTGAGGGGCTTTTGTCCTACTTTGCACTTTAATTGAGGGATTTTTGTCCTATTTTGTCCTTTAACTGAGGGGCTTTTGTCCTACTTTGCACTTTAACTGAGGGGCTTTTGTCCAGGGGGCTTTTGTCCTAGGGGGCTTTTTTCGGGACCCCGATGAACCAAGGACACAAGAAGCCTTAGGGTAGAAGTTAAGATCATTGGGTAAACTTGAATTTATAAATAAACACACACACACACACACACACATACACATACACACACACATTATGGAATATCATGCATAAACAAGCATGATATATTTTCTTGGTCTTACGTAGTGTTTCTGGGTTTTTTAGCATAGGAAAGTTTGTATCTTAACACACTATATATTATTGTTTCAAAAACTAGATTCGAGAAAGCTCTCCAAGAAAGAGTGAAAAACAGTACAAAGAAGCTTCACGAAATCAAATTATTTGTAGATTCTTAGGCAATATATTGTGCGTTATTGTATTTAAAAATCTCTCTCTCTCTCTCTCTCTCTCTCTCTCTCTCTCTCTCTCTCTCCTTATATATATATATATATATATTATTATATATATATAATATGTTTATGTATGTCTGTTCCGGGTCCGGACAAAAGCCCCGTAGGACAAAAGCCCCCTAGGACAAAAGCCCCCTAGGACAAAAGCCCCCTGGACAAATTGCTGGGTAGGGCAAGTCAGGTGTCACATCTAATCTGAAAAGATCAGAAGATATTTAGGTGAAGTAACCAATATTAACCTGTTATGTTAATCGAATGACCAGTTATGTTAATTGAATGCCCAGTTAGGTCAACGGAGTGCCCAGTTAGGTCAACTGAATGCCCAGTTAGATCAACTGAATGTCAGGTTAGGTCAACTGTACGCCCTTGATGATTGTTTAGGTTAAGTTGTGATATTTTCGTTAGTTTAAACGAAAATGACGAGAGCCAAAATACATAAACTATAAACATAAACTAAACTATAAACTATAAACATAAACTAAACTATAAACTATAAACATAAACTAAACTATAAACTACAAACATAAACTGTAAATAATAAAGAATAAAAATAATGATTACAAAAATTCTTATTATTATTTTTCCTAGGGGCTTTTGTCCTAGGGGGCTTTTGTCCTACACTCGTGTGTTCATGTGATATTCTGGGTACTCGTAGGTTATCTCCGCCCCCACGCTTCATTTGTCATCGTGGAAAATAGCATGAAGTCCCAGTAAATTCATTCTGGCTGAAAAAGCAATAATTAAATTGTGCAAAGGATTGGTAATATCTACTGAAATAGATACTATTAAATATATAATTTGGCTCATTTAATAATTATTGATACAATTTATTTTTTAAACTAATTTATGGCCAGATTCTGAGGGATCGCCATTATAAAGTTAAGGATCACCTGAAGATCAGGGCCCCCAGCCTTTTTTAGTTAGCTTTATAAGGCTAACTAACGAAAATATCACGACCTAACCTAACCAACCCTAATGATTGGTTAGGTTAGGTCGTGATATTTTTGTTAGTTAGCGTTATAAGGCTAACTAAAGAAGGCTGGGGACCCTGATCTTCAGGTGATCTAAAGTTAATGTAAGTTGTATAACAAATCAACAACCAATGTGCATCAAACATTCTAGAACGAAATGCTCGTTTGATTGTTCTGCGTGCGTGCTATTTGCCACGATGACAAATCAAGCGTTGGGGGGGGGGGAGATAACTTACAAGTATCATATTCTGTATTGCGCGAGCAGTACCTCATGCAAAATGAATTATTCTTTTTAATAAACTTATTATTTTTTATGTTTTGACAATTGAAAAGAAAATACTGGCTTACTTTTTTATTTATGAGAATTAACTACAAAAAATTTGAGTCATTTTAGTAAAGATAAAATAATTATATCGAAGTTGCTTCAAACGATAATAAGGTTCGATTGAAAGAAATTTTATTTGATTATTTTATTACTCATATGAACTCAAATTCAAATGCACACTTCTCTCTGTTACGTCCTGGGGACCTCCAACGCAAAAATAATGTGGGAATCTTTTGAAATAGTATTTAGGACTATAAATGAGGAATCTGTACCGTACAAGATTAAGCGTGCGAAAGTATGATAAATAACAAGCCCATGTGGTTTACTTCTAGAGTAGGAGATATTATAAAGAGTAGAGATAGGGCTTATAAGCTACGTAAGTGCGATAAAGACAATTTGTGGTTACGAAACAACTACACATCTCTAAGGCGTGAAGCGAAAAGCGTAATAGAAAAGTCCAAGCGCGATTTTGAAATTTCCATAGCTCGTGACGGCAAAGAAAACCCCAAGCGATTTTTTTAACACGTCAATAAAAGGAACCCAGTAAAGAGTGTCTTGGGACCGTTGAAAAATTCTGACGGTGAGTTAGTTTCTGAAAACAAGCAAATGGCTTCCCTATTAAACGAATTTTTTACATCAGTTTTTACAATAGAAAATGTAACGAATATCCCTACGGTCATAGACATAACACCTTTTGATAATGGTGATACTTTAGATAATATTGTGGTGAGTGAAAGGGAGGTACTGCACTATATTTGTAAAATGAAAATGCTTAAATCACCGGGGCCGAATTCCATATATCCTATACAACTAAAGGAATTAAAAGAAAGCATTGTTTTGCCGTTAACAAAGATTTTTAATTCTTATATTTCTGAGGGGTGCGTAACAGATAATTTCAAGCTAGCCAATGTAACACATATCTTTAAGAAAGGCGATAAAAGTGCGGCGGGAAATTATAGGCCAATCAGTTTAACGTCTGTTGTAGGTAAGCTACTGGAATCGATAATTAGAGATCGTATAGTCGAACACTTGGAATTGCATAACTTGATTAGAAATACGCAGCACGGTTTAAGGCGAAACAAATCTTGCTTAACTAATCTTTCAGAATTTTTCCAAAGCGTGGTTGAAATTTACGATAGTCATCGGGAGGTAGATATAGTTGAAAAAACTAAGACTCATGTAATCAGGGGTGTAGTAATAAATTGGATAGAAGAGTGGTTGCGAGGTAGGAAACAGAGGGTGGGCGTTGATGGAGCGGAGTCTTCTTGGGCTAATGTAGCGAGCGGCCTTCTTCAGGGTTCTGTATTGGACCCCTTGCTTTTTCTTATATATATATTAACGATTTAGATGTCGGCCTAGTCAGTACAGTTTCAAAGTTTGCGGATGACACGAAGTTGGGTGGTAGGGAGATTAATGACGAAGATAGAGGTAAAATCCAAGAAGATCTGAATAAAATCGTAGATTGGGCGGTCACACGGCAATGAGATTTAACGTCCATAAGTGTAAAATTTTACATATGGGTTCGCGTAACGGTAATTTTGCATATAGTATGTCAGGGGAGGAATTGGCAAGCGTAGATCAGGAAAAAGATTTAGAAGTTATAGTCAGTGGTGATTTAAAAGTGGCGAAACAAAGTACAGCAGCGGTCAATGAGGCGAAAAAATTGCTACGCATTTATAGCTAAGAATTTTGAGTTCACATCTCGCGATATTATTTTTCTTCTTCATAAATCATTAGTTAGACCCCATTTGGAGTGCGCGATCCAATTTTGGAATCCGCATATGCGCAAAGATATAGACAAAATTGAAAGAGTTCAAAGACGAGCAACTAAGATGATTCCGTCACTTAGGTCAAAGTCGTATGAGGATAGGCTGAAGGAATTAAAATTGACTACACTCGAGACTAGGAGACTAAGGGGTGATCTAATCCATGTTTTTAAAATTATGAATGTGTTTGATAACGTAAATGGAGATAGCTTTTTCGAAATAGCACAATATAGTAGAACTAGAAATAACGGGTGTAAGCTAACAAATAGAAGGTTCGAGACGGCAGTTATCAAAAACTTTTTTACACATAGAATAGTAAATAGCTGGAATAGTTTGCCGGAAGTAATTAGAAGCACGTCTATAAATATGTTTAAAAATCGATTAGATGAATATGTTGATAGATTGAGTATAGTTTAAGGTAGTAAAATTAAGGTTTTGTGGTTCGGAACCCAGTAAAATTGTAGGTCCCCTCTTCCACTACGGAGGACATGCGCAATACACAATTACAAACACAGTTAGGTAGACCAGCCATGAGTGGATCCTAGGGTCTTTGTTGGTCTGAAACATTATAACATAACATCTGGTACCTTCCTGAGCCAGGCATCTAATCTTCTTTTGAAGACTTCAAATTTGACCCCTGTAATGTTTCTGAGGTCCTTTGGAAGCTGGTTAAAAAGTCTTGGCCCCACAACTAAGCTACTTTCCTTCAGTGTTGAAGAGGTCCCTTGTCGGGCCTTTAATATGGGAACACTACACATTCTGCCATTCCTATTTTCAAGTGTTGTTTGAATCGTAATTGAGTTTAGTTTGAGGTTTGGTACCAGTTTATCTATCATTTTCCATATATAGATTATGGTATACCTCTCTTTTCTACTTTCCAGGGAGTACAGATTTAGTTTACGTAGTCTTTCCCAGTAGTTGAGTTCTTTGCAGCCATCAATCATAGATGTGAAATGTCCCTGAGTTTCTTCTAGTTTATTAGTTTCTTTCTTTTTAGATGCAGACTTCCAGACTGAGCAGTATTCAAGTTTTGGTATGATCAGTGATTTTGAACAGGGGAATCATTACTGTCTTGTTTCTTCTTTCGAACGTTCTTAGCACCTATCCCGCAATTCTTTTTGGTTTTGTTTATCGCTATCTAATTTTGTGTACGGAATTTCGCATCATCGGTAATCATTATCCCCAAATCGACCGCTTTCGTGCTTCTCTGAATTGCCTGTCTTTCTGGAGCATAATATGCAGTCTAAGTTCCTAATTTCTACAATATCTCAAGAGCTGAAATTTATCGGTGTTAAATGTCATGTTGTTGCCTTCTGACCATTTGTATAATTTGTTCGTGTCCCTCTGCAAGGCCTCCACCTCATTTATTGCTGATTTTTCTGCTGATCTTTGTATCGTCTGCAAAGGATGCTACTATACAATTGCTCTTTACTTCACTGTCTATGTCTGTTAGCATGATAATGAAGAGGAGTGGGGCCAGTACTGTACCTTGTGGTACTGAGTTGTTTACTTCCGATTCTGATGATGATATACCTTGAATTTTGACGACCTGTAGATGATCTCCGAGGAAGTTGTAGCCCCATTTTCCCACTTTCCCTGTTATTTCCACAAGTTTCATTTTATGTTATTATACTATGATCAAGTTTGTCGAAAGTTTTAACAAAATCTGTGTACTGAATATGACATTGTAGTTTTCATTGCCTTCAAGTGCATTTAGGATATTGTTGTAGTGTTCTATAAGTTGTGATAGGCATGATCTTCCTGATCGGAATTCGTGCTGATTTTCATTGAATCTTTTCAGTGTCTCGAAAAAGTCATAGATTTTCTCTCTAACTATTCTTTCAAATACTTTGGTGAGGTGGAACGTCAATGATACTGGTCTATAGTTCTTTGCTTGAAATATATCCCCTCCTTTATATATAGGGGCAATGTTTGCTCTTTTCAAGATGCTTGGTATTTCCCCAGTGTCTAGGAATCTTTTCTATATCCAGTATAAGGGTGTAGCTATTTCATTTTTACAGTTTTTAATCAATAATAATGCGTTCCGTTTGTGTTTGTCCGGACCTGCAGCTGAATGTGATTTCATTTGTCCTATAGTTCTCGCTACATCTTCTGGGGTAAAATCAAAATCTATTATACAATCTCCTTGCCATTTCTCTTCAAAGAATGCATATATGTCAGCTATTGTAAGGTATCGTTTTGCCACTTTTTGGGGTACTGAAGACTGATTCATACTGGACTCTGAATGTTTCAGATATTTCTTTTACATCGTCTGTTAGTTCATATTTCCTTTCCTTGAGGGCCCGAGAGTGGCGAGCCTTTTTGTTTTCCTTTTTGCATAGCTCTTGAATTATTTTGGATTTTCCTTTATTGCTTCAACCGCCTTTTCCTCTTCCCTCTCTGTATGGCCCTTAATCAGGGTTTGTACTTCTCTATCGATACTTTTCAGTTTTTCTTTTATTACTTTCCTGGCATTGTTGTCTTCGCAATTAGCTTACTTCGCCGCTACTTTCTTTCTATTGTAGAATATTCTTCTCTTTTGCCTTCCTAGCCAGTCCCTTTTTCCTTTTGGCTGTGATTTCGGAGCATATTTTTGTAAAATTCTCAGCGTCTTTTCTTCCAAGGTTGTTAGCATTTCCTCAGTTCTTTTATTCTCGAAAATTGTTCTCCACTCTATTTGGGCCATGTGTGATCTGATTGCTTCCCAATTTATAGTCTTTGAGTTTAAATTAAAATCCCCAAATTTGCTTCTTTCTTCATTATTTGCATTGTTTTTTAATGTTGTCACCATATTTGTTGATATCTCGATTATGTTGTGGTCTGAAATCATTCTTGGGGTTATATTTACATCAGCAATCAAATTCGTGTTATTCGTGAACACCAGATCCAGGCAGTTATTTTTTCTGGTATTTTCTGTTATCTCCTGTGTCAGCATAAACTCGTTTGTGAGAGCCATCAACACTTTTGCTTGCTCCTGGTCTTCTCTTGTGTCCCCCTTGTTCTGGTATATACTGTATATATATATATATATATATTCCTATCCACCTTTTTGTATTTTTTAATGGGAAATTAAAGTCTCCGCAGGGCATTATATTAGGGAATGGAGGGTTTATGGACTTTATTTGGTTTCTGATATCATCAATGGCATCCGAGAATTTTTCGGTTGGAGTGTTTGGAGGTCTGTGGATGACTATCAGTATCACGTTTAGTTTTTCTATTTTCACTGCTAGGAGTTCCATAAAGCTGTTTGATTTACTTATTACCGTCTCTGTCATCGTATCAGGACAATGCCCCCTGAGGACAATTGCCCCCCTAGGACAATTGCCCCCTAGGACAATTGCCCCTGAGGACAATTGCCCCCAAGAAAAATTGATGGCGTTATTTCGTATGAGTGCGAGCATCCTAGGGGGGCAATTGTCCTCCGGGGGCAATTGTCCTGATACGGTCAACTGTATGCCCTTGATGATTGGTTAGGTTAAGTCGTGATATTTTCGTTAGTTTTAACGAAAACATCACAACTTAACCTAACCAATCGTCAAGGGCATAAAGTTGACCTAATCGGGTATTCAATTAACCTAACCGGGCATTCAGTTGACTTAACCAGGCATTCAGTTGACCTAACCGGACATTCAGTTAACCTAACCTAACAACTTTTGAACCGCTCATTTCTACGAAAAAAAAGACTTACGGTACATTTTTTAAATCAGCGTAAAAATCTGCATTAAATATATTATTTTCAACAAAATCGGAAACAATACATGAAACGGAAACGATCCAAAGGATCGCTTTTAATCCAAAGGATTGCTTTTAATCTAAGTTTTTAAAATAAATTTTAGCCTATTTTAACTATTCAACTTTTTTGTATTATTTTTCAAAATAAATGTTCTTAACAATATTAATTTAATTTATCCTCGTGGAGGGAGGGGGGAATTGTCCTCGGGGCAATTGTCCTCGGGGAATATAGTCCTCGGGGGAAATTGTCCTAGGGGGGCAATTGTCCTGGAAGCCTCTGTCATATGACCTTCATGTACAGGGTGTCCCAGAAGTCTGGACCCAGGAAAGATAGAAATTGTTTTCAAAGTGAAACAAACACATTTGTAATGTCAGTTTTACATATTTCAGTTAAGAAAATACCCTGATGGCTCAGTATACCAATCAAGAGAAGGTGGAACTGTTATTGCTACATGTTTCTGGAAAAAGCCAGTGGGAGGCATGTTCGTGAAATAACAAACATGCCTTCCTCTTGCTTTTTCCGGAAACATGAAGCAATACCAGTTCCACCTTCTCTTGATTGGTATACTGAGCCACCAGGGTATTTGTTTTTCGTGAAATATGTAAAACTGACATTAGAAATGTGTTTGTTTCACTTTAAAAATATAATGTCTATTTTCCCTATGAGTCCAGACTTCTGGGACACCCTGTACATATATAGCACAGCCACCTTTACGTCTAGCTGTCCTATCACCTTTTAGTAAGTTGAAACCCTCTATATTTATCTCTTTCTTATCAACACAATGTTCGCAGTTTTCGCAGTTTTCTTGGCAATCTTTAAGATAAGTTTCTGAGAGGCATGTGATGTCCGCCCTTGTTTCGTCCATAAATCCTTTGAGGTACGAAACTTTGTTGAGTGATTGGTTTGGTTTTATTCCTTGACTATTAGCTAGGACAATATTTATGTTTTTTGGTTTGCGTTGCCCCTTGTACATTTCAAGTTCGTTTTCCTTCGGTATCGCTTGTTTAGTTCCCTTATGGTCGTCCGAGAGAGATCCGTTCCCGCCTATCTGTTCTGGTAGCTTCTTGACAGGAAGCGGTTTGGCTTGGGGGTTTCCAGCTCTGTCGACTGCATGCGTTGTATGACATTTGTTGGCCATATTGTGTCTGCGATGTTCAAAAAATTTTGTTCGCTTTTTGTGTTCCTGTTGTTATTCCTATTGTTATTTTTATTTCTAGTGTCCTTTAAAGTTTGTCCTTTGTGTTCGTCGGGAGATGTTGATAGTTGCACTTTTTCCAGTATTTTCAGGTTCCATATTTTGCGTAAGTCCCTGCAAATGTTCGGGTGGTAGAATCTGCATCTGTCTCTGAATATACAATGACAATTATTGTAGAAGAAATTGCATATTGGGGGATGTTCATATATACATTGTCGTCTTTTATATCTACAATTATTTTTTACATTATATCTGTATATAATTCCTTCCCCATATTTACTCGGGGCCTTTGATTTCTGTTCCGTACTAGGGGACAGTTCCACTCTGTTTTCTTGATTGCATGCTTGTCTTTTCCTATTTGTGTTATTTGTGCTAAAGTCCTTCGTTGCCTTCATACTATCTGTTGCCTGTATGTTTTCGACCTCTTTGTGTGACAGCATTTGATCTATTTCTACTTCGTTTATCTTCGTTTCTTCTGTTTTTCTCTGCTCTTTATTCACACGTCCCTCTTTTACTTTCTCCTTATGGAAAAACTATACATGTTTACAATATGGTATCGTATGTGATACCTTTATTTCTTAATTAAATACAAATTATTAATTTATTGAATTAAATAACTTCAAAATTGCCTCGGGATTGGCGACATAGCCTATTGGGAATGAAATTAATTACCATACATAGACCCTATATGTAGGCATTAGGCCTGCATGACAAGAAGAAAACCAAATTTATTATTTCGTATTCAACATTTTCCATTGCTGACTCATGAAAATTACTTCGAGAGAAGAGTCAACGAACTTTGTATAATCAACAGATTCTTAAGCGAACGATTTATATTTTGCGGCATTCTGAGCTGCTTATGTTACAGCGATGCTTTAAGCAAAGAAAATGTACTTTATCTTCCTATAAGTTCGGAGTGAAATCCTCATAATGTAAGGCCTAATAACTATAAAAAGGATAGGCCTATTCCTTCAGGTATTTAAGTGTAGTGAATGCTTATAGCAAATAAACCGAAAGAGATCGTCGCACCCTACGAACAAAAACGAGGCCAAACGAAATAATAAGGTGAGGTAATTTCTTTGTTTACCATTAAGCAGAGCAAATATCGAAGACAAATAAACATAAACAGGTCCTTTGAAGACCTACATATACATAACTCTCAAACGAAAAAACGTAGGGTTTTGTCGTTAACTCTCCACTCTAATCTGCTGGAAATTTACAACGGATGAGAGGTAACAGGCAATCAACCCATAGCCCTATATACTGTAGTTTTTTCATATGGTGGCCCGTCTATCGGGAACTGACAACTCTAAAATTTACACTGACACAAACAGCGGCTAGGCTTAGCTCGTTAGGCCTAACCCTAACTTCACCCTAAGCCTACTTAGTAGGCCCACAACATAAGCCTACTTAGTAGACCCACAAAATATGCCTATTTAGTAGGCCCACTTTACTTTACCTTAAATAATAGGCCTACCTTTCAAAGTAGGCCTTACTCTTTACACTCAAGGCCTATCCTAACTAAAAACATTGTAAATTTTTTATTCAACCTGTGGTGTAGGTTATAAAAAACTTATTACAGCAATTTAACTCACTCATAAAACTCTTTATCATCATAAAATTAAACTCAGAACTTTAACACTAACAACAATTATAGAAGACTTGGACAAAAGGGTAAAAAACCCAGACCAAGAAAACAAAAACACAGACCTTGGAGCTATGGCACCATCTCAAAACTACAAAAAATTAATGGGAAAAAATCAGCACGTAAAGGTGTCATCACCAAACTGTACAATGATTCTCACACTAGAGGAGGACATAATTACAGAAATTGATGACACAATTGAACACACAGATGATGAGTATTCTACTCTCCTATATGACAATAATTACATTACAAAAGTTAATTCCTATATTTCTGAAATTCAAAACCAACTTGATGAGTACAAAGGACAAGACACCGATGAAAGCTTCTTAGAAGCTATCCGAAATGCTTCACTTAGCTCTCCCAATATGGCTGAGGGCAATGAACTAAAATCAAAATTGCCTATACTTGAACTACCCACTTTTGAGGGTGACAGAGCCAAATTTCAATCTTTTATTGAAAAATTTCATAGCCTTATAGGTAAAAAAAAAACTACGTTACAGATGTCAATAAATTTAGTTATTTAGTGAAGTATCTGAAAGGCCCTGCCTTAAGATTAGTGGAATCACTCCCAGCCATAGGTACTTCTTCTGTGGCAATAGAATTACTTAAGAGAAATTACATGAATAAGGATGAAATTATACTGTACATGATTTGGTTCTTAAAGTAATGAACATGCAAACCCCAAAGAACAACTATGGTGACCTCTGACTTTTACTGTGAGTTTGAATGTCTCGTGGGACAACTTAAAAACAATAATTTAAATATTACAGAAACAGCTTGGATCATTCAAGCTGTTGTTTTTGAAAAACTCCCTTCTAAAGTCAAAGAGATATTTCATCAGAGAACAGCTGTCATATACCCTAGCCTTAATAAGCTAAGAGAAGATTTCCCAACAGTACTTGCACTTCACAAATCAAGTTACACACTCCCAAAATTTAACACAACACAATAAAAAACCAACATTGCAGAAAACCAAAAACCTAACAAAAAATGTCAACACTTACCAGTTACATTCAAACACAACCGCAAAACTCATTTTACAGAAAATAAAGTGACAAAAAAGACTCAAAGACCCCTCCTGCTCTACAAAAGTTTAATGTAACTACTTTTGAGTATAACGCCATACCATGCAAATTTTGTTTTAGCAGTGAACATAGTTCTACAAATTGTCCCAAATACACAGACTTTACAGCAAGGTCAGAACGTTGTGAACAACTAAACTTATGCAAAAAATGCACTGGATCAGGGCACTATAAGTTAGACTGCAAATCAAATTTGAAATACAATTGTAAGATTTGCAGTAGTTTTTACCATATTACCCCCCATGTGTAATATACACACAGACATGGAAAAAACTTACAAACATTATGAACAAACACTCAAATCAAACCAAAACAAACAGAAAGAAACTCAAAATGCTATGAATGGGCATATCAGTTCATGTAGCATTAACCACAATTAAAAAATTCTTTTACCAACCACAACCTTGCAAGTCCAAAACAAAAAGGGACAAATAGTACAGGTTAGGTGTCTCTTAGATATCTGCTCACAACAAACATTTGTAACCAAACAACTGATAGAAAAATTAGGACTTCAGAAGCAACAAGGAAATGAAGATCTCTCTGTTTCATCATTTATTACTAAAAACCCAGTACAAGCCAGTTTTAAAACTGCAAATATAACTTTAACTTTTGATGGAACATTTGAAACCCTTAAGGTTGTTGTTGTGTACAAAGTAGAACAAGAAAAATTACAAATAGCTGGGTTAAAAAAAAACTTTACTGCAACTTCAAAACAAATACACGGAAGCTGATAACACCCTTAATGCAGATGCAGTTGATGATATACATATGCTCATGGGGGCTGACTATCTTCATCTGGTCCATAGGGGCATCATTAAAATTGGAGATGGAATAGCCATACAAACTCCCACAGGTATTGCACCTTTGGGTGACATAACTAAATACAGTCTTATTACTGACACAGACAAACAGAACACGAACAAGATTCACACAAAACAAAATCACCACATTCACAAATTTTTGACTGTATAATAAACTCAAACAACAAAAACACTGTAGTAATCCCACATCATTTGAATGAAAATGATTCCACATTGGATGAAGGGTTACAGCAGTTGTGACTATTAGAATCAGTTAGCATAAAGGACAGTACAATTACACATGAAGACCAATTGATGACAGAACAATTTAAGGGTACATTACAACACAGACACAATCAATATTATGTGGAGTTGCCTTGGAAAACACCTTGTCCAGAAATAATGGACAATTTGAAAGTAGCTAAGGCACATCTGTATAAAAATTATATAAAACTTAAAAATGACAATCTTTTAGAACAATACAACAACATATTCAAATAACAACAACACCACACTAATCAACATTTACATCCCACCAGATAGTTCACCTCAGGTGCCAGCCAATTACAATCCACAGTTACACAATCTTGCCTCTCTCACTAATGTCATCGTAGGAGGAGACTTCAACGCCAAAGACACTAGTTGGTACCTGCACGACCAAAACAACACCAGAGGCGCCAACATAGCCACACAACTAAACAGCCTCTTCATTCTTAACAATACAGAAGAACATACACACATACCACATCAAGCAGGATACTGAAACTCCTCCCCTGACATAACGTTCTGTTCCCCCTCACTAGCAACACATACACAATGGAGAACAGAAAAACAACTGTCATCAGACCACCTGCCCATCATCATTACAACACATTCTACACTCTGCCCCAACAGCCTTAGGCACACTTACAGAAATTACAAGAAAGCTGATTGGGAACAGTTCAAAATACAGACTGAGGAACAATTCACCACATTAAACAGCACACCCATCATAAACATCAATACAACACTCAAGACATTTAATCAGATTATCAATAATGCAAACAAATACATACCCAAGGGCAACATTAGGAAATACAACCCAAATTACACTAGAGAAATAGCCCACCTCATAAGGCAACGTAACAACCTCAAATATAACACACAAACACCACACACAGAAGCCATAAAACAGCAGATACAACAGCTCAACACAGAAATAAACAACAAACTCAAAGAAAAACAAACAGAAACATTCAGGGAATTCATAACAACGCTAAACCACTCCACAGATACATCCAGGCTATACAAGACTATAAACAGCATTACCCACTCTAACAGCGGCATTCACACCTCACACGCGGCTATCTGTCACAGCCAAAATAATATCCCAACATACACACAACAAGCTAACATTCTAGTTAATCACTACGCAAAGATAAGTCACTTAAACAGAGACAACAACCAGAAACACGCAGACAGACAAACAGCCAGACACAAGAAAACCTACAGACTCGACACGACCATTACACCCTTCAATACAAACCAGACCACCAAGATCATCAAAAACATTAAGAATTCGAAGGCTACTGGACCAGACAACATATCTAACATACGTCTTAAACATTTGGGTCCACAAGGAATACTAGCTCTCACAAATATCAGCACATATTCATACCAACACTGTATTATTCCTGACATATGGAAACAAGGTAAAATTATTACACTACTCAAACCAAACAAAAATCCAACAGAACCAGCTTCCTATAGACCCATTACTTTACTATGCCCACCTTCCAAAGTAACAGAAAGACTAATCTTACAAATCACCAACCCACACATTCCACTATCGCCTACTCAACATGGATTCAGACCTCACCACTCAACCACGACATTACTCACTAACCTCACGCAGCACATCATGGATGGCATCAACTCCAGACGACCAGCTCAACGTACACTATTAGCAACAATAGACATTAGTAAAGCATTTGATGCTATCCCACGCTTCCCTCTCATAAACAAAATACTCAACACAAACATACACAATAACACCAAAAGGTGGCTGAGCAACTATCTCTCAGGAAGATACTCACATGTCACATTTAATGGCAAGTCATCCAAAAACAAGCTTTTTCCGAACGGGGTCCCTCAAGGCTCTGTTCTCTCACCAACACTCTTCAACTTATACATGCAAGACATTCCAACACCCATAGATAACAAGCTTACCTTATCATCATATGCAAATGATATCACTCTAACATCCACCCACAACAACATCGACACCGCTACAAATAACCTACAAACATACATAAACAGTATACAAGACTGGCTCACACACAATAGACTCAAAGTAGCGCCCACAAAATCAACCATCACCTTGCTTACAAGCAACACAAAAGAACACCAGGTAATTCCACAGCTTACACTAAACAACATCAACATTCCACACACTCACAGAACCAAAATACTTGGTGTCACATACAACACATCATTATCTTTTGCAAACCACATTCAGGACATTAAAACCAAATGTACGTCAAGACTTAACACGCTTAGGGTACTAACAGGCACAAACTTTGGACACCAGCAGGAAACAACATCACTCATATACAAACAATATATTCGCTCAGTTATGGACTATGCTAGCCCATGCTTGGCACCCATTATCTGAAACACACACATAAACACCTTACAAACAATACAAAACAACGCACTTCGTATCATTACAGGATGCACTCAAACACCACCAATAGAACCCCTGCACACAGAAACAAAAATACTAAAAGTTAGGGAACATTTAGACATGAGGGGAACACAATTCATGGCAGCAGCGACAACTAACCCACAACACCCTTGCCACTACATGTACAATCATGCACCAACACCTCGCACCATTAAGGTAACACCAGAGAGACATTATAACCAAATACTCCATTCCATACCACGCCCCACAGACATCACACAGTACAGAAAACACATACACACACACCTAACCCACAAAGCACTGACACGACTCGGTCCGAATGCGGTCCTAGGTGCGAAGCCGCCACCCATTAACAGGTCAGAGATCAACCTGATCAGATCGGATCGAGTTAACTTAGCACGATTCCGATGTGGACATCACCCGAACTTACGGACATATAAACACAGACTAGACAACTCCATAGACGACACCTGCCACCTGTGCCAGGACACACCACAAACAGTTGAACACATTATGACAGACTGTACCGCTCTAGCACAACAACGAACACAACACAACATCACTAGTGCGCTGAACCTCTGGTCCACTCCGGAGAGGGCGATCGGTTACCTGCGTGCCGCCGGCTTGCTTGATCAGGGTGGGCTGATTGGCTAAACAACAACAACAACAACAAATAATAGAAAGGGGCTTCATTGAAGAAGTTACTGATGAACCCTTTAAAAAACGAGTTTGTAATTATTTAACACAGAGGAGTTTACAGAGAAGACTCATCCACAACTAAACTAAGAGTAGTATACAACTGTAGTTTAAAGGATACAAATTCTGTTAGTTTAAATGATTGTCTCATGGAAGGTCCAAATCTTGTCTCAGATCTTGTAAAAATTTTCCTTTGCTTCGTCTAGACAATTATGCGGTGCAGAGTGACATAGAAAAAGCATTCCTCTGTATAAATTTGAAGCTTGAGTATGATAAAAAATCATCTCAGGTTTTTGTGGTTTAATGATCCACATGACATTATCAAAGGTTTCAAAACCTACAGATTTAAAGTAATTATTTTTGGAGCAAATTGTTCTCCAAGTATTCTTGCTTTAACAATTAAAAACCACCTAAACTTATTTCAAGAGGACTTAACAGTTCATTTTTTAAAACAAAATTTTTATGTGGATAACCTCATTGGTTCCACTGTAACTGAAGAGGAATTGCTTGAAATTTACAAAATGTCATGACCCATAATGAAGCAAGGAAATTTTGAACTGAGAGAGTGTGTTTCTAATTCTCCTAAATTAAATGGACAAATAACAAAAGACAACAATGGGAACATTGAAGCAAACAATTACACAAAAACACTTGGAATGCTTTGGTTTTTATAACAGAATTCTGAACATAATGACACTCTTTGCACAAAGAGTTATAACTTAAATCCAAATGCCGATACAAAAAGACAAGTGCTTTCAGAATTATCCAAAATTTTTGACCCCATTGGATTATATTTGCCAGCAACCATAAGATCAAAAATCCTTTTGCAAGACTTATGGAAAAAGAAAATTGATTGGGATGAACCACTTTCATTGGAAGACCAATTTCATTGGAAAAAATTAGCTACAGACTTAAACAAAGTTCAAAGCATCTATGTACCAAGATGTGCTGGTTACAGATTGAAACCTCAAACACTACACATTTTTATAGATGCCAGCACACAAGCTTATGGGTGTTGTGCCTCTTTAACAAGTGAAAATGAAAATAACTTGGTTTATTCAAAGGCAAAAGTGGCACCCTTAAGCCAAAAGAAAACTGTACCACAACGTGAATTATTGGCTGTCTCATTGGGAGTCAAAACAGTAGACTTTCTCTCACAAGTGTATAAAGAAGTTGACATAACAGATATTTACTTATGGACAGACAGTCAAATTTGTCTAACATGGGTAACCAACACAGATACAACTTCTTGCAAAAACATATTCGTACTGAGAGGACGCATTTCCTGAGCTCTCTGATATTGCTTCTACTTTTGGATATTGCCAATAACTTTACTTTTGGAAAGTTCTGAATTTTATATACTTGCGTTTACATTCACATTGTTATAGTTAAGTAATTGAATATTAGTGATTTTTAGCGATTTAGAAGTTTTCATAGCGTGCCGGCTTAATTTAACTTAAATTAGTTTATAACCGTCACAAGTTTAACTTGCGCGATGCCGTCGCAGAAAGCGTCGTGTGTTAGGTGAGGGGTAAATCGGTGGTATACGGATTTTAAGGAATATAACGGCGATCCTATGACGATTACCGAGAGATCGGTTTGTTTCTTTTGCGATTTAAGGGAGGAAATAGTTGACTTAAACGTAGTGTACGTGAGGTAACGGAAAGACTTGCAACGCTTGATGAAGGCATGGGTAGGGCTACGGTTGACGAAAACCGAACCAATACTAACGTTGAAGACGTTAGTAATTTGAAGTATAAGGTGCGTAACCTAGTTTCTAGTTTAGGAAGCTTATCGGAAAAGTTGGATAGAGTTGAGGAAGGGGTTAACCCTATATGGACAGAATTTTCTGTAGGGTTAAGTTATAAATGCGTGTATATGAAAGGTTAGAAATATGTAACAGTTGTCCATATAGGGTTAAGGTTGGTCCGAGATTAGTAGATGGGGGGGGATTTAGAGAAGTTAAGGGTGGAGCTAGGCCACGTACGTTAGGTGATAGGAATCCCCCCTTTCGAGGTTTCGAACCGTTTCGCCCATTTGGATAGGGACGTAAACGAAGGGGAAACTATTTTAATTGTGGACTCTTTAGTGCGCCATATGGATAAAGAGTTCGTTGAACGGCATCCAACCAAGAGGAGGAGGGTCTGTCTCCCAGGGGCCAGGGTTGACAGAATTAGGGGGCAACGACTCGTATAGGCCCGATACGAGAGTACCTGACCTTTTGGAGAGATATAGAGGGTTAATTAGGTCCCTGAAGGCGAGGTCAGATAGGTCTTTAGTTCCGGGTCCGGACAAAAGCCCCCTAGGACAAAAAAACCCTAAGACAAAAGCCCCCTAGGACAAATTGCTGAGTAGGGCAAGTCAGATGTCACATCTAATCTGAAAAGATCAGAAGATATTTAGATGAAATAACCAATATTAACCGGTTATGTTAATTGAATGCCCAGTTAGGTCAACTAAATGCCCAGTTAGGTCAACTGAATGCCAAGTTAGGTCAACTGAATGCTAAGTTAGGTCAACTGAATGCCGGTTAGGTCAACTGTACGCCCTTGATGATTGGTTAGGTTAAGTTATGATATTTTCGTTAGTTTAAACGAAAATGACGAGAGCCAAAATACATAAACTATAAGCTATAAACATAAACTAAACTATAAACTATAAACATAAACTGTAAATATTAAAGAATAAAAATAATGATTAAAAAAATTCTTATTATTTTTCCTAGGGGGCTTTTGTCCTACACTCCTTTCGTTCTAGGTATTACCCCTAGGCACGGTTTGGGTCTTAGGATTACGTCAAAAACAATATTTTTGAATACTAAATTAGAAGAGATTTGTGCTGAGGAAAATGTACCCTTCGTAAAGCTGTGGTCAGAATTCAGTGAGCCTAGCCTTTTTATAAAAGATGGGGGTGCATTTTAATGAAATAGGTAATGCTAGGCTAGGTAGGTTAACTGACGAAAACGTTCGAAAGCTGTATAGGTCGAAGCCTTGTTTAAACGTTGTGCGTCCGGGAAACGCGAGCCCGACGTGAAAAATAGTTTAAAACACCGACCCGTGGTAAAAAATAACTTAAACGTCTTTTATTGTAACGCGCGTAGTATTAGAAATAAATTAAACGAATTTAAGGCGATAATTTATTCCGGCAACTACGATATATGATAGTTGCTATCACTGAAACGTGGTTAAATACCTTGACTCGGGACTTGTTGGGGGAACTTGATACACCGGGTTTTAAACTCTTTACTAATGATAGGTTACATAGCATTGGTGGCGGCGTTTTGCTGTATATTCGCAATTCCCTTAGGGCTATCAAGGTTAAGATAGCAATTAATGCGATATGCGTTGAAGTTAGGGTGCGTAGTATTAGTTTCAATTTTGTTGTTTATAGACCTCCCGTTCAACCCCTCGATACCGATACTAGATTTTACTCACTTCTTGGTAACTTTATTGATAATCGGAATAGTATAATTGTCGGAGACTTTAACTGCCCTAATGTTAATTACGAGACTTTTACTGGTAATGAGTAGGGTTTGAGATTGATTGAGTTCATGGAAGATAATTTTTTACGACAGATGGTTACCGAACCAACGCGCGGTGACAATATTTTAGACGTGGTGATGACGAACGGCGAAAATATAATCAAAGGTTTAAAAGTAGGCGAGAGTTTAGGATGTAGTGATCATCAAATTATTAGGTTTAAGCTATTGATAGAAAACACTAAGGATAGTAACGTAATAGAAGTCCCTGATTTTCGTAGGGCCAATTTTGATAGTTTTGCGGATAGGATGAGAGTAGTGGACTGGGATGACTTATTTATGGGTAATGACGCAAATTTGCATTGGGAGGCGTTTAAAGATAGTTTCTTGAATATCGAAAGGGAGTTTATTCCTCGTAGGCCCAAGCGCGCTAGAAATCATGGTCGGCCTAAATGGTAGACAAGGGAAATAGGAGAGTTCACAAACGAGCGTAATAGAGCGTATAGACTTAATAAGAGCAATGGCACGGTAGCTAACGTTAATATATATATCGAGCTTCGACATCAGGTTTAAAGATCAGTTAGGAATGCTAAGCGTAATTTAGAGATGCTTATAGCTGCGGATAGTAAACATAACCCCAAAAAGTTTTTCGATTACGTGAATAATCGGAAGCCAATAAAAGATAAAATAGGCCCTCTCGTGGACGCTAATAGCGCTTTGGCTTCCGACGCTCAGGCGATGGCGGGTATTTTTAATAACTTTTTTGCGACAGTTTTTACCGTAGAAGACGTCAATAATGTCCCCGATGAGGACGATATCGTTCCATTTAGCAGCGAGACTATTTTGGATGAAATAATTGTTTACGAAGGTGAGGTTGCGCGTTATATCGATAGGCTAAAAGTTAGCAAGGCTCCAGGCCCTGACGCGTTTTATCCTAGACATCTGAAAGATTTGAAAGACGTTATCGTAGGCCCCTTAACGAAGATTTTTAATTAGTCACTGGAAACGGGGATTATTCCTGAAGACTTCAAATTAGCCCATTTTTAAAAAAGGCGACCGCACAGTAGCTAGCAATTATAGGTCCATTAGCTTAACGTCGATTGTCGGTAAACTTTTGGAAATCGTAGTTAGGGATCGTATCATCGATCACTTAGAAAGTCGCGATTTGATTAATAGTAATCAGCATGGGTTTCGACGCCATAGATCTTGTTTAACTAATTTGTTAGAATTTTATAACGAAATAGTGCGCGAATACGATAGGCATGGAGCGGCTGACGTTATTTATTTAGAATTTAAAAAAGCGTTCGACACAGTTCCGCAGAGAAGATTAATTGCGAAGGTTAAAGCGCACAGTATACGCGGTCAGGTTAGAGGAAAGGCTTCGTGCTAGGAGACAGAGGGTCGTTGTTAATGGTAGTGAATCGGGGTGGTTGGATGTAGGTAGCGGTGTCCCACAGGGTTCAGTGTTAGGCCCATTGCTATTCGTAATTTACATTAACGACATAGATGTAGGATTGACTAGTAACGTGTCAAAATTGAATAGAATAGAATAGAATAAACTTTATTAATAATAATAAAATAAATACATTTTTCCAATTAACAATGACATAAATAATTGTGAAGCTCGACTATTTATTTTATTTAATTTGGCCCTTAAGCTTTAGGCTTTACTGGGCTCTTATTAAAAATAAGCAGCTAGTTTTATAAATTAATAATAATAAATAAGTAAATAAGTAAATAAGAATTATTAATAAAACATGTATTACAATATTAAACAATATTAATGGACAATATTAAACAATATTAGTGGACATGAATCCTAGATTTTTGTTAGTATGCCATTATTAATCGGGATTTCAACTTGGTTTTAAACAAATTTACATTCACAATATTTTTTATATCGGCATGCAAGTCATTCCATAGTTTCAATCCAATGAAAATGGGTAGTTTTTGAAATGAAGACAATTTAAATTGAGGTATAACAAGCTTTGATCTATTTCTGGTCTGATACGAGTGGATTTCTTGAGGAGTTACAAAATATCTATTTACCCATTGCAAATTAATGATTTTGTTCTTACACTTGTAAATAAAAATAAAATGTGCCAGTTTGGTTATATCGTTGAGCTTTAGTAGGTTTAGCTCTTTAAATAATGCACTAGAGTGATCAATGAAATCAGTATCAGATAATAAACTTATTACTCGATTTTGGATGACAAAGATACCATTTAATGCGTTGTTAGCGGAGTTTCCCCAAACAGGGGTGCAGTGTGTTATATAAAGAAGAACAAGAGTATGATAAAGAGTCAATAAAACTTGTTTAGAGACTACATTTCTAAGTTTAAACATTATAGCAACGCTCCTTGAAATCTTTTTCGCGATATAATTTACATGATCACTCCATTGCAAATTCTTATCTAGCATTACACCAAAAAATTTTGTTACAGTACACTCCTTTGTGGCGATTTCATTAACATTAAGTTCATCAAGATATACATTTCTTTTATTAGTAAAAATCACGAAATTTGTTTTACTAGTATTTAGGAAGAGTTTATTGGTGGTCAACCATTTCATTACACTGATGAATTCTGAATTAAATATATTCTTAGCTGTGTTAACATCTTTGCAAGAAAAAGAGACAGTTGTATCATCTGCAAACATTATGAAGTTCAGTATATTAGATGAACGTGGAAGGTCATTTATATATAATAAAAATAACAGTGGACTCAGAACTGACCCCTGTGGCACACCATGTTTGACAAGCGCTTTAGTTGAGCAAACCTTATTTACTGATACAAAATGATATCTATTGGACAAATAACTTTTAACCCTTTACTGCCCAAATATTTTGTAGGGTTAAGTTATGAATGCGTGTATTTGAAAGGTTACAAATTTGTCCTTTTGGGCAGTAAAGGGTTAAACCAATCACTGATTGCTCCTCTAAAACTGTAACAATATAAGTAGTAGTGTCAAAAAGGTTCAGTGCAATGCAATTGCATAATATGACGTAATATTGCAAGAGTCCCACTCCGCCCCACCCCTTTATTGCCAACCCCCAACCCCCTTTGTTGAAAAAAAAAAGAAAAAAAGAAAGAGAGTGCCGATCTTTGTTGCCAACCCCAAAATGGGATTGCAAGGGGCATGCAACTTGGAGGGGGAGTTCTCCCCCAAACTATTCCCCCCAAAGGGGGAGAAAGAAGAGAGAGAGAGAGAGTGCCAATTTTTGTTGCCAACCCCAAAATCGGATTGCAAGGGGCATGCAACTTGGAGGCGGAGTTCTCCCCCAAGCTATTCCCCCCAAAGGGGCAGAAAGAAAGAGAGAGAGAGAGAGAGAAAGAGAGAGTGCCAATCTTTGTTGCCAATCCCAAAACGGGATTGCAAGGGACATGCAACTTGGAGGCGGAGTTCTCCCCCAACCTATTCCCCCCAAAAGGGGCATACCTAACCTAAGAGGCCTCTATGGGAAGGAAGGGGTTTCCTCACCACCCAAAGGGCCAGAACGAGAAAGGACCAGAGATCCTTGCTCGCCTGGGAGCCGAGCTTGTATGACTCCGTCGTCCGCCTCCCGCTCTTTTATAGACCTCTAATCCGCCAGCTGGCTGAGTTGCCAGATTTAATTCATCAGCCAATCGAAGGCTGAGTTGCCAGTTTGTGCTATATATTCAGTTAATTCATATATTAAACTTCGTAGAAGACTGAGTTGCCAGATAGCAATATTTATTAAATTATTTCATATATTATTCATCCATTTGGTTACTAAATACCACCATATATTTATATGATGATAGTTGTCAGGTACCACCATTTATTTTAATTCGTTACCACAACAGATGATTCTTCTCCTTAATTCCAACAATTTACTTTAAAAGAAATTCTGTTTATTAAATAAATAATTAGAATTTAAACACATTCTCTTTACACAACTGAAATAATTCAATTATTTCTTAATTCCTATTTTTATTATTATTATTAATATCGCAATTCACGCTAAATCACGAGTAACAGTGGGAAAGGATGCGCTTGTATATATATAATAAATGAATGAACAACTCGTGTGTGCACACACACACACACACACACATTATATATATATATATATATATATAAACTTATTAATGTCGTTTAACAAGTTTATTTGTTTACTCAACAGAGCTATATATTTTGCAATTTTTCCATTAACAAAATTCAAGTTAGATAGAGAAGAAATCATTAGAAGGACAAATTCCAATATATGTCTATATATATATATATATAATATATATATATATATATATATATATATGTGGCCCCGGGGGAAAAAAAAAAATATATATATTATATATATATATATATATATATATATATATATAGAACCAAAAAATCAAATTTGAAGAGGACGTAGTTAAATTGGAAATGATATCTGTTATTGTGCTGAAATTCATTTTACAACAGTAGAAAATATATATATATATAATAAGCGAATGATCAACTCACACACACACACATATATATATATATATCATAATTTTATTTTCACAGTTAACTAGAAATAATATTCAGCGAATTTTCACGTAAAATTTAACCGTATTTACTAGAATTTTATCTCTACAAATTTTTAATTAACTTTCGTCAGCGGTTTCAACAAACAAAATTATAAATTTTTTATTAAAACAATGCTTAATAATTATTACTTTCTCTATTTCAAATCACATGTACATTGAACTTCTTAGAATTCTCTACTATATATATATATATATATATTATACCTACATATTTTTATCACTTGGAAATGTGTTTTAATTTCACACACAAACTTCTTAAAATTTACTGTTAGATAAAGCACCGTCACTACAATATGAAACATAGTATTATGAAAAGCAATCTTTTTCGTTAACAAAATTCAAGTTAGATAGAGAAGAAATCATTAGAAGGACAAATTCCACTATCTATATATATATATATGCTTAAAGAGAGAAGTATAAGCACCAAATTTTATTTTCTATCCTCGTCCATTGTTCGCACAGGTGTGACCTGATACGCCCGGGGGAAAAAAAAAAAAAAAATATATATATATATATATATATAAAAGCAAAAACTATCTTTAAATGCAAACAAATGGTGCGTACTGAAAGGAACCCATCTTTCTACCTGGACACCAACAGAAAATATTTCATTTTTCCTCTTTGAGTCTTACCATAAAAAGACCAATAAAATTTGTAATTAAACTAACATCCCCTTATCTACCTAAAAAGAAAACACTATATATATGTGTATATATAGTATAAGGATAAAGCTAAGTTACAAATTAATAGCATAGAATAGCTTTATTCTGAATTTTTACAACGTAAAAAAGTCTAACATAGCTTTTTTAATAATAATAATAATAATAATAATAATAATAATAATAATATTTTATATCTACTCTCGCAGGGATAGAAGGTGGACGGGCAAAAACGTCGTCGTGTAACGTTACATTGAATACAAGCTTATAATCATGCCTTTCCAATATTCGAGTACCGTATCAAAATAATGCATAACCCTATCACACGCGTCTAATATAGGTTTCAGCCTGCATAATCCGACAATTTCAAACATTCTGTCGAGGATGAAACGGCTCCGCGTAGGAACAAAAACGTCATTATCATCTGTGTTCTTCCACATCTCGTATATCAATGCATGGTTGTTCATTATTTATACTCAATGTGCAAACAATGGCATATGAGGAGGCGCCACTAATCACAGCTCTTATTATACCTACGTCAGCTGGTATTTTATAGCGGTCCTCAGCCCACCTCCCAACTACCGCAAAGATTTGATGCATCTCCTCAAGATTTAAATAAATAACGTTGCGCTTGCTCGCAGGTCTCCAGTTCGTTTCAAGCACACAGTTAATGGTGCCAGTTTCCCGCATCAACACACGCAACGACTTCGTCACGGAGACGTCGTACGAGGCGTTGAGAATGCTTCTCAAAGGACGCTCCAACGTATTCATCGAGATGACTGTTGCACTTCCACTTGTTGGTTTTAATGTGTTACTTTTGTAAATTTAAATTAAATTAATTTTTCCTATCAGACAGGACTTACGGGGCAACCTATATATATATATATATATGTATTATATATATATATATATATATATATATTATATATATATATATGCGAACTACCTTCAATGGTTGCTTCAATGTGTAAGAAAATGTAGAGAAATGAGTCAGTAAAAGTATGCGAAATGCAAATAATTTGACCGGATTTTTAATAAAAAAAAACAGACATTTTTTTCATCTCTCTCTCTCTCTCTCTCTCTCTCTCTTTCTCTCCGCCGCCCACTCTGTCTCACTCACCCCCCCCCCCCTTATTCTCGTTTGGCCCCCCCCTTCAGAGAATTCATTGGTACCCACCCGACCATAAAGGTCAAACGAAGATCAGCGCTGTTAAATTTTCATCGGAAAATTCTTGGGAAATTTTTGCAAAAAAATTACAAAATCTTTCATTTAATTTTGTAAAAATTATATATGTGTATATATTTTTAATTAGATATTTTTTAAGGGTTTTTCTCTCTCTCTTTAACCGAGTGCAACTTCTTCATAATTAATATGCAGTTTTTGCATTTTTAATCAGGTTAAATTAATGATAATTTGTTTCCAACAACAACACTGATAAAACTGGTGAAATTATTACATAACAACGCTGCACAGACACGCGCCCGCACACACACACACACGCACACACACACACAAAGGCTACGAGTAAATATTGGGAAGGAATTATATGCAGATATTATATAAAATATAACTGCAGACTTAAAAGAGGACAATGTATATTTGGAGACAGATGTAAATTCTATCACCCGGACATTTGCAGGAATTACGCAAAATATGGAATCTGCAAATAAGGGAAAAAATGCTACTATTAACATCCCCCGACGGGCTCACAGAACAAAGGAAAAAAGTATAAATAACAATAGGAATAACAGGTCTATGTCGGGGGTAAAACACATCAATTCAGTGTCCTTGCTTAATAAAAATATAAATTTAAATTTAATAAACAAATTTTAAAATATTTTGAAATATGTTGTCTTTACCATGCTTCTCATATATATATATATATATATATATATATATATATATATATATATATATATATATATATATATATATATATATATATAAATATATATATATATGAGCGACCAGATAAATAAACGGTTTTATCACGAAAACGCACAAGGTTCGAGTTGAGTTGAGTGAGAAATAAACAGAAAGGTTATCTCTCTCCATTCCTCAAATCGTACAACAAATAAAGAAAAAAGTAAATACACACACACACACACACACACACACACACACACACACACACTCCACCTTCCCAGTTCCAAATCCGACCATTGACTGAAAGGATATTTCCACCCAATCAGATGTTCTCACAATGCGGCTATTGTTAAATGAAAATGTTCAACTTTTTCGTTTCTCTTTATATTATCTCTCTCTCTCTCTCTCGGTATATATATATATATATATATATATATATATATATATATAGTTCGGAGCTTTAACCCTAGAAGGCCAGATACGCCGTAATAACACTTCCCGTTGGCTCAGCAATATTAAATATCGTTAGATCTGTTAAATAGTTGGATAAAAAAAAGCCAATAAACTTCTACAAAATGTAAAATGCTCAGAATTTTACACAAAATAATGACAATCACGTACTTAGTTAAACTAACATCCCCTTATTTATCTCTAAAAAGCACTATATATATATATATATATATATATCTATATATGATGAATAAAACCACGAAGGAAAAAAGAAACACAAAGGGGTGCTCAAGCGCTTTCGTCTAATGACATCCTCAGGAACACTTCGTTTTATTCATCATAAATACTTTTCACGTGTCACTTTCGTGAAATAATTTTTCATCTATATATATATATATATATATATATATATATATATATATATATATATATATATATATATATATATATATATATATGAAGGAAAATTAAATTTATCTTTTAACAGTACCCACTTAATTCCTTGTTTGCCTACATATCTCTCTCTCTCTCTCTCTCTCTCTCTCTCTCTCTCTCTCTCTCTCTCTATCTCTCTCTCTCTCTCTCTCTCGAATATGTATTATTTTAAATTTTAGTATAAATGTAATTAGATTTCTGTGCAGGTTCATATTAAAAACTTTTACTCCTTTAACTTTATTAGCTTCCAGTACAGGATTGCTCCTAAATTAGTTATACATTGTGAAATAATGGTACAGTAAAGTATACATACTGTCTATTTCGTTAATTACGATTTATGGGTCTTCGTACTAACAGAGAGACGGGTCATATGATAGATAAGATCTCAGCTTAGTGTGAAATCTGAACCACGGGACCGCGGGTCCGTACATCATCTGTACGGTCACCCAGCCAACTACCAACCAGACCCAATATCGCTTGACTTCTCTAGCCTTACGGAAAGCGGTGTGACGATATAGCACGACGTAGCTCATTTAAACAGTAACGCCTTTTCATTATTTACTCGCCTGGAGGTTTCTAAAACTAGTATACTTTAATTAAAATAAGGATAGCATAGTGGTTAAGAGGCTGGGGTGCTGATTGGGAGATCCTGATATCGAGTGCGGATAAGAATTTTGTAATTTTAGGTCTTCCCTGGTGAGTCATGGTGCGGATTCCACGTATAAGGTGGAGCGAAAAATTTGACCTTCGTCAGAATGAATAATTCGGGCGGAAGCAATCTCATGTATGCTCATTGATTTATCTTTTTATGTATTTAATTAAGGGGGGCAATCTTATAAAGCTTCTTTTATGAAGTGAAAATCAGTAATATATATATATATATATACTGTGTATATATATATATATATTAGGGTGTCACTTAAATGCAAAGTTTGAAATTTTCATGCTGACACCCCGCGAATCTTTTCCATTGGTAAAGAAAACATGGTGACTGAAAAATCTTTTTATTTGAATAACTATAAAAGGTCGCCCCCGCCTTCCAAAGTTTAATGCTTGCGCGGCGTCTCCATAATCGTTCATTAGATATCTATATATCTCTATATATGTGTGTGTGTGTATCTGTGTGTGTCTGAATATCTGAGAAATAAAGTGAACAATACTTAACGATTCACCGTTTCTCATTTCAGCTACGTGATTTCTGGTGATGGAAACCCGGAAGTGTATATACCTATTAGGGGCAGCGGTTGATGAGGTGAAAGGATGCAAGCTTCCTTCCTACAGGCAAGCATTCGGTTACTTCCTTTACCTTCACCATGAAAAGAAAATGACAATACGTGACGCGTTGAGGAAGTCACTTCGAGCAGTGATGTCCTTCTGGGAGAAAGCTCACATTCCAACCAGACTCGAGACACACTGCGTCAGCAAACTGGATAAAGTCTTCGAGGAGTGGAAAGGACTCAAAAAACACGCCTCAAGGACGAGCGATTCACACAAGACGAAAGAAAAAGAATTCATTGAACGCCTCGATCGTCTCTTTGACATCGCCCACGCTGATTGTGAGAAATTGGTCAAGTACCCAGAGGATTGGGAGTTCCTTCAGCAGCAGCGCCAGAAAGGACGTCCAGGTTCAATGGCAGGTTTGGACATGACCCATCAGCGCCAAGTCAAAGATTGTACTCGACGTCGGGAGGAAGAGGAGAAACGAAGAAAGCGATCAGCAGCTGAAATGGAGGCAGTATCCAACGAAGCGGTTTTGGAGTCCTCATCCTCCAGCTCAGATGATAGCGAAGAAAAAGGAGCATGTGGTGGTTCGTTAGCGTTCTAGGTCTAAACAAAGAGCAACGAAGAACATCATGACATCGGAATTGGCGGCAGCGCTTGATCGCACGCAACTCTCGTCAAGAAAGGCCACATATCTGCTGTTTGAGGCAGCTTCCAGCTTAGGGCATGATGCTAGCGACTACAACATCAATCGTGGATCCATTCATCGTCAGCGTGAAAAATTCCGTACCCTTAAGGCTCGGCAACTGAAGAGCGAGTTCCAAGGCAATAGTCCGTTGACTGTTCACTGGGACGGAAAACTCATGCAAGATCTGACGTCACGAGAATATGTTGACCGCTTACCTATTCTTGTATCTGGCTCCGGGACAGAGCAGCTCCTCGGGGTGCCAAAACTTGTCAGGAACCGCGCTGGCACAAACAAATGCCATCATAGATTGCCTGAATGAATGGGGAGTGACCGATCATGTCAAATCTATGTGTTTCGACACAACCGCGACAAACACAGGCCACCGTGGAGGAACTTGTGTTCTTCTGGAAGAAAAGGTTGGACGTGACCTGTTACACTGCGCGTGCAGACACCATGTACTGGAGTTGGTGCTACAGGCGGCATTCGCAGCATCGCTAGATTCAGTATCTACCGGTCCAGAAATTCTGCTTTTCAAGCGCTTCCATGATTATTGGACCCGCATTGACCAGCAACAGTTCCAAACTGCGGACACAGATGCGTTCACCAAAGCAGCTATTTTTAAGCATAGAACGGAGCTCATTGAGTTTGCAAAATCACAAGCACTTCAAGTTCGTGATGACTATCAGGAATTCCTCGATCTTTCCGTCATCTTTCTTGGAGGAGTTCCATACAAGGGACTAAACTTCCGCGCCCCTGGTGCTATGCACCGGGCGAGATGGATGGCTAAGGGGCTCTATGCCATCAAGATCTGGCTCTTCCGAAGACAGTTTAAACTGACGAACACTGAGGAACGCGGAATTCGAGATATCTGCCTCTTTTCTGTTCTAGTTTACATGAAAGCGTGGGCAACAGCTCATCTGTCCATCGAAGCTCCGCTGAATGATTGGGAATTGATGAGGACGCTCCTTCGATACCCGCACAAGAAGATCTCTGATGGTACCACCAAGAAGCTGTCTGCGCACCTGTGGTACCATTCGGAGGAGGCAGTGGGTCTGGCGTTCTTTGATGAGAGGATATCGATGGAAGTGAAGTGCAGCATGGTTGCAGCGTTAGATCAAGAAGCCCCTCACATGCCGCCAAAACGACCTTTGGTTCTTGATACTATGTTCCTCAGTGACAGCAAAGGACTGGAGCAACTGATCACAAAGAACACCCAGGATTCTTCTCAAAACTTCAGTTGCCAGATTGCTTTCTGCTCCACCATCCCAGTTCATGGACGTCAAACTCTGAATACGTGCAAGCTCGGGATGTGGTCTCCAAACTTGCAGTGGTGAACGACAGAGCAGAACGGGCCGTGGCTCTGGTGAAGGAGCTGAACGGAAAGTTGACAGTGAAAGAAGAACAGCTCCAGTTCCTCGTTCAAGTTGTCACTGACCACAGAAAGCAACACCCAGCTCCGAACAAATCAGCATTAGTGAGGACGCGAAAGAACTAATCACTGATCAGCGTATGAGCACCAATTATTCTGCTACTGTATATGTATTTTATTTCTCAAAGTTTTGCTTTTGTTGCTTCTCCATTTTGTACCATTATTCGCCAAATTATGTCTTCTATTTTGATTATATAATAAACTGTTTGTATTCTTTGCGTTTTTAAGTGTCTTACTTTCGTTATTTCACCAAATTGCCTTGTTTTTTATTATCTGGTTCGGCCCAAGCTGTGAACACTGAACAGCTTGTTGACAAATGGGTCTTGTTTTCAGTGACGAGGGCGACCTTTAAATGATGACCAATCAGGACCAGATTTCTCTTCCGTATGTTTTACACCAAATGGAACAATTTTAGGGAGTGTCATAGGAAAATATCCATCGTTTAATTTTCCCCCTATTACGTAGTGACACCCTAATATATATATATATATATATATATATCGGTCTAGGGGTGGGGACCAACCGCATGATCCTTTAAATGGGTTGGCAGACAAATGGGCGCCCTGGGATGGCTGGATTAGAACGCTCCTTACCCTCCTAGTACCGAGTGTAGTCAATCTTAACTCCTTAGGCCTATCCTCGTACGACTTTGACCTAAGCGACGGAATCATCTTAATTCCACGTCTTTTGAACTCTTTCGAGATTGGCTATATCTTTTCGCTTATACGGATGCCAAAATTGGATTGCGTACTCCAAATGGGATCTAACTAATGATTTATAAAGATGAACTATAATATCGCGCGGTTTGTACTCAAAATTCCGAGCTACTGTATAAAACGTAACACTTTGCTCGCTTTATTGACCGCTTTGTTTCGCTACTTTTAATTCACCCGTGTAAAATTTTGCACTTATCGACGTTAAATCTTATTTGCCATGTGACTGACCAATCAGCGATTTTGTTCAGATCTTCATGGATTTTACCTCTATCTTCGTCATTAAATGCCATGCCACCCACCGCAAACTTTGAAACTGTACTGACTAGGGGGAAATCATATACGGATGTACACACTTACCTACGAGCGGCGCATCATATAGCTTCGGGTTAAAGAGTGCAAAGGTCAACTCGGCCAAAGGATCAAAGCGATGTGTAAAACGGCATTTTACACGCTTACTAATAATAAATATCTGATGATAGTAATAAGGTTTAAAATAAATAGAAATATATTATTTTTAATAATCTGCAATTTTAATCTTACATCTTATTTCTATATTTTAAATTCAGTAATTTTAAGAGAGCGAAAGATGAGAGCGAAAGAACGAAACAAATGAAAAAATGAGGTACCCACCCGGGAATCGAACCCGGGATCTTCCGATTGCCGGTCAGATATGATAACCACTACACCACAGGCCTCACCCAAACAAATGCCGTAATTCCTCTACATACGCGCAGAAACCAATGCCCCAAAGGGGCTTTGTATAGGAGAATTATCCGCTCTCATCTTGCGCGGATAATTCTCCTATACAAAGCGTCGTTCTTTACGTTAATTATACTGCGTGTTTGCAGTTATAATGTATATATGTTACGGCGGCATGCGGGAGGTGCCCCTTTGGGGCATTGGTTTCTGCGCGTATGTAGAGGAATTACGGCATTTGTTTGGGTGAGGCCTGTGGTGTAGTGGTTATCATATCTGACCGGCAATCGGAAGATCCCGGGTTCGATTCCAGGGTGGGTACCTCATTTTTTCATTTGTTTCGTTCTTTCGCTCTCATCTTGCGCGGATAATTCTCCTATACAAAGCGTCGTTCTTTACGTTATATATATACAGTATATATATATACATATATACACACACATATACACATATTGTAAAATAAAAAAGTAACGCACACAAAGTTCGCCGACCATAACCTCATCGATATACAATTGAAGTTAGCACCCAGAGGTCCGAAAATGCATCCTACAGAGGATGCTGAAATATTTGAAGGCTTAAACATAAATTCAAAGAGAGTAAATGGGGGAGTGGGGGTGGGGTAATTGGGGCAGTGGGGGTGATGGGGAGAGGGGTTAATGGCATTTTTTACTTTTGTGGCTGGGTCACCAATTATTATTATTATTATTATTAACACCGATTTTACAATTGAAGGATATGCTAATTAATCCGAATTCATATTCTATCCGTAATTATTAGTGATGAAATTATCTTTCAGTTAGGGTAAAGCATATTTAAATTATTAATTCTGATGAAATGATACTGACATAAAATCTGGTATTGTAGTTTTGGTAAGTCCTTAAGCCGAGATAACCCAAACAGTTTTAAAAGATGTTAATCATTACGGTAGTGCCCATAAGCAGAGATTAATCTATCTCGCTTCTTTTTGAGAACATAAAATCTATACTGTTTTAAGGCATTCATTTTTTTTATTGTTAAATACTTTGGTAACAAATCACTGGAGATCGAATGTGATGAGTGTCACAAATGTGGTAAACGGACAAACGTTTTAACCATTTACCGACTATTATATTAAGTGTTGAACATTACATCGGCCATTTTTTTAGTTTATATCGAGTTAGTTTAGGTTAGGAAAGGTTAGGTCAAGTTAAGTTAGTTTAGGTTAAATTGTGAGAATTGGTTAGGTTAGGCTAATTAGGTTAAAAGAAATGTTGATAAAATTTTCCGTCTATAAGTGGGGATGAATTCCATAGTATATTTCTCATAGTGAATAGTTGGGCACGGTGCTTTTATTTCCTTATTTTTTTTCTCCTTTAAAGTAATTTTTAGAGTTTTCTCTCTCTCTCTCTCTCTCTCTCTCTCTCTCTCTCTCTCTCTCTCTCTAATTCATCCTCTTAATTGAGCACATGCTCTTAAATTTCCGATTTCCTTCTCTTCCATTTTCACCCATTATTTCTTGTTATTTTTCCTGCATTTACGCTAAACATTCGTCCCTTGGCCCCTCCTTCCTGCATATAAAAAAAATGAACATCAAATGTTACATTATTTCTCAATGGATTTGTTGACTGGCTGTTTAAAAGGTTTTGCAAACATGTTTCAAAGTGTCTGTAATGTAGAATGTAAAAATAAGTACAGTCACCCCATTCTATTTACATTCACACACTGTGTGACAGTTAAAATTGTTGTATTTGTTAAAATTACTGAATTTAAAATATAGAAATAAGATGTAAGATTAAAATTGCAGATTATTAAAAATAATATATTTCTATTTATTTTAAACCTTATCACTATCATCAGATATTTATTATTGGTAAGCGTGTAAAATGCCGTTTTACACATCGCTTTGATCCTTTGGCCGAGTTGACCTTTGCACTCTTTAACCCGAAGCTATATGATGCGCCGCTCGTAGGTAAGTGTGTACATCCGTATATGATTTCCCCCTAGTCAGTACAGTTTCAAAGTTTGCGGTGGGTGGCATGGCATTTAATGACGAAGATAGAGGTAAAATCCATGAAGATCTGAACAAAATCGCTGATTGGTCAGTCACATGGCAAATAAGATTTAACGTCGATAAGTGCAAAATTTTACACGGGTGAATTAAAAGTAGCGAAACAAAGTACAGCAGCGGTCAATAAAGCGAGCAAAGTGTTACGTTTTATAGCTCGGAATTTTGAGTACAAACCGCGCGATATTATAGTTCATCTTTATAAATCATTAGTTAGATCCCATTTGGAGTACGCAATCCAATTTTGGCATCCGTATAAGCGAAAAGATATAGCCGATCTCGAAAGAGTTCAAAAGACGTGGAATTAAGATGATTCCGTCGCTTAGGTCAAAGTCGTACGAGGATAGGCCTAAGGAGTTAAGATTGACTACACTCGGTACTAGGAGGGTAAGGAGCGTTCTAATCCAGCCATCCCAGGGCGCCCATTTGTCTGCCAACCCATTTAAAGGATCATGCGGTTGGTCCCCACCCCTAGACCGATATATATATATATTACTGATTTTCACTTCATGAAAGAAGTGTTATAAGATTGCCCCCCCTTAATTAAATATATAAAAAGATAAGTCAATGAGCATACATGAGATCGCTTCCGCCCGAATTATTCTTTCTGACGAAGGTCAATTTTTCGCTCCACCTTATACGTGGAATCCGCACCATGACTCACCAGGGAAGACCTAAAATTACAAAATTCTTATCCGCACTCGATATCAGGATCTCCCAATCAGCACCCCAGCCTCTTAACCACTATGCTATCCTTATTTTAATTAAAGTATACTAGTTTTAGAAACCTCCAGGCGAGTAAATAATGAAAAGGCGTTACTGTTTAAATGACTTACGTCGTGCTATATCGTCACACCGCTTTCCGTAAGGCTAGAGAAGTCAAGCGATATTGGGTCTGGTTGGTAGTTGGCTGGGTGACCGTACAGATGATGTACGGACCCGCGGTCTCGCGGTTCAGATTTCACACTAAGCTGAGATCTTATCTATCATATGACCCGTCTCGCTGTTAGTACGAAGACCCATAAATCGTAATTAACGAAATAGACAATATGTATACTTTACTGTACCATTATTTCACAATGTATAACTAATTCAGGAGCAATCCTGTACTAGAAGCTAATAAAGTTAAAGGAGTAAAAGTTTTTAATATGAACCTGCACAGAAATCTAATTACATTTATACTAAAATTTAAAATAATACATATTGGAGAGAGAGAGAGAGAGAGAGAGAGAGGAGAGAGAGAGAGAGAGAGAGAGAGAGAGAGAGATATGTAGGCAAACAAGGAATTAAGTGGGTACTGTTAAAAGATAAATTGAATTTTCCTTCATATATATATATATATATATACCTTATGAACCTTATGAACCTTATGTTGTTTCGTGTGTTGGTCTCTCTTCACACGGAGGTCAAGCTGGTGGCCCCGCCTCTAGGTCTGGCCTGGTGGAGGAGCGAGTTACTTTCTTGCGCTCTCCACCGTACATAGCCAGGCACGCCCGGCTCATCTGGTACTGTCCTGAGCCAGGCATCCAGTCTTTTCTTCAAGACTTCAACTTTGACCCCCGTTACGTTTCTGAGGTCCTTAGGAAGCTGGTTGAAAAGTTTTGGCCCCCTGACAACCAAGCTATTTTCCTTCAGGGTTGAGGAGGTCCCTTGTCGTGCTTTTAATTTGGGAACACTACACATTCTGCCTTTCCTATTTTCCAGTGTTGTTTGAATGGTAATTGGGTTTAGTTTTAGGTTTGGTACCAGTTTTTCGATCATTTTCCATATGTAGATTATGATGTACCTCTCTCTTCTTCTTTCCAGTGAGTACAGATTTAGTTTACGTAGTCTTTCCCAGTAGTTGAGTTCTTTGCAGCCATCAATCTTGGCTGTGAAATGCCTTTGCGTTTCTTCTAGTTTATTAGTTTCCTCCTTTTTATATGGGGACGTCAAAACTGAGCAGTATTCAAGTTTTGGTATAATCAGTGTTTTTAGCAGGGGAATCATTACTGTCCTGTCCCTTCTCTTGAACGTTCTTAGAACCTGTCCGGCGACTCTTTTTGCTTTATTTATCGCTATCTGATTTTGTGTTTCGAATTTCGCATCATCTGTCCTTATTATCCCGAGATCAATCGCTTTCATGCTTCTCTGAATTTCCTGTCTATCTGGAGCATAATATGCAGTCTGTTTAAGTTCTTCTTTTCTACCATATCTCAAGAGTTGAAATTTCTCGGCGTTGAATGACATGTTGTTGTCTTCTGACCATTTGTATATTTTGTTCGTGTCCCTCTGCAAGGCCTCCACGTCATGTACATCGCTGATTTTTCTGCTGATCTTTGTATCGTCTGCAAAGGATGTTACTATACTATTGTTGTTTACTCCGCTGTCTATGTCTGTTAGCATGATAATGAACAGGAGTGGGGCCAGTACTGTCCCTTGTGGTACTGAGCTGCGTACTTCCGATTCTGATGATGATTACCTTGAATTTTGACGACCTGCAGGCGATCACTAAGGAAGTTGTAGATCCATTTTCCCTCGTTGCCTGTTATTCCCATGTCTTTAATTTTATGTCCTATTATACCATGGTCACATTTATCGAAAGCTTTAGCAAAATCTGTGTATATAACATCGTAGTTGTCATTGCCTTCTAATGCATCTAGGATATTGTTGTAGTGCTCTATTAGTTGTGATAGGCATGATCTACCTGATCGGAATCCATGCTGATTTTCGTTGAATCTTTCCCGTGTCTCCAGGAAATTATAAATTTTCTCTCTAACTATTCTTTCAAATACTTTGGTGAGGTGGGACGTCAATGACACTGGTCTATAGTTCTTTGCTTGAGATCTGTCCCCTCCTTTATATATAGGGACAATGTTTGCTCTTTTCAAGATGCTCGGTATTTCCCCAGTGTCTAGGGATCTTCTCCATATCCGGTATAAAGGTGTAGCTATTTCATTTTTACAGTTTTTAATCAATAATGCGTTCCAATTGTCCGGACCTGCAGCTGAATGTAGTTTCATTTGTTATATAGCTCTCGCTACATCTTCTGGTGTAAACTCAAAGTCTGTTATATACTCTCCTGGCAATTCCTCTTCAAAGAATGCATTTATGGCAGGTATCGCTTTGTCACTTTTTGGGGTACTGAAAACTGATTCATATTGAGCTTTCAATGTATCAGATATTTCTTTTGGATCGTCGGTTAGTTCATTATTTCCCGTCCTAAAGGGCCCAATAGCGGCGCGCGTTTTTGTTTTCCTTTTTGCATAGCTATAGAAGTATTTTGGATTTTCCTTTATTGCTTCTACCGCCTTTTCCTCTTCCCTCTCTGTATGGTCCTTAATCAGGGCTTGTATTTCCCTATCGATACCCTCCAGTTTTTCTTTTATTATTTTCCTGCCATTATCTCCGCAGTTTCCTAACTTCGCCTCCACTCTCTTTCTTTTGCGGAATAGTCTTCTCTTTTGCCTTTCTAGCCAGCTCCTCTTTCCTTTTGGCTATTATTATTATTTGCCATTATCTCCGCAGTTTCCTAACTTCGCCTCCACTCTCTTTCTTTTGCGGAATAGTCTTCTCTTTTGCCTTTCTAGCCAGCTCCTCTTTCCTTTTGGCTATATATATTGCTTTTTAGAGATAAATAAGGGGATGTTAGTTTAACTAAGTACGTGATTGTCATTATTTTGTGTAAAATTCTGAGTATTTAAGATTCTGTA